>CM035174.1:88374580-88897857 GCA_020205615.1 Panax quinquefolius | reverse complement strand
ATAGAAGCTTAAAAAGAACACAGCAGCAATGAGTTAAAATAGTCAAGAAAGAAGATCTTGAACAGTGTCACTTGACTCACTTCAACGCGGTAAAGATTACAAGGGTGCAAAGTCATAGCGATAAATGTTGACATGTAACTAATATTGGTCAATGATCATTAGTTAATTAGTTAGTTAAGTAAAAGTAAGTAGTTAAACACGAGTGATCTTCATTCTAAGTGAACAGGTCAGTAGTTAGTTAGTTAGTCACAACTTGTTTGGGAAAGCAATTTGCGAGTGAACCATTTTTATATGTTTGATAAGTAATAGTGTAAGTAAAACATAAAAATGGTTAGTTACATTTTTATGTATGTATGTAACCATTTTTATGTTTTACTTACACTATTACTTATCAAACATATAAAAATGGTTCACTCGCAAATTGCTTTCCCAAAATCAATTATAGCAGAAATCATGATACAAGTGCTATTCCAAATGTATCAAATAAGAATTAATAACAATGATTTCACCAAGATAGATACGCCATGATATACAAGCATGATAGCAGATGTCACTTTTACAAGTGTTATTCCAACAAAATAATAGCTGAATTAATAATGTAAGTTTTCTTCAAGAAAGAAAGAATAACACCTTTACCGTAGAAAAGAATCAATATAAGAAGTAGCGAAGTTAGAATACTCTTCTTCTTTCTATAATTTTCTCTCTATAGCTCTCTCTATAATTTCTCTGAGTTTCAATGAATTCGTAAGAAAATAACGGCCGAATGAGCTTCTATTTATAAAAATGGAATGATAAGAATTAATCCAATGAACTATTCTGTATCGATTTACTTTAATCGACTATTCCATATTTAAAGAAAAAATCTTTTAAATAAAATATAATATATTCTATTTATATAAAAACATTTTACTTATGTAAACACTACGCAATACTACGCAAAACACTATGCAAAATACTACGCAACACTACGTATAAGACACAAAATATAATATATTCTATTTATATAATAACTTTAATAAAGATTCTATTTTATATAAAAGACGCTTCGCTTTTATTACGCTAATAATACTTAATAAAATAAAACGTCATTATCGCTATAATAATTCATATTATTAATCGACAATAATTAATCAAATCGAAATGATTTCACATAAAGATCAATAATCAATACCGCGCGCTACTACGCAACCACACGACATCGCATTTTTACTACCGAGTAGTTCAACAAAGATTGCAAGGTAAAAATTCCGCCATTATTTTAATAAAATATTTTTGCTGCTTTTCAATCCGATAATAATTCCTCATTAGTATCCACCAACGATTGAGCCATACAGATTTAATATTCCCGCTAAACCAATATTCTCACCAATCGAATATAATATAACCACTGCATACTTTTTGCAAAATTTATAAATACTACCCACAACTATAATATTATCTTAAATTCACACCATAATATTAAAAAATTATTTCAACAAAATTTAAATCTTTATCGATAAAATCCTGGGTCTCACAATCTCCTCCTCCTGGAATTTCATCTCAAATTAGTGGTACGACTGATACGATAAAGAGATGAGATACCTCAATACCTTTATCGCTTAAAAATATTAAATTCATCTTCAAATCCTACCAAAGATATTCATTAACAATTCATCTTCAGACTACAAGCCAAAGATATATAACTCAGAAACCAATAATACCGACTCAAATTTAATAAGATTATAACCATAAATTATCCACGCCATCACCGCTAAGGATATTCGTGTTTTTCAATTACTATTATGATTATACCAATAATCCGTGGTCATAATCATACCAAGTCTATCAATGCACTACTACCAAAGACGATTTTACCACGCCCATGAATTAATATTTCATCACGAGACTCACTTTCAATAATTAATCCATATCATCGAATCATCCTCGCACTACAAAAGCCAAAGGATATTCATTAAGATTACCACCATCAATTATCCATGACTACTACCAAAGATAATTGCAGGTATTCATTAAGATTACACCATTAAATATCCATGCACTACTACCAAAGATAATTGTGGTATTCATTAAGATTACGCACCACAAATTATCCACGAATACTACCAAAGATAATAATCGTATTCATTAAGATCACGCACCACAAATTATCCAATTAACTCACTACCAAAGATAATTGTGTATTCATTAAGATTACCACCACAAAGCACTACTACCAAAGATAATTGTGTATTCATTAAGATCACGACCACAAATTATCCATGACTACTACCAAAAGATAATCGTATTCATTAAGATTACGCACCACAAATTATCCATGACTACTACCAAAGATAATCGTGTATTCATTAAGATTACGCACCACAAATTAAATTATCCATGCACTACTACCAAAGATAATTGTGTATTCATTAGTATAATCACCACAAATTATCCATGCACTACTACCAAAGATAATTGTAGTATTCATTAAGATTACACTATTAAATTATCCAATGCGCACTACCAAAGATAATTGTATTCATTAAGATTTACCACCATTAAATTATCCATGACTACTACCAAAGATAATTGTGTATTCATTAAGATCACGCACAAATTATCCATGACTACTACCAAAGATAATCATGTATTCATTAAGATTACCACCACAAATTATCCATGCACTACTACCAAAGATAATCGTGGTATTCATTATTATCACGTAATTCACAAATTATCCATGCACTACACTAAAGATAATCATGTGTTTCTAATTACTATGATTATACCGTAACAATCCCTCATCATAATCATACCAAGTCCATCTACGCACCACAGCCATGTATTTACTTTCAACATAATATAAGCATGAGGATAATGATATAAAGAATCAATCAAACGAGATAAAGAATAAATATTAAACATTTATAATATAATTTATCCAGATTCAAGAATATCCCCATGTTATCAATCACTTAATAATCTCATAATCTAATATCATTAATATTATAACAATATTTTAATCACTTCTTAAATTTATAAACAATTTATTTCAATTGTTTACGCTTTACCATATAATGCATTTAATCATTCAAAATGTCATACTCATAAGATATCATCACCAATGATCAAATCCTCATCAAAAAAATATATACCTATATAGGATTCTCTAGCCATAAAACTCTATTTTTAACTTTTCAACTTCTCATAACATATTTAACTCATATGTTCAGAATTAAACTATTTTCATGAAAAATATCAAATCAATCCCAAAATATTTCTTTTCTGGGATTTAGTATAATATAGTCCCATAATGAAAATATATTTTCTTGTAATTTTTAAAATTCATTTACTATTTTTCAAAAAATCAATTTCTAATTAATTCCTTAAGAAATTAGCTACCCTCAAGGTTAACTCCAAAATTCCCAAATCTTGACAAGACCTTACACATGTTAACGTGAGCTTCCAGCTTTAAATTTCATGGTCATTCTGAAAGTTATAGAACTCCCTAAGTATAGCGCTTTTTTTTTAAAACCTAAATATTGAATAGTCATAACTTGCTTCATTTTAAGTCGTAATGAGCTCATTTTTGGACAGAGATACTTTATACCATATACTTTCATGTCCCAAAAGGCCAGAATTTTTCTCATAATTTAAGTGGCTGAAATAAATCCCTTTTTAAAATTTCAAAAGAGTTTTTTCAAATTTTACGCTTTTGGCCTCCTTTGCAAAAAATCACCCACACAAAAATCTACAACACCTTTTCCAAAGAATTCCACTTAGATTAGTTAGGTAACTCATAGATCTAACTCTAGGACTTGACCACACCAAAAAATTCAAAATATAATAAGAGATATAGTCAATCGAATTTCATGTTCGCATTTTCACCAAAACTGATTTTTCAACTCTTTGTTATTTCTAAGAAACTTTCATGTTTTCACATACTAACCAACATAACTCATCATAAAACTTACTAATACCACATATACCCATGATTTTCATTAGTACAATGCTTTTATTATGTCTTTCATCATAAACCACGAACCTGCTCATTTTAATAAGAAATATTCGAGGGTTTAAGAAATGGGTTTCAGATTGGGTCAATACAAAATTCATTTCACGCCTAGGGTAGGCTAGAAGTCTTCAAGAATACGCCAAGAAATTTATTAATGATAGAAATATCATTCAAAATCACATTTCGCCCAAGACTAACTGGATAAGACGTCGATTATTATAACCCGATTTCTATCCCTTAACCCGGATAAAGACTCACAACGATACTTCCATCAACTTGCCATCTTCTCGGTTACGACGTCAGCCATGTATAAAGTCCGGCTTTCTAGCACCGTATTCCACAAGGAAGTCAACAACGAAAGGATTAATAATCTTTACTTACGGTTTGATATAAAGTGTATTCAAAATGCATTAACTTTGTGGATTCGTTACTACGAATTCAGATAATGTGCTCAGAAGACCTCAAATTTTTTAAATAAAAAGGAATTTCTTTATTTATTATTTTGAAATAGTAAGGGTTGATTTGATTAATGTGGATAGTTATAGGGTTAAATACGCAAATATTTCAAAATAAGCAAGTGGTTATAAAATATTCATTTTTGCTTGTGAATATTCGTCGGTCGTGGAATATCTGCATCACTTCGGGAATATTCGCATTTACTCAAAGCCCTGTGCGGCCCCATAACTAAAAAAGTTTATTGATGAGGAAAACGACAAAGTTGGGTGGTTATAAATAACGGCAGAATTGTTACTCAAGTAAGACCGCTGAATACCCTGGGTTAAAACAACGTGAATACGCTGTCAAGCACAAAGAAGACACCAGATTGCATTAAAGATTGTTGAATTATCGATTCGCACGTAAGATGGCACTACTCAATAATTTTCACAAGAGTTACCGCTCAATATTTTATTTTATCGATTCAATAATTGTCTATTGATATTTTATATTATCATTGCTTCAATAATTGTCATCGCACAAGATTTCCCATTATCGATCAATAATTCATATTATTTGAATAATATTATTAGATAACATTATTGGCAATGTCTAGAAAGTTCTGCCTAAGGAGAGGTTTGGTCACCTAATCATGCGCCAAGAAGGAGAGAGATCTTATCGAAAGCCCCTTTCCTGAACAACTCGTCATTATAAATGTGATTCTAGAATATTATTTGTGAATAATTAATTATCGATTCATATGATAAGGAAATATTTATTTTATATGAATATAAATGATGGATTTATTTATGTGGTTATTAATGAAGGAATTAATGTTGAGGTGTTTTATCAAGATTTTATCTGATCGAGGTATTAAAAATCAAATCGTGGTTTTAGAGATATATCATGGGTTATAATTTTAATCCGACCGCTGATCGTTGTAATTTTTGGATATGTTATACATACATAAGTTGAGTATATGTCCACAAATTTTGAACCGTTAAAATGCACGAATGATTTGTTGTGAATTTTAAGAGGTGTCTGATTCTAAATTAGGTTTATAATTGATTTTGGTGAAAATTCTAGAATTGAGGGGCCCCACTTGTGGTTGGTGAAAAATGTGCTGAATTTTATTTCAAATGTGGTGGGTGGCAATAGTAGCAGTAAAGCCATCGTAGAAGTGTCAAGTCCGCTTTCTACGGCTAACATTTTCCTATAAATAGAGGGCTAAGTTAGAATTGAAAATCACACCGTAAACAAAGTTTTCTCTCTCTCTCTATATTATCGAGCGATTTTGTGAGTATTTAGATACTTTGAGAGTCATTGCTCAAAGATAAGTTTCATTCAAAGATCACTTCCCACCTTTCCTTCCGGCACTCGATTCTTCGAGGTAGGTGGATGTTATTTTCTTCAAATGATATTAATTCTTCAATATCATTACGTCAAATATCGGTCAGTACTTTTTATCAAATTTGGAACTTTTTCATGCTCTAAGTTACTATTCATGAGTTACTATTCACGAAGTTACTATTCATGAGTTACTATTCACGAATTACTATTCACGAGTACTATTCATGAAGCGTGAAGATGTTTTTTTGGAATTTCTATCTTTTGGTGTTTGAGTTACTATTCACGATACTACTGACTATTCACGATACTTTACTATTCACGAATCACGCAAGACTATTCAATTTAAAATGAAAATTTTTCTTTCGTCTAAAATATCTATTCGGATACTAGCTTTGATCAGATCCATGCTTTCGATCATTCTCGAATTTTACACCACTACGATTATTTTCGAGGTATTATTGACACGGATAAAACAAAGTACTAATCCTTAATCCTTAATCCTTGTCATTTTGTTTCATCGATTCGCTTTTAAAAATATTTTTCATCATCCTCGCCTTTTAAATGATGATATTATTGAATATCTTCGCCCGTAAAAGATGAATGATTTAATGATTTCTTCATCAGAAGAATATCTTTTCAAGAGAATTTCGAGTAAAGAGAAAAGATGAACAGTGTTTAAATGAATACGACTGATCGATGAATATCTTTACCTTTAGTGCAAAAAGATGAACAGTGTTGAGATGAATACGACCGATTGATGAATATATCTTCAGAGAGCAAAAGATGAATATTTGATTCGAGATGAATATCGATTGATGTTACAGTGATAAAATATCGATGATGGATCGTTAAATTATAGATTATAGTAGATTTCATTCTCTACGTAACTCTTCTATGAATTATTATTTCACCCGCTAATATTGATCAAACTTGTTGCCTATCAGATTCTATCGATTTTTCCTCGCTGAGACTAACGATAATTTGTCAGATATTATCTTAGTCATAACATTCTTTATCGGGCTAGTTGAGCTCACCCTTTCCTCGTTGTTCCATTTTCTTCTCGTGAGGCGTAGAATGTAATGGTACTAGTACTGGTATGGAAATGGAAGGTTCTAGAGAGAGTTGTTTAGTAGTCCTCACCATTATTGTAAAATAATGTATCAATAAATGTGATGAGGATTTATTTGAGTATAAATATCGTCTGTAAGATAATATTTGTATTTAAACTCACGCTTTATTGTTGTGATAATAAAGTTGTAGTTGTTTCGCATCATGTATTCGGCGACTCGTTAACGGGTCGATGGAATGGACCTATTTTGGGGTCGCCACAATTGGTATCGTAGCTAGGATACGATCTCCAAGTGAGATCGTGAATAGAACTAGAGGGAGAGATTTATAAATCCTTCGCAAAGGTGTCCTACCTAAGCTTATTTGTTAATCGGTCAAGATATAGTGATATTATGTGATCGATTTCTAATTAACCCTTGTTTTATGACAAAGAATTGAGAATGTCGAATCGAGAATATTAATAGTGGTGTAAATGAGACCGTGGAGATGCCTCGATTTCAACAACGAGGAGAACGTGCAACAGTCGGGCAATGTACCTCCCGTGAATAACACCACCGAAAGCGATGATGAACGAGGATGTTTAGAAGCTTTTTGCGCTCACGCAAAATCGCATTTAGGAGACTCGTGTTCAAAATACAGAGAGGAGATGATAAGAATTCACTGGTGGTCACAAAAGCAAGCTTCAAAGAGTCGACCACCGTGCACTCGGGGAAAGCCGATCCGATCACGGCAAAAACACGGGTCAAGCAAATTACCAAGATATTCGATGTCTCGATGCACGGAGGAAACGTAAAGTTCCATTCGCTACTTTTTATGTTCCGTATGGCAGGCAGACATCGGGGAATCATGGAAGTTGCATCCATTCACCGCACTCAAAGATGTCATGGGAGACGCTTTCAGAAATAGCTAAATGACAAGTACTTCCCCGAAAGTATTCATTATACGAAGGAAGCTGAGTTTATTAGATCGAGCAGAATAACAATGACGGTGTCCCAAAGACGAAAGCGGTTCATGAGTTATCCAGTGCTCAGACCTCATTCGTGGAGAATGAGGAACGATGACGCGGATGTTTCGAGAGGTTTGAAACCCCATACGCCAAGATCTCATTTCTCATAAATTTTCTCTATTCAGATGTTGTAAATAGGCTCAAATTGTTGTAGCCGAGATAACGAGTACGCTCAACCGAGGGACCATAACCAGATCATACCAAAGATAGCAATAATCGTAATAACGATAACCAAAGGAGAAAGAAGAATACTGACAAAGCGTGAACCACTCCGTGGTAATCGTGGCCATGAAAATAGAAGAAGTTGAGTCAGGAGGAGATTTTAAAAGAGGAGATTCAACAACGACTACGCGAAGACGCTACCACCAGCAGGCAAATCGTTCCAAGGGAGGAGAAAGACCATCTACCAGACAAGTACAAATGCGGAAAGAGGGATATATCACCAAACCCGCCCACAACAAATTTTAAGGTATGCTATAATCAGGAAAAGAAGGATATATCGCCGAGATCAGACGATATCGAAACCTAGTGCAATGGGCGGTGACTCAAAAGGATGTCCTAAAAGTCAAAGTCAACGATTCTCGAAGAGCGCTTTGTCGTGACCGGTCATTAAAATACGAGGAACCCGAACGGTTAAGACGGTTAGTTAATTATAAATTCTTGCTAAGTTTATACCTTACTAGATACATCTGCCTCTACCCATTCTTTATCTCTTCATTATACCAACGCTTGAACTCGACTACGAGAAAAATTAGACTTTGACCTTATTTATGGAGACTCCGCTAGAGAAACTTTCATTACATCCGTTGTTTAGAAATCTTGCTTGATTCAAGTCGGGCACTATCACATTACCCGTTAACCTTATTTCTATAGAGATATTTGCTTTTGATGATTTTTAAGGTTAACTACTCATCATGCCAAATTGATTGCTTTTCAGTAAGGTCATAGTTTTCATATTCCTAAGCAACCCGTTATTCAACTCAAGCAATCAAACCATCAGAGTCAAACATTTTCATATCAAGCCACTTGAAGTCATTCGCTTATTACGATGTCAAGTTTTCTTAGTCCATGTTATGGATTTGAATAAAGACACGCCGATTTGAATAATATTCTTGTTGTTATTGATTTTCCCGACGATTTCAAGAATTTATCGCTTACTCCCAAAGATCGATATTAAATTTTGTATCGACTTTCAACCCTAGACAAAACTCATTTCTAAAATCTCATATCGAATGGCTCCTATCAAACTTCGTGAGTTAAAATTCAACTATAGAATTTGGGTACACGAGCCTTTTATCTTGTGACTTCCTTTCAGTGGAATTCACCTGCCGCACTCTCGTAGGGGACGCCATATTCGTAAGATAAGAAACCGATAGGTGTCATCAGACGCTATCCAAGGTCGGGATATGAGTCACAACAGAGAACAACCTAAGCTCAGAATCTAAATACGTAGCTTTCTGTGCTTAGTCAAGTTATTATCTGAGATTCGCTGAAGGATATTCTCAATCGCTATTCCATTAACGAAATGACTCATAGAGATACAAAATTCAAATGGAGCAAGGAATGTGGAAGAGCTCAAGAACTCAAGAGAGACTCATTTCAAAGACATGTTCACCATGCCATCCCGGAAAAGTTTAACGCGGTAATTGACGTGTTGAGTAGAAGATCGATACAAGCACGAAAACAATATCACAAAGACTCATTTCAGATAATATACAAATAATAGAGATGGAGATGAAAACTCTAGGTACCCACGTGATGATATACGAGTACGTGATGATATACGAAGTATAATCGATTTTAATCGATAAAGTTAAAGTCGTTCAAGCTACACACCGGAGCTCAGATGAATTTGAAGAAGGAGGCAAGAAGTCATATTTTAAAAGCGAGAATCTATGAGAGGAGGAAAGCTCAAACCTTCGATTTATTAATCCATTTGAAATTCTCGATCGAATAGAACCGCGGGCCTATAGACTCGCTTTTACCACCAAGTACGACGCGTGTTCATAACGCTTTTCACGATCGATGTTACGTAAATATGTGGACGAAATTCAAACACGCTATCGAAGTTAGAACCGATTTAGATAGCCAAGACTTAACGCACGAGGAGGTACCACAAGATTTTGTAGAGAGAAAGAATACGACCTATGTACCGAGGTTATACCATAAGTTAAAGTTTTGTGGAGAAACCATGCTATCGAGGAAATGACTGGAGTTGAAACGAAAATGAAAGCGTAGGTATCTTTACCTTTTCAAACACTGTGTATCGTACGCCAATTTCGAGGACGAAATTTCATAAGAGGGAGGTCAGAAGACCTCAAATTTTTTAAATAAAAGGAATTTCCTTTATTTATTATTTTGAAATAAGTAAGGGTTGATTTGATTAATGTGGATAGTTAAGGGTTAAATACGCAAATATTTCAAAATAAGCAAGTGGTTATAAAATATTCATTTTTGTTTGTGAATATTCGTCATTGGTCGTGGAATATTCGTATCGTCGGGGAATATTCGCATTTACGACGCCGCGCAATGGCATGTGGGCCCCATAACTAAAAGCGATTGATGAAGAAAACGACAAAGTTTAAGTTATAAATAAAATAACTACCGTAGTTGTTACCAAGTAAGACCGCTGAATACCCGCCGTTTAAAATACAAGAATACGCGGTCGCATAAAGAGCATACACCAGATTGCACAAAGATTGTCAATTATTGATTCTTACGTAAGAAGGCACTACTCAATAATTATTACAAAGAGTTACCGCTCAATAGTTTATTTTATCGATTCAATAATTGTCATTGGTATTTTATATTATCATTGCTTCAATAATTGTCACCGCACAAGATTTCCCATTATCGATCAATAATTCATATTATTTGAATAATATTATTAGATAACATTATTGGCAATGTCTAGAAAGTTCGCTTCAAGGAGAGGTTTGGTCACCTAATCAAGCGCCAAAAGAAGGAGAGATCCTTATCGAAAGCCCCCTTTCCGGGAACACTTTCATTATAAATGTGATTCTCAATATTATTTGTGAATAATTAATTATCGATTCATATGATAAGGAAATATTTATTTTATATGAATATAAATGATGGATTTATTTATGTGGTTATTAATGAAGGAATTAATGTTGAGGTGTTTTATCAAGATTTTATCTGATCGAGGTATTAAAAATCAAATCGTGGGTTTTGAGATATATCATGGGTTATAATTTTTAATCCGACCGCTGATCGTGGTAATTTTTGGATATGTTATACATACATAAGTTGAGTATATGTCCACAAATTTTGAACCGTTAAAATGCACGAATGATTTGTTATGAATTTTAAGAGGTGTCTGATTCTAAATTAGGTTTATAATTGATTTTGGTGGAAAATTTAGAATTGAGGGCCCCACTTGTGGTTGGTGAAGAAATGTGCTGAATTTTATTTCAAATGTGGTGGGTGGCAATAGTAAGCAGTGTAAAGCCATCGTGTAGCAGTGTCAAGTCCGCTTTGGCAAGGCTAACATTTTCCTATAAATAGAGGGCTAAGTTAGAATTGAAAATCACACCGTAAACAAAGTTTTCTCTTCTCTCTCTATATTATCGAGCGATTTTTGTGAGTATTTAGATACTTTGAGAGTCATTGCTCAAGACAAGTTTCATTCAAAGATCACTTCCGACCTTTCCTTCCGGCAATCGATTCTTCGAGGTAAGGGATGTTATTTTTTTCTCAATGATATTAATTCTTCAATATCATTACGTCAAATATCGATCAGTACTTTTTATCAAATTTGGAACTTTTTCATGCTTTGGGTTACTATTCATGAGTTACTATTCACGAAGTTACTATTCATGAGTTACTATTCACGAAGTTACTATTCACGAGTACTATTCATGAAGCGCGAAGATGTTTTTTTTGTGGAATTTCTATCTTTCAAAGTGTTTGAGTTACTATTCACGATACTAAGACTATTCACGATACTAAGACTATTCACGATACTAAGACTATTCATCAAAAATGAAAATTTTTCTTTTCGTCTAAAATATCTATTTTGATACTAGCTTCGATCAGATCCATGTTTTGATCATTCTCAATTTTACACCACTACGATTATTTTTGAGGTATTGTTGACATGGATAAAACAAAGTACTAATCCTTAATCCTTAATCTCACATTTTGTTTCACCGATTCGCTTTCTTTAAAAATATTTTTCATCATCCTCGCCTTAAATGATGATATTATTGAATATCTTTACCCAGAAGTATTTAATGATTTCAAGAATAGATGAAAAGATGAATGATTTCAAGAATATCTTGATTTCGAAGAATATCTTTATTCCAGAGTGCAAAAGATGAAAGTGTGTGTTTAAATGAATACGACCGATCGATGAATATCTTTGGCCTTTAGTGCAAAGATGAACAAAAAAGCTGAGATGAATACGACCGATTGATGAATATCTTCGGGCCCCAGAGTAAAGATGAATATTTGATTCGAGATGAATATCGATTGATGTTACAGGATAAAATATTGATGATGGACCGTTAAATTATAGATTATAGTAGATTTCATTCTCTACGAAACTCTTCTATGAATTATTATTTCACCGCTAATATTGATCCGAAACTTGTTGCAGCTATCAGATTCTATCGATTTTTTCCTCGCTGAGACTAACGATAATTGTCAGATATTATCTTAGTCATAACATTCTTTATCGGGCTAGTTGAGCTCACCCTTTCCTCGTTGTTCCATTTTTCTTCTCGTGAGGCGCTAGAATGTAGCGAGTACTAGCTCGGGTAATGAATGAAGGTTCTAGAGAGAGTTGTTTAGTAGTCCTCACCATTATTGTAAAATAATGTATCAATAAATGTGATGAGGATTTATTTGAGTATAAATATTGTCTAGAAGATAATATTTGTATTTAAACTCACGCTTTTATCGTCACGTCCTGTTACAAGAAGTTTGAATCATTATATCTTGCAATTTTTTATGATATGAACATGTTGATGGATGGATCGTAGTAGTCAAGCATTTAGTACTACAAGCTTTCACTAAGATCATTCCGAGAATCATCATATTTTAAAATCTATGGTGGGTCAAACAAGCTACCTAGTTAATCGGCATACGGGTTTCAAAAATGCAAATTAAGAACAAAGTCAAGAACACCTATAATTTACAGCTTCGTTATTATAGGTCCTTTAAATGACAAATATTTTTGGAAATTAATTATTTTAATAAAATAAATAGAAAAAATAGTTTTAAATTACTAAAAATACATAATAAATTATTAAAAATTATTTTAAAATCTAAAAATTAGTTTTAATTATTTTGAATATATTTCATAAATATTTAATATTTTTGAATATTAAAATTATTTAATTTATTTAATTATAATATTAAATAAATTATTTAAAAATGATTTTAATACAATTAAAAAATCATTTAAAATTATATTATGGTATAAAAATAATTTTAAGTTATTTTTGATAACTTTTAATATTTTATGATGAATTTCATTAATTAATTAATATTAATGATAATTAAGTTATTTATCAATATATTAAATAAATTATGAAAATAAAGTTAATGATTTAAAATTATAAAAATGATTTAAAGGTTATAAAAGTATTTTAAGTTATAAAATATAACTTTTGATATTTTGTCATGAAAAATATTAATATTTTAATATTAATGATATTAGATTTATTTAATAATTATATTAAATAATTAGTTTAAAAATGATTTTATTATTAGAAAATCATTTTAAAATGAAAATAAATAGTTTAAAAATATTTTAAATTATAAAATATAACTTTCAATATTTAAAGGTAAATTTCATTAATTATTTACTATTTATAAAAATAGGTATACATCACCCATTCCGAGTCACAATACATGGTACGTAAACAACTACAACTTTATTATTACAACAAGAAATCATGAGTTTGAATACAAATATTATCTTCTGTACAATATCTATACTCAAATAAATCCTCATCACATTTATTGATACATTATTTTACAAAAATGGTGAGGACTACTAAACAACTCTCTCTAGAACCTTCATTCCATACCCCACTGCACTCGCTTATATTCTCGCCTCCCGAGAAGAAAAATGGAACAAAAAAAGGAAAAGGGTGAGCTCAACTAGCCCAAGAAAGAATATTACGACTAAGATAATATACAACAAATTATCGTTAGTCTTCAACAGGAAAAATCTAATAGAATACAATAGACAACAAATTTTAAATCAATATTCGCAGCTGAAATAATAATTCATTAGAAGAGTTAAGAGAGAATGCAAACTACTATCTTCTATGTATGAATTTAAAAGTTCATCGCTCATCTTTTATCCCCTCAGAACATCAATCAATATATATCTCGAATCAAATATTCATCTTTGCACTAAAGGTGCCAAAGATATTCATCACCGGTCATGTTCATCTAAACACTGCTCATCTTTGCACTACTACGCCAAAGATATTCATCGTAAATCATTCATCTTTGCACTACAGCCAAAGATATTCAATAATATCATCATTTAAGACCGAGGATGATGAAAATATTTTTAAAGAAAACGAATCCAAAGGAAACAAAATGACAAGGATTAAGGATTAAGGATTCGTATTTTGTTTTATCCATGTCCAAAAATACCTCAAAAATAATCATAAGGGTGTAAAATTCAAGAATGATCAAAACATGGATACAATCAAAGCTAGTATCCGTATAGATATTTTGGACAAAAAAGAAAATTTTCATTTTTCTATGAATAAGGTCGATTCGTGAATAAAGGTCAGATACGTGAATAGTAAATCCCACACCAAAAGATAGAAATTTTCAAAAAACATCTTCAATTAATAATACTGTGTAGTAACTCAAATAGTAACTCGTGAATAAGAACTCATGAATAGTAACCCCTTACACCAAAAGTTCCAAATTTGATAAAAAAGTTCAACCATCATTTTTCAAAGATAATGATATTAAAGAAATAATATCATTACGAAAAAAATAACATCCCTTACCTCGAAAGATTAAGATTTCTAAATCGAATACCTGATATAGCATGAAAAGAACTTGCAATCATATAGCAATACTCAAAAGTATACTCAAAATACTCACAAGAATACGCTTAGATAATATAGAGAGAGAAAACTTCAGCTTCGTGTGATTTTCAATTCTAACCCAAGACCCTATTTATAGAAATCGCTTAACACCAAAGGTAAAAATTTAATATAATATTAATATATTTATAAAAATTTCCTACGCCCAACCTTCCAAGAACTGAATTCAGCCATTCAACACACATGTTACAGATACTACACCACAAAGAAAAAAAAATTTTTCTTATTTAAAATAATTTAAACTTCCAAAAATCAATTATTTTGAGCTTCTAAACTTCAATAATTCATAATAAATAGCCCTTTTATCGTAAAAATTCAAACTCATGAATTTTTATATAGGAAATTCAATTTCTACAACTTTTGCAAGTAAGAAAGTTTTTCCAAATTCCAAATAAAATTGACCAAATCCACAAACCAAGCGATTTTACAAAGCTATAATCAAATTTCACCAATAAATGGGGTCCACCAACATGTTTAAAACATGTTTTAAACATTTATTGCAACAAAATACTTCTTCCTCCTCATATACTCATATATCCCACATTCATTGTAAAATATCACCATTATTATATTATTAAAATATAATAATATATTTAAACGAATTATTTTATCGTAAAAGATAAAATTTCAATTTTCAACAATTGTCACATTAAAATTTTTCTCCATCTATATCCACATAAAATCAATATTTTCCTCATCATATAAATCAATAATTAATTATTCACAAATAATATTACGTAATCACAATATCGACAACCAAAAGCGCTCCTGAAAGAGGGGGGCTTTCCAATAAGAATTTCTCCTCATCGCCAACGCAATTAGTGACCAAACCTCTCCTTAGATGTAACTTTCTAGACATTGCCAATAATGTTATCTAATAATATTATTCAGATAATATGAATTATTGCTTCGATAATGAAAAATATCGTAATGACAATTATCAAACAACAAAGAATATAAAATATCAACGCAAAGAATTATTAAATCAATAAAATAAAATATCAATAAAGAATTATCGTAACCATTATCGAGTAGTGGCTTTCTTACGTAAGAATCAATAATTGGTGCAATACCGCAACAACGCATCGTGTTTTAACCACCGGTATTTTAACAAGATAATCTGAATAACTACGCCATTATTTTTAAACAACTTATATTTGTCGCTTTCTTCATCCAATCGCTTTCACATGGGCCCATACAAAGATGGTCGCTACCATCGCATTTAATATTCCCCGACAAAGCATTTAATATTCCACGACCAAACGAAATATTCCCCGACAACAATGAATATTTTATAACCACTGCTTATTTTGAAATATTTCATGATTTTACCCATAACTATCCACATTAATCAAATCAACCCTTACTATTTCAAAATAATAAATAGAGAAAATTAAATTCATTTAATAATAAGTTGGGGTCTTACAACCTCCCTCCTTATGAAATTTCGCCCTCGAATCGACGACGCACCGGTGTGTTTCAAAGGTGAGGATACCTCGCTTTCATTTCCGCTTTCCAATTCCTGTGTCATTTCCTCTATAAAGATGATTCCTCCACAAAACTTTAACTTGTGGTATGACCTTTCATGCTTAGGACATGCTCCTTCCTATCCAAGATCTTGACAGTACCTCCTCATACGCTAAGTCTTCTGGCTATCTCGTCCGGCTTCTAACTCTATAACGTGGTTCGGGTCTTTCACATATTTACGGCAAGTATGATATGTGAAACACATTATGAACACGAGACATACTTTGAGGTAACGCGAGTCTATAGGCTACATTTCCTACTCGGTCAAGAATTTGAAATGGACCAATAAATCGTGGATCGAGCTTTCCTCTCTTCCCAAATCTTGTAACTCCTTCCATGGAGCAACTCGCAAATAATACACGATCCCCAATACTAAATTCCACGCCCTTTCGATGAAGATCCGCATAACTCTTTTGTCGATCTTGTGCCGCTTTGTATACGCTGTCGAATCATTTGATCTTTTCCGTAGTCATACGCATTTCAACTCTGTCCCAACAATGTTGCTTCACCCACCTCATCCCCCAACATATCGAGAGCCACACTTTCGGCCCATATAATGCTTCAAATGGAGCCACACCTATACTTGCCGATAACTGTTGTTGTAGAGAATTCCACCAATGGTAAATACTTATCCCAACCGCCTTTGAAGTCTAGGACACGTAGTCTTAATAAATCTTCAAGAGTTTGAATAGTCCTTCTCGATTGTCCGTCTGCTTGAGGATGGTATGCCGAATCAAATCGTAAAACTGCGCTCATAGCTTTTTGCAAGCTAACCCAAAATCTTGAAGTGAATCTTGGGTCACGATCCAAACTATGGATACAGCATGCCATGCAACCTCACAATCTCATTCACGCATATACTAGCAAGACGCTCAAGGAATAAGTCTCCAGACGGCAAGAAATGAGCAGACTTGGTTAATCTATCAACAATAACCCAAATAAGATTGATGCCTTGAGAAACCGTAGGAAGACCCGTGAACGAAATCCATGGTAATGTGTTCCCACTTCCATTTCGTAATCTCAAGTGGTCAGAATCTTACCTTTTAGTACTAGATGCTCCGCTTTTACACGCCGACAAGTTAAACACATCGAGATAAACTTTGCAATCTCTCTCTTCATATTGTTCCACCAAAATGTATGTCAAGATCACGATACATTTTAAGTACTTCCAGATGGATTGCAAATGGTGTATCAGGTGCCTCCATCATAATCTTCAGACTTCAAATCGTAGTCGTTAGAACACAAAGTCCGAGAGTGGACTCAAGTATTCCTTCTTCATCAATTCTCGCTCGAATAGCTCCTTCTTGTACTTTCTTCATCATACGATCAGCCCGGCCTGGCTCGAGCAACCTTAACTTTTCTATTAAAGTCGGCTCTACGCGATACTTGACATCATCGCACTCATTCCTCGTGATATGATCTTCTACTCAACGCGTAAATCACCACCACGCTCGCTTTCAACCGTGATGGTATCAATAGTGTGGTCGTAGTCTTCAATAGCTCGAGCCAACGCCACCGCCGCATGTCGAGTTCTTTTTTTGAGTGAAGAAATATTTAAGGCTTTTTACGGTCCGAATATATCTCCACTTTCTCCCATATAGATAAGGCCTCCATATCTTTAACATAAAACGATCGGGCCGCTAACTCTAGATCACGAGTAGGATAATTCCTCTCATACTCTTTTTAAGTTGTCGCGAGGCATAGGCTATGACTTTCCCACGCTGCATGAGAACACATCCTAACCCTTTGCCCAAGCATCATCAGAGATAACAAATCCATCCGAACCAGATGGTATTGTTGAAACAAAATAAATAAGTCTCCTCTTAAGCTCTTGAAACTCTTCTCGCATTCTTCGCTCCAAATCTAATTTTGATCCTTCCGAAGTTACCGAAAGAAATGGAGTAGCGATTCGAGAAAACCCTTCCACTTAATCTCCGATAATAACCAAATAAGCCCAAAAAAGCTACGATTTCACCACCGACCGACTTCGCTGTTCTAACTTCAGATTGCTTCAATCTTCACGGATCAACTGATACTCCATGTTTCGACACCACGCGCTCAAGGAATGCTACTTCCTCGCCGTAACTCGTGATTTCTTCAATTTGGCATATAGTTTGTTTTCACGGGCCTTCGAGTACCAAATTTTCAAACGGTGCTCATGATCTTCACGACTTTTGAATATATAAGGATGTCATCAATAAAGACAACAACAAACTAATCCAAATATTCCTCAATACTCTGCTCATCATATCCATGAAAGTCAGAGCAGCATTAGTCATCCGAAAGACATGACTAAGAATTCATAATGCCCGCATCGAAGTTCTAAAGGCGCTTTGAATATCCTCGCCTAATCTTCAAATGATGATATCCGTAATCTAAGATCGATTTTTGAAAAGAATTGTGCGTCCTCAGAATCGGGTCAAACAAGTCATCAATACGAGGTAGAGGATACCTATTCTCGATGGTGACATGGTTCAATTCCGATAGTCAATACAAAGTCGTATACCCCGCTTTTCTTCTTTACAAATAAAACAGAGCACCCCAAGGAGATGTACTAGATTTAATGAAACCGATGTCCAACAATTCTCAGTAGTTGACCTTTAACTCCTCAAGTTCAATAGAGCCATTCGATATGGGGTTTTAGAAATGGGCTTTGTACCAAAGTTCAAGATCAATAAAGAATTTAACTTCACGCTCGGGGTGTAATCGTAAGTTCTTCTGAAATACGCCAGAAAGTCAATAACAACAGAATATTATTCAAATTCGACGTGTCTTTATTCAAATCCATAACATGGGCTAAGAAAGCTCGACATCCGCTTTTCAATAAACTGAATAAATTTTTATGAAGACCCCAAACAATAAATAAAGATGAATTTTCTATAAATATTATTTTTGAATATTATGGAATAATTTGATATAATGTTATAGTCAGGGTAATATTTATAAATTTTGCAAAGTATGCAAGTTGGTTATATTATATTCGATCGGTCTGGGAATATTCTTGGCTTAAGCAGGAATATTCGCATAACTACCAATCATCAGGACCCCACAATGTAATTATCATTTGATCGAGAAAACGACAAAAATATTTTATCAAATAACTACGCGAAAGTTTTACCGCTGATACCGCTGAACTACTCTAGTAAGTAAAAGTACAAAGAATACGCAGTGGTCGCATAAGAAGACACCAGATTGATTATCGATGCTTATGTGAGAAGTCACTCACTTTTGATTCCATTATCACGATTAATAATATTAATTATTATAATGATAATGACGCTTTTGTTTTATTCAGATTATTAACGTAATAAAATGTAAACATCTTTTTATATAAAATGTAATACTTTATTAAAGTTATTTTATAAATAAAATATATTATATTTTATTACGATAAGTGTTTATTTTGTTGTTTTGTATAAGGTTTGCATTTGCATAGTAAAATGTTTTTATATAAATAGAATATATTATATTTTATTTAAAAGATTTTGCTTTTAAATACGGACCGCCGATTAAAGTAAATCAATCTGACCGCTCATGGATTAATTACTATGCATTCTATTTTCCTATAAATAAGCTCATTCCTTCATTATTTTCTTACTTAATTCATCAAACTCTGTAGAGAGAAATTATGTAGAGAGAAACTATAGAGAAAGTTATAGAAAGAAAGAAGAGTATTCTCGCTACTTCACTACTTCTATATTCATTTTTTTACTATATTCATATATTCTTTCTTCTTCAAGAGAACTTCATATTCCATTCACTATTATTCTGTTGAATAACTCGTAAAAGTGGCATACCCTATACATAACCTCAGATACGCCAGATAACTATACTTGTGATTCCTTATGTTATTCCATCGCTTATTATTCTCGCTGAATAACTCGTATACGCTGGCTTACCCTATACTTGGTGACATTCTTCTATTATTCTGCTGAACATCCTCGTCAGGTGTTTTACACCTAATTCGGTTCCGCTTTTATTATTATTCGCTGAACATCCTGTCACAGGTTTTTACACCCACCGGTTCCGCTTTTTTATTATTCTCGCTGAACATCCTCGTCTCAGGTTTTACACCGACCGGTTCCGCTTTTTATCATTCTCGCTGAATATCCTATCTCGTGTTTTTTACACCGGATCCGTTCCATCTTTATTATTCTCGTTGAACATCCCGCTTGCAGAATTTCACCGACCGGTTCCGTTATTATTATTCTCGCTGAATAACCTCGCCTATGCGGCAAGTACCGCATGCATACGGTGATTTCTTTTGTTATTCCATTCTTTATTATACCCAAATAAGTAAAAACTTTGACTTCTATACTCCATGAAATTAGTAGAATATCCTCGATATTCATGCTTCATCCAAAGATCTTTTCATGGAAATATTCTTCCGATCATTCTTGAATTTTACTCTACAAAGCAAGATCATGTCGATAATTGACGTTAATAATTCTCGGATAAAATAATTCTTGAACTTGTTTTATCAATTCTTATATCATTGTCATCATCCTCATGTTTATATTTTTTTTTTAAAGTCATCTCGTGGCCTCAGTAGAGTATGGATGGACTTGGTATGATTACGACTGTGGATTATTCTTGTAATCACGACCGTAATGTTACAAATGATGTGGTAAAAAAATCCTCAAGGGTCAGAAGTGCATCGATGGACATGCTTGTTGGTACGATCATGACTATTAATGAATACACAACTATTCTCGCCCGTAGCAAGCATGAATAATTGTGGTCGCGATACTAAAGAATATCCTCGCCAGAAAAGTGTGGGTGATTCGATGATGTGGATTATTTATTAAAGTCGAGTCTCAAATATAACAAAGATGAAAACCTTTAAATCATAAAAGATAGTAGATTTTATTTTCTACTGACTCTTTTAATGGATCGCTTATTCACCACCGCAGCTTAAACTTGATGTTTATTATATTTTATCGCTTAACATTGTCAAGACTATTGATAATTTATTCGCATTATCTTAGTCATAATATTTCTTACCGGGCTAGTTGAGCTCACCCTTTCTTTCACCGTTTCTTCGAAAATGAGAATATAGCCGGGACGAGCCTGGGAACGAGTGATGGTCCGTAGATAAGATTAGTAGTCCTCACTATTCTCGTGAAATAGTGTGATAATAATTGTAATGAGGACTTTTTGTTTTCGAGTTTGTATAATATCTAGTAGATAATATTTGTATTCAAACTCACGCTTTATGTCGATTGCATACACGACGCTTATATTAATAAGTCAGATTTAAATTTCGCACTACGTATCCGCACTACCCAAGACGGGTGATGTATACCTAATTTTGGGGGCGCCACAATTGGTATCGTAGCTAGGGATACGATCCCCGCTAAGATGTGAGAAAAGTACTAGAGGGGAGAGACGGGAATACCTTCGCTAGATGACCTACCTAAGTTTACGTGCTATTTTATCGGCTTGGTCGTAATATAAAGATAATTGTTAAATGTCAATTAATCTTTTGTTTTGTGGCAAGATTCAAAAATGACATCCGAGAATGTTGAGAATAAGAATGGAGCACAAAGCGATCGCCGATTCACCACATATCAATAATCGTGATAATGTGCATCGTGAAGGCGATAACCTCACGCAAACAACAACACCGACTAAAATGATGAATGATCAAATGTTCGTGAGGCTTTATGCAATTTATGCAACAACAAGAAAGCAGAGCGACTCTCGCCCAAAACGTAGGTGGAAACACTTGAAACTCTCAAGCGGCCACCGCTAAACAATTCAAGGAGCCGACCACCGGAGTTTAAGGGAGAGCCAAAACCACTTCGCTAAGCATGGATAAAGCAGATTACCAAGATATTTGATGTCTTGGATGCTCCGAGGAGCAAAAGGTTCCTTCGCCGCTTTTATGTCATGCGCGAGAGAGGCGACATCGGTGGGAATCTCCAGAAACGACTCAACCCGGCCAGATCAAGATATCTCGGGAGAAGTTCCAGAGTCGTTCAACGACAAATACTTTCCCGAAAGTATTCGCCATACGGGCGGAGGTGGAGTTTATCAAGTCGAACAAAACAATACGACCGTGTCGCAATACGAGGCAAAATTTGCGAGTTATCACGGCCAAGGCCCCACTCGTGGATAATGAAGAGAGAATGGCGCTAATGTTTTTAAGAGGTTTGAAGTCGAGATACGCCAACATCTTATTTCTCATAAACCGTGTTTGTATTCAGATGTTGTAAATAGGGCTCGCTTAGGGAGCGCGATAACGAGTCAACGCAACTAAAAGAGAGCAAATTTAAAAAAATTATAATACCAAATGAGAGTAGTAGTCATCGGGCTGACAACAAGCGTGAGGGAATCAACAAAGCCGAGATATGGTAACCACTTCTGTGGTAATCGTACAAAACAATAAGAATGGACATTTCAAGAAACGGAGATTCAACAATGATGGAAAGACGCCAAGACCAAAGACCAAGTTAAGGAAGGAGAAAGACCACCCACCATCATATGCTTCAAATGCGAGAGAGGGACACATCATCCAATCGCGCTATGCCATTCCAAAGCATGTTGTTATAATTGTGGAAGAGAAGGTCACTTAGCTCGATTTTTCGCCATCAAGACAAATTCAACTAGGATGGAGGCACCAAAGGTCATTCCCGTAAAAGTCAAAACCTAGTAAGGCAAGGGAGAGCGCTTTGTTGTCACCTCTCCCGTAGAGAGCAAGGAACCCGAATGAGGTCATCACGGTAAGCTTTATCATAAACTCTAATGAAGTCTATACTTTATTTGATACCGGCTTCTACCCATTCTTTTATTTCTCCTACTTGCGCCATCGATTAAATTTGACCGAGAAATTAGACTTTCGACTTATCTCGTGGAAACTCCGCTGGGAGAAACCTTCATTACATCCACTCGCTTATAAGTCTTGTTTGGTTCAAATTCCAGCACTTCACATTACCGTCGATCTTATTTCATTAAAAATACTTGATTTGACGTGATTCTAGGGATCGATCGTTAACTACTTATCATGCAAAAATTGATTGTTTTCGTAAGGTCATAGCTTTCATATTCCTAATCAACCTATTATGCTAATTCAAACGACCAAACCATTAAAATCAATCACTACTATCTCAAGCCATAAAGCTATTCGCTTATCAAAAATGGATGTCAAGCTTTCTTAGCTCATGTCACGATTTAAACAAAAATACGCCGCTTTTGAACGATATTTCTATTGTTAATAAATTTCCCGACGATTCCCCGGAGAACTTCCCCGCCTACCCCAGAGCGTGAAATCAATTTTGTATCGACCTCGAACCCCGGTACAAAACTATTTCCAAAGCCCCATATCGAATGGCTCCTATCAACTTCGTGAGTTAAAGACCCAACCGCAGAATTGTTAGACATCGCTTTATTCGGCCCTAGTACTTCTCCTCGGGGTGCTCCCGCTCTATTCGTGAAGAAGAAAGATGGGAGTATGCGATTTTGATTGATTATCTGGAGTCAATCATGTCACCATCAAAATAGTATCCATCACCACGATTGATGACCTTGTTTGACCAACAGTAAGGAGCCAAATTCTTTTCAAAGATCGATCTTCGCTCCGATATCACCAATTGAAGATTGTAACCACCGACATTCCAAAGACGGCTTTAACTCTAGACGGCATTATGAATTCCTAGTCATGTCCTTTGATCGACTAATGCTCCCGCCGCCTTCATGGATATGATGAACCGAGTATTCAAGGAATATTTAGATCACTTTGTGGTCGCCTTTATCGATGACATCCTTATTTATTCCAAAAGCCGTGAAGATCATGAGCAACACTTGAGGTCGACACTCCAAAAGCTTCGTGAATATAAGCTTTATGCCAAGTCAAGAAATGCGAAGTTCGTCAAGAAGTAGCATTCCTCGGGCACGTGGTATCAAGTCATGGAATATCCGCTGACCCAAAGAAAGATCAAGCTATTCAAAGTCGGGAACAACCTAAATCAAAGGATCAAGTACGTAGCTTTCTGGCTTAGCCGGTTATTATCTGAGATTCGTGGAAGGATTTTCTCAATCGCTACTCCATCGACTCACCGACTTTAAAAGATACAAAGTTCTATTGAGCGAAGAATGTGAGAAGAGTTTTCAAGAACTCAAGAGAGACTTATTTCAAAGACTGCTCGACAATACCATCCGCCTTGAGGGATTTGTCATCTACACAATGATGCTTCGAGCAAAGGGTCGGGATGTGTTCTCATGCAACATGGAAAAGTTATAGCCTATGCCTCATGACAACTCAAAGAATATGAGAGGAATTATCCTACTCACGATCCGAGTCAGCAAATGTTGTTTTTGCACTTAAAATTTGGAGGCATTACTCAGATGGGGAGAAAGTGGAGATCTTTACTTGATCATAAAAGCCTCAAATATTTCTTCACTCAAAAGGAACTCAACACGCGAAACGACGCTGGCTTGAATCTGCTGAAAGATTATGATCATACCATCCAATACCATCCCGAAAAGCTTAACGGGTAGCCGACGATCGAGTAAGATCGTATGCAAGCACGAAAAGCGCTATTGTCAACAATAAAGGCCCATTTTGTGTGACTTGCAAAGGATGGAGATAGAGTTAAAGACTCTGTGGACGCATGTGATGATAGCGAAATATACGAGTAGAACCGACTTTAATCGATAAAGTTAAAGTCGCCAAGCTTACGCACTGAGCCGATGCGATGAGGAAAAAAGTGCAAGAGAAGGTGCTACGCCGAAGCAAGAATCGATGAAGAAGGAATACTTCGAGTCAACTCCTGCACTTTGTGGTTCCTAACGACCCCGATTTAAAGTATAATATCATGATGGAGGCGCACAACACACCATTTGCAATCCATCTCGGGAGTACCAAATGTATCATGATATTCGCCATACATTTTGGTGGAGCAATACGAAGAGAGAGATAATACTGCTTATCTCAAGGTGTCTAACTTGTCAACGAAGTTAAAGCGAGCATCAAGTACCAAAAGGTCCATCAGAACCACTTGAAATTCCGTAATGGAAGTGGGAGCACATTACCATGGATTTCAAGCACGGCCTTCCTAAGGTTTCTCAAGGCATCGATGCGATTTGGGTCATTGTTGATAGATCGACCAAGTCCGCTTCATTTCTTACCGATACGAGAAACTTATACACTTGAACGCCTTGCTCAGATGTACATAAACGAGATTGTAAGATCGCATGGTATGCCAGATCCATAGTTTCGATCGAGACCCAAGATTCACTTCACGATTTTGGGTTAGTTTGCAAAAAGCTATGGGCACGATTTCACGATTTAGCTTTCAGATATCATCCTCGCATTTTACCCGACAATGGAGAGGACTATTCAAACTCTCAAGATCTATTAAGACTCGTGGTCTTGATTTCAAGGGAGTCGACAAGTTCTTACCATCGTGGAGTTTTCCTACAACAACAACAGCTTATCAAGCAAGTATCGCATGGCTCCATTCAAGCGCAGATGGAAGAAAGTGTCGCTTCCAAAGATGCTGGATGAGGTGGGTGAAGCAACGTTGTTGGGACCGAGTTGGTACGTATGACTACTTTTAAAAAGATTCAAACGATCCGACAACGATAAAAACCTCTCACAAAATCGATAAAAGAGTTATGCCGATCTTCATCGAAAGGACGGGAATTCGATATAGAGATCATGTGTTGTTAAGAGTCGCTCCATGGAAAGGAGTTACAAGATTTGGAAAGAGAGGAAAACTTAATCCTCGATTCATCTGGCCCATTTTAATCCTCGATCGAGTAGGAACTGCGGCCTATAGACTCGCTTTTTTACCGCCAAATACGTCTCGTGTTCATAACGCTTTTCACATATCCATGTTACGTAAATATGTGAAAGACCCGAACCATATTATCGAAGTTAGAACCGATTTAAATAGCGGAAGATTTGACGTATGAAGAGGTTCCTGCTCAAATTTTGATAAGAAGGAACATATTCTACGCCCCAAGGTTATACCTCAAGTCAAAGTTTTGTGGAGGAACCACGATGTCGAGGAAATGACTCGGGAGTTAGAATCAAATGAAATCAAGGTATCCTTACCTCTTCGACATACCGTGTACGCACTTAAATTTCGAGGGCTTAAATTTCATAAGAAGGGGAGGTCAGAAGACCCCAAATTTTTATAAATAAAGATGAATTTTCTATAAATATTATTTTTGAATATTATGGAATAATTTGATATAATGTTATAGTTAGGGGTAATATTTATAAATTTTGCAAAGTATGCAAGTGGTTATATTATATTCGATTGGCCTGGGAATATTCGGTTTTAGGTGGAATATTCGCATAACTACCAATCATCAGGACCCCACAATGTAATTATCATTTGATCGAGAAAACGACAAAAATATTTTATCAAAATAACTACGAAAGTTTTACCGCTGATATCGCTGAACTACTCTAGAAGAAAAGTACAAAGAATACGCGTGGTCGCATAAGAAAGACACCAGTATTGATTATCGATGCTTATGCGAGAAGTCACTCACTTTGATTCCATTATCATTTATTAATAATATGAATTATTATAATATATAATGACGCTTTTGTTTTATTCAGATTATTAACGTAATAAAATGTAAACATCTTTTTATATAAAAATGTAATACTTTATTAAAGTTATTTTATAAATAAAATATATTATATTTTATTACGATAAGTATTTTTATATAAGTTTTTTGATATAAGGTTTGCAGATAGTAAGAAATTTTTTTATATAAATAGAATATATTATATTTTATTTAAAAAGATTTTGCTTTTAAATATGGACCGCCGATTAAAGTAAATCAATCTGGACCGCTCATGGATTAATTACTACGCATTCCATTTTCCTATAAATGTAAGCTCATTCCTTCATTATTTTCTTACTAATTCATCAAACTCTGTAGAGAGAAATTATAGAGAGAAATAGAGAGAAAGTTATAGAAAGAAGAAGAGTATTCTCGCTACTTCACTACTTCTATATTCAGCTTTTTTACTAAGGTAGGGAATATTCTTTCTTCTCAAGAGAACTTCATTATTCCATTCACTATTATTCTGCTGAATAACCTCGTAAAAGTGGCATACCCTATACATAACCTCAGATACGCCAGATACCCTATACTTGGTGAAATCCTTATGAATCGCTTATTATTCTCGTTGAATAACTCAGATAATGCCATTTTACCCTATACTTGGTGACATTCTTCTATTATTCTCTGCTGAACATCCTGCTCTCAGTGTTTTACACCTGACCGGGTTCCGCTTTTTATTATTATTCTCGCTGAACATCCTGTCTCAGGTGTTTTACACCCACCGGTTCCGCTTTTTTTATTATTATTCTCGCTGAACATCCTCGTCTCAGTGTTTTTACACCCACCGGTTCCGCCTTTTTATCATTCTCGCTGAATATCCTATCTCGTGTTTTTTACACCGGATCCGGGTTCCATCTTTATTATTCTGTTGAACATCCCGCTTGCGTGAATTTCACCGACCGTTCCGTTATTATTATTCTGCTGAATAACTCGCCTATGCGGCACCGCATGCACGGTGATTTCTTTTGTTATTCCATTCTTTATTATACCCAAATAAGTTAAAACTTTCGACTTCTATACTCCATGAAATTAGTAGAATATCCTCGATATTTCATGCTTTTCATCCAAAGATCTTTTTCATGGAAATATTCTTCCGATCATTCTTGAATTTTACTCTACAAAGCAAGATCATGTCGACAATTTGGACGTTAATAATTCCCGGATAAAATAATTCTTGAACTTGTTTTATCAATTCTTATATCATTGTCATCATCCTCATGTTTATATTTTTTTTTAAGTCATCTCGTGGCCTCAGAGAGTATGGATGGACTTGGTATGATTACGACCAGATTATATTCGCAAATCACGACCGTAATGTTACAAATGATGTGGTAAAAAAAATCCTCAAAGGTCAGAAGTGTATCGATGGACAAATTGTTGGCATGATCACGACTTATTAATGAATACACAACTATTCTCGCCCGTAGTAAGGTGAATAATTGTGGTCGTGATACTAAAGAATATCCTCGGGTCAGAAGTAAGTGTAAGTGATTCGATGATGTGGATTATTTATTAAAGTCGAGTCTCAAATAAATAAAGTTGATGAAAAACTTTTAAAATCATAAAAGATAGTAGATTTTATTTTCTACTCACTTTTTTAATGGATCGCTATTCCGTCAGCTTAAACCGGGTGATGTTTATTATATTTTATCGCTTAACATCATCAAGACTATCGATAATTTATTCTACATTATCTTAGTCATAATATTTCTTACGGGCTAGTTGAGCTCACCCTTTCTTTCACCGTTTCTCTTCAGAAATGAGAATATAGCGGGACGAAGCCTGGGAACGAGTGATGGTCCGTAAGATAAGATTAGTAGTCCTCACTATTCGTGTGAAATAAAGTGATAATAATTGTAATGAGGACTTTTTTTTGAGTTTGTATAATATCTAGTAGATAATATTTGTATTTAAACTCACGCTTATGTCAGATTGCATACCTACGCTTATATTAATAAGTTGTATTTAAATTCCATGCACTATGTAATCCGAGCACCCAAGATGGGTGATGTATAATATGAAAACTAACAACCTTACGAAACAATCAATTTTGGCATGATGAGTAGTTAACCAATCAATCCCTAAAATCACATCAAAAGCAAGTATCTTTAAAGAGATAAGGTCATAGGTAAGGTGATGGTGCCAACTTGAATCAAACAAGATTTATAAACAGATGGATGTGATGAAAGTTTCTCCTAATCTGAGTTTCTACAGATAGGTCAAAGTCTAATTTCTCCTGAGTCAAGTTTAAACGTTGAGCACACGCAGGAGAGATAAATGAATGGGTAGCACCAGATCAAATAAGGTATAAACTTCGCAAGAATTTATAAATAAACTACCCGTGATCACCTCGTTTGGGTTCCTCGATTATGACCAAATACAACAAACGCCTCTTCCGGAATCGCTGACTTTGACTTTTCTGGGATACTTTTTGAGTCACCGTCCCTCAATTAACTAGGTTTCGCCATCGCATAATCTCGAAAGCGCGATATGTCCTTCCTTTCCACAATTATAGCATACCTTGAACTGTGGGAAGTTTGACTATTATGTCCCTCTTTTCCGCATTTGTAACATATGACCGGTGGTCGTTCTCTCCTTAGAACCAGAACCGTTCTTTGCAAGATTGTCGCCTTCACATGGTCATTGTTAAATCTCCTCTTTTAAAATCTCCTCCCACTCGCTTCTTCTATTTTCACGGCTATGATTACCACCAGAGTGGTTACCATTTTGTCCGTCTGCTTTCTTTCTCCGCCGGTTATCATTATTCATTGATCGCTATCTCCGTACGATCCTCGTTGTAGTCCCTCACTGACCGTACTCGTTATCTCGCTTCTAATAATTGAGCCCTGCTTACAACATCCGAATAGAGAGAAAATTTACGAGAAATGAGATATCGACGTATGCGCCGGGTTTCAAACCTCTAAGAAACATCCGCGCCATACGCTCCTCATTCTCCACCAAATGAGGTGCAAACTGGATAACTCTCAAAAACTTTGCCTCGTCTTCGAGACACCGCCCATGTTGTTTCGCTCAATCTAATAAACTCCACTTCCTTCATATATGACGAACACTTTCGTGAAAGTATTTGTCATTAAATAGTTTCAAATGTCTCCCAAGACATGCCGAAAATACCGGATGGGTACGCTTTCACGCATCTCCCACCAGTAGTCTCGCCTTCGCCACTTTAACATAAAGGTGGCGAATGGAACCTTCGTTTCTCCGTGCATCCCAAGACATCGAATATCTTGGTAATTTGCTTGACCCATGTTTCCGCCATGATCGGATCTCGCTTTCCCTTAAATTCTCGTGGTCCCAACTCTTTGAACTCGCTGGGTCAGGACAACCCGTGAATTGCTATCATTTCCTCCTCAGATTTTGAACACGAGTCTCCTCGTCTCGATTTTGCATGAACTCAAAAAAGCTTCTAAACATCCCTCGCTCATCATCTCGCTTCAAAGGGTGTTGTTCACAGAGGAACATTGTCACTGTTGCACGCTCTCCTCGTTGGTGAGTACAAAGCGCTCTCCACTGGCCTCATTTCCATTGTTAATATTCTCACGACATTCTCAAATACACCATAAAACAAGGGTTAATTAAGGAAATCAATATATCACATAATATCCCTATATACCCACCAACTAACAAATAAGCTTAGGTAGACAAACTAGCGAAGGATTTACTCGCCTCCCCTCCTAGTTCTATTCCCCGATCTCCGCCAGAGATCATATCCTAAGCTCGATACCAACCATGACGCCCCCAAAATAGGTATACATCACCCATTCCGAAAGTCACAATACATGGTGCGTAAACAACTACAACTTTATTATTACAACAAGAAATCATGAGTTTGAATACAAATATTATCTTCTGATAATATCTATACTCAAATAAATCCTCATCACATTTATTGATACATTATTTTACAAAAATGGTGAGGACTACTAAACAACTCTCTCTAGAACCTTCATTCCATACCCCGACTGCACTCGCTATATTCTCGCCTCTCGAGAAGAAAAATGGAACAAAAGGAAAAGGTGAGCTCAACTAGCTCAAGAAAGAATATTATGACTAAGATAATATACAACAAATTATCGTTAGTCTTCAACAGGAAAAATCTAATAGAATCACAATAGACAACAAATTTTAAATCAATATTCGCAATGAAAATAATAATTCATTAGAAGAGTTAAGTAGAGAATGCAAACTACTATCTTCTATGTATGAATTTAAAAGTTCATCGCTCATCTTTTATCCTCGTAACATCAATCAATATATATCTGAATCAAATATTCATCTTTGCACTACAGCCAAAGATATTCATCACTTAATCATGTTTCATCTAAACACTGCTCATCTTCAGACTACTGCCAAAGATATTTCTTCGAAATCATTCATCTTTGCACTACAGCCAAAGATATTCAATAATATCATCATTTAAGACCGAGGATGATGAAAATATTTTTAAAGAAACGAATCCAAAGAAACAAAATGACAAGGATTAAGGGTTAAGGATTCGTACTTTGTTTTATCCATGTCCAAAATACCTCAAAAATAATCATAGTGGTGTGAAAATTCAAGAATGATCAAAACATGGATACAATCAAAGCTAGTATCCGTATTAGATATTTTGGACAAAAAGAAGAAATTTCATTTTTCTAATTTAATTAGTATCAGATATCGTGAATAGTCTTCGAATCGTGAATAAGAACTCTCAGACACCAAAAGATAGAAATTTCCCAAAAAAACATCTTCACGCTTATTTAATAAGACTTTAGAATAAATAACTCACTTAAATAAGAACTCGTGAATAAGAACTCATGAATAAGAACTCCATATGAAAAAGTTCCAAATTTGATAAAAAGTTCCAACCAATATTTCAAAGATAATGATATTGAAGAAATAATATCATTCGAGAAAAAAAATAACATCCCTTACCTCGAAAAGATTAAGATTTCTAAATTGAATAACGGGTATAAAGTATGAAGGGAACTCAGACCGCCTAACAATACTCAAAGTATACTCAAAATACTCACAAGAATACGCCGATAATATATAGAGAGAAAACTTCATTTTTCGTGTGATTTTCAATTCTAACCCAAGACCCTATTTATAGAAAAAATGCTTAACACCAAAGCGTAAAAATTTAATATAATATTATTATTTATAATAAAATTTCCTACGCCAACCTTCCAAGAACTGAATTCAGCTCATTCAACCCACATGTGTAACACACCATAATGAAAAAAAACGTTTTCTAATTTTAAATATTTTAAACTTCCAAAAATCAATTATTTTTGAGCTTCCTAACTTCAATAATTCATAATAAATAGCCCTTTCATCAGAAAAATTCGAATCTCAATTTTTATAGGAAATTCAATTCTCTACAACTTTGCGTAAGAAAGTTTTTCCAAATTCCAAATAGAAATTGACCAAAATCCACAAACTAGACGATTTTACAAGCTATAATCAAATTTCATTCAATAAATGGGGTCCACCAACATGTTTAACATGTTTTAAACATTTATTGCAACAAAATACTCTTCCTCCTCATATACTCATATATCCCACATTCATTGTAAAAATATCACCATTATTATATTATTAAAATATAATAATATATTTAAATAAATTATTTTATCGTAAAAAGATAAAATTTCAATTTTCAACAATTGTCACATTAAAATTTTTTCCATCTATATCCACATAAAATCAATATTTTCTCATCATATGAATCAATAATTAATTATTCACAAATAATATTACGTAATCACAATATCGACAACCGTGCAGCTTCCTGCGAAAGGGGGCTTTCCAATAAGAATTTCTCCTCTACGGCGCCAAGCAATTAGGTGACCAAACCTCTCCTTGTATGTAACTTTCTAGACATTGCCAATAATGTTATCTAATAATATTATTCAGATAATATGAATTATTGCTTCGATAATGAAAAATATCGTAAATGACAATTATCAAACAACAAAGAATATAAAATATCAACGCAAAGAATTATTAATCAATAAAATAAAATATCGAATAAGAATTATCGTAACCATTATTGAGTAGACATTCTTACGTAAGAATCAATAATTGGTGCAATACCGTGTGTCTTCCATGTGTTTTAAACCAATCGAGTATTTTAATAAGATAATTGTGAATAACTACGCCAAGTTATTTTTAAACCACTTATATTTGTCATTTTCTTCATCCAATCGCTTTTTCACATGGGGCCCACACATGGTCAAGGCTGTTGCATTTAATATTCCCCGACAAATATTTAATATTCCACGACCAAACGAATATTCCCCACAACAATGAATATTTTATAACCACTTGCTTATTTTGAAATTTCATGATTTTACCCCTAACTATCCACATTAATCACATCAACCCTTACTATTTCAAAATAATAAATAGAAAAATTAAATTTCATTAATAATAAGTTGGGGTCTTACATCACGACCACAAATTATCCATGCACTACTACCAAAGATAATCGTGTATTCATTAAGATCACGAACCATAAATTATCCATGCACTTCTACCAAAGATAATCGTGTATTCATTAAGTATCACGACCACAAATTATCCATGCACTACTACCAAAGATAATCGTGTTTTCAATTACTGTTATGATTATACCGAACAATCCCTCATTCATAATCATACCAAGTCCATCTACGCACTACAAAGCCACGTATGACTTTTCAACATAACATAAACATGAGGATAATGATATAAAGAATCAATCAAATGAGATAAAGGATAAATATTAAAATTTATAATATAATTTATCCAGATTCAATAATATCCCCATGTTATCAATCACTTAATAATCTTATAATCTAACATCATTAATATTATAACAATATTTTAATCACTTCTTAAATTTATAAACAATTTATTTCAATTGTTTACGCTTTACCATATAATGCATTTAATCATTCAAAATGTCATACTCATAAGATATCATCACCAATGATCAAATCCCTCATCAAAAAAATATGCATCTATATAGGATTCTCTAGCCATAAAATCCTATTTTTAACTTTGTTACTTCCCATAACATATTTAACTCATATGTTCGTAACTAAACTATTTTCATGAAAAATACCAAATTATTCCCAAAAATATTTCTTTTTTGGGATTTAGCATAATATAGTCCCATGATGCAAATATATTTTTCTCGGAATTTTTAAAATTCATTTACTATTTTTCAAAAATCAATTTATAATTAATTCCTTAAGAAATTAGCTACCTCAAGTTTAACTCCAAAAATTCCCAAATCTTGGCAGGACCTTACACATGTTAACGTGAGCTTCTAGTTTAAATTTCATGGTCATCTGAGTTATAGAACTCCTAAGTTATAGCATTTTTCGTCGAAAAACCTAAATATTGAAATAGTCATAACTTGCTCATTTTAAGTCGAATGAGCTCATTTTTGGACAGAATACTTTTATACCATATACCTTCATGTCCCAAAAGTCCAGAATTTTTCTCATAATTTAAGTGGCCGAAATAGCCCTCTAAAATCATGGCAAAGAACTTTTTTTGGTTTTTATGCAGCTTTGCACTCCTTTGCTAAAATCAGTCCACACAAAAAAATCTACAACACCTTTTCTAGTAATTCCACTTGGATTAGTTAGGTAACTCATATATATAACTCTAGGACTTGACCACATTCAAAAATTCAAAATATAATAGGAGATATGGTCAATTGAATTTCATGTTACGCTTTTTCACCAAAATCGATTTTCAACTCTTTGTGATTTCTAAGAAACTTTCATGTTTTCACATAATAACCAACATAACTCAACATAAAACTTACTAATACTTCATATACCCATGATTTTCATTAGTCCAATGCTTTTATTATAACTTTCATCATAATCCTCGTAAATGATCCTTTTAGTTGAAGAAATATTTGAGGGTTTAAGAAATGGGTTTTTAGATTTGGGTCAATACAAAATTCGATTTCACGCCTCAGGGTAGGCTAGAAATCTTCAAGAATACGTCAAGAAATTTTTTAATGATAGAAATATCATTCAAAATCATACTTTCGTCCAAGACTTGAATAAGACGTCACATTAATACCAATCTGTGACTTCTATCCCTTAACCTGATAAAGACCTCACAACGATACCTATCAACTTGCCATCTTCAAATCACGACGTCATTTTCACGTAAAGTCCGGCTTCGGCAGCATTCCACACAAGGAAGTTAACAACGAAAGGATCGGGGTTCTTTACTTATGGCTTGATATAACAAATGATTAACTTTAGGGTTTGGTTACTTTGAATTCAGATAACAGGATGGTTATGAATATAAAAGCTAACAACCTTACGAAAAAGCATGATGAGTAGTTAACCAATCGATTCCTAAAATCACATCAAAGGCAAGTATTTTCAAAAAGATAAGATCGACGGTGTAACGTGAAAGTGTTTATTTGAATCAAACAAGATTTAAAAATAGTAGCGAACGAAGGCTCCTACTAACGAAGTTTCAACCAATAAGTCAAAGTCTAACTTCTCCTGAGTCAAATTTAAACGTTGAACGCAAAGCAAGAGAGATAAAATAATGGGTAGAACCCAGATCTTATAAGGTATAGACTTCAATTTATAATTAACTAACCCGCTAACTTCGTTCGGCTTACACGCTTGTTGAGAAGTCATGAAAAAATTCACTTCCTAAAACCAACGACTTTGTTTTGTCCATATCCACCATCGGTGCCACCGTCCCCAAATTTAGACTTGACTTTTTTGCACAACAAAATTCGAGCTAAATGACCTTCTTTCTTGCAATTTCCATTTCTATTATCTTTGCCATGATTACCAATCCGAAGTGGTTACCATTCTTAGCATGATAATTTCCCCACGATGGTTATCATTGTTCGATAAATTGCCACACCAAAGATGATTATTATCGTATTGTTGGTCGTTACCTTTTGTTTGAAATGAATCAACACTCTTATGTGTTTCATTGCTTATCTCAAAGATTTTCGATGTCATTCTCAAACACCGCCACAAAACAAGGGTTAATTAACATATCACATATTATCCTTATACTCAATCGACCAATTAAATACCAAATAAATTTAGGTAGGTCATACTAAAAGGATTCCCCGCCTCCCTCCTAAGATTATTCACATCTTAGCAGGGATCATATCCCTAAGCTCGATACTAACCGTGACGCCTCAAAATTAGGTATACATCACCCATCTTGGTCGCCACTTACATACATGGTACATAAATTCAAATACAACTTACTAATATAACTCGTTATGCAATACTTACATATAAAAACCGTGAGTTTGAATACAAATATTGTCTACTAGATATTATACAAACTCAAAAGGAGTCCTCATTACAACTATTATCACACTATTTCACGTAATAGTGAGGACTATCGATCTATCCTCCTGACCATTACTCCGCTCCCCGACTCGTCTCCAAATTTATGTTCTCATTTCCTCAAGAGAATAAAGAAAAGAAAAGGTGAAATTTCAACTAAATTTCAAAGAAGAAATATTATGACTAAGATAATGCAGAATAAATTATCATTAGCCTTCAACAAATGTTAAACCGATAAAATACAATAGATAACCAGCTTTATCTGCAGCTGAACATCGACTCCATTAAAATAGTCAAGAGAAAATAAAGTCTACTATCTTTTAGGTTTTAAAAGGTTTTCATAAATTTTTATCACTAAGACTCATTTTAATGAATAAACCATTAATATCTAATCATCCTCGTACTACTTGGCCATGATTTTCATCAAATTATCAATGGTCACGACTATACCGAATCACCCCTCATCATAATCATACCAAAACTATCCATCAACTGCATTCATGCGCCACTTAGCACTTTTTTATCACATCATTTATAATGTTTTCACGATTATACCGAATGATCCCCTCATCATAATCATACTAAGTTCATCTACGCACGTAAAGTTCCAAAGATAACATAATATAACATGAGGATGATGACAATGACATAATAATTCAATAAAATAAGTTCAAGAATTATTTTATCCAAGAATTAAGAACGTCCAAATTGTCAACAAGATAATCGCTTTTGTAGAGTAAAATTCAAGAATGATCGTAAGAATATTTCCATAAAAGATCTTTGGATGAAACGCAAATATCGTTAATATTCTACTAATTTCATGGAAGTATAAAGTCAAAGTTTTAACCAACCCAGATAAATAAAGAATGGAATAACAAAAAAATCACCACGCATGCAGATTGGCATGTATGCAGTTATTCCAATGAATAATAATAATCTTAACCAGTCGCCAAAAGAAATTCACAATCGGACGGATGATCCAACGTAAATAAATGTCTTTGAATAATAAACAATGGAACAGTGTCCCACAGAAAACATACGATGCGATATTCCAAATGTAATAATAAAGAATGGAATAACGTAAGAAGATCACCAAGATAGGGATTCACAGATACAGCGTTATTCCAATGTAATAAATAAGAATGGAATAACATAAGGATTTCACCAAGATAGTAGACGCCGTATATATATGCACGTATGATAAGGATACCTATTTTTACAAGAGTTATTCCAAATGTAATAATAATAATGAATGGAATAATGTGTTATTTCTTGTGAATAAGAAAGAATAACACTTTTACTTTAGCATAAATAAATAATATCTCTTACCGTAAAAAAGACCTGGATATCAAAGTAGTGAAGTCACTGTATCACTCTTCTTCTTTCTCTCTATAGATTTTCTCTATACTTTCTCTCTATAATTTCTCTCTGTAGCTTCAAATGAATTAAGTAAGAAAATAATGAAGGAATGAAACTTCTATTTATAGGAAAATAGAATCGATAAGAATTAATCCATTTAATCTATCTGGATTGATTTACTTTAATCTGACTATTCATATTTAAAGAAAATCTTTTAAATAAAATATCATATATTCTATTTATATAAAAAACATTTTACTACGCAAAACACTATCGCAACACTACGCAAAACACTACGCAACACTACGCATAATAAAATATAATATATTCTATTTATAGAATAACTTTAATAAAGATTCGCTTTTATATAAAAGATGCTTCGCTTTTATTACGTTAATAATACTGAATAATAAAAAAAACGTCATTATCGCTATAATAATTCATATTATTAATCGACAATAATGGAATCAAACCGGTTGACTTCTCACATAAAGATCAATAATCAATACCGCTACTTACTTGCAACCACACGCGTCTTCTTCGTATTTTTACTACCGAAGTAGCTCAACAAGATCAACCAGTAAAACTTCCGCCGTTATTTCAATAAAATATTTTTGTCGCTTTTCAATCCGATAATAATTACATTATGTGGGTCCACCAATGATTGAGTCGTTGTATTTAATATTCCTCGCTAAACCCAATATTCTTAAACCAATCGAATATAATATAACTTCTTCAGTCACTTTGAAAAATTTATAAATACTACCCATAACTATAATATTTATCTCAAATTCACACCATAATATTAAAAATTATTTCGACAAAATTTAAATCTTTATTGATAAAATCCTGGCCTCATGATTTGAAATTAATTTTGAAATTGATTGAGTTGGAGAGATCATCTTTGTATTTATATATAAGATTGATATATACAAATTTATATATTTACATAAATATAAATATAATTATATAAAGTTATATATATATATATATATATATATTCAATTCAACAACCTTTGCCGTGTTAGAACTCCTTTACCAACCGCATATTACGTGTTGGTTCTTCGTCAATCGATTGATTGGATGGAATCCCATATATATATATATATATATATATATATATATATATATATATATATATATATATATATAATAATTGATCCTGTCTCTAGTCCAAACAGGTTTAAAATCCTAATTTTTTATTATTATTATTTTTTTATTTAAAACAACTAAATAAAAAATAAAAAATTATGGAACTTGAATTTTAACATAATACAGTATTTTGGGTGTGATTTAGATACATATAACAAAACATGACTGTACAATCTAATTTATAATTTTCTATTTTCCTCTAAACTCAATATTATCCGATATTACCGCAACTACAAATGTGTGGTTTCTAATTTTAAAAATATGTCTAATTTATAATTTTATATTTTTCTCTAAACTCGATATTATCCGACATCTCTATACGGTCCTACTCGTCCCAACCACCCATATCCTCATATATACCTACCACCACCTCTATACTGGAACAACACAACAAATTAAACCCAAAACAACTCCTAACTATCAAAAAATAAAACCAATAAAATAGACATTTATTCGTATGCCAATATTTATTCCGGTAAGAAAGTATATAATAAGTCTCACTTCTTCATTAATATATATAGTTTGTAAAAGGTATTCGTTTAACAAATTGTTATGAAGAAGTGGTGAGGCTAAATTCAATTTGCAAGACATGCCCCATGATGTCTATTAACAAGAAATTAAGTGAGAAGATAGTTTAAACACAAATTTCAAGGTTACCTCTTGAAGCCATGACAGATAGTTTAGGTTTGCAATGACTTATCTGGTAAGGATAATTTCCCACAAGAATTGATAAAGCCTTATAGATTTATATATTTGATGAACAAAGGACAAACTTAAGAAATTCCATTGATTCTTATTACAATTTCAGAGCTAAACTGTTGACTTCTGGTTAGATATCCGACTAATCCGTCTCCAGATAGCAAACTACTGCTAATCTGTGGATACGGCTTGAATCATAGACAGAGTATACAAATAGGAGTATTACAAATTTAACTTATTTTTCACTAATCTTGGATCAACTCTACTAAAATCAACGGTGTAATAATCAATTAAGAGAATTTAACTTGAACCCTAACGAAACATAGAGAGAAATACATGCACTCATTTGTATAATATAACAAGACAGACTACCAAAAATGATGCAAACTCGGAAGAAAAGGAGTGATGAAGGAGGCGGCGGCGTTTCCAGATGATTGGATGGTGGTGTTATTTTAGACTTTGAAACTACTGCCCTTTCCGTTCACTCCCGCGCTGTTGGGATAGTTTTTTTAAAACGCCCAAAACACTGATTGCAAAGGTTGGAGTTGGACTATGTAGATTCAATGGGATTGGGATGGGCCAATGGAATGAAATGATTTATTTATTTATTTATAGGATTAAAAGATTACACCACCATATCTACGTAATCATTCCTAGGGTGTAATTGAAATTTGAAACGATAATAATAGTAATTTAATGTGACGGGATAAGTGGGTCCTACTTCCTCTGTGCACTGTGAATTCAATTGGGACACTCTTTTTATAGAGGATGCCCTGCGCGCATACGCATACATATGTAGGTTTCTCTCTCTAGTCTCCTGAATCCCAACTTCATTGCTTTATCATTACAAGTTTATAACCCTCTAAACACAGACAAATAGCCCTCCCCGCCCCCAGGAGAAAAATACTACTAATTAATGGCCGCCGGACAACAATCAAGTACTTGTTCAAACTTCTCCTCTTCTTCTGATCCTTCCTCTGGGTTAAGTCGTACCATTTCAAACCCCCCGGTCCAAAAGAAAGGGAGACCAAAAGAAAGGCGTAATAGTAACAAACACCCGATTTACTTAGGGGTCCGAAAGCGTAGTTGGGGCAAATGGGTTTCCGAAATTCGTCAACCTCGAAAGAAATCACGCATTTGGCTCGGCACTTATCCCACTCCTGAAATGGCTGCTAGGGGTCATGACGTCGCCTCCTTGACCATTAAAGGTAACTCCGTCATTCTTAATTTTCCTCAACTCGCTCCGTCCCGACTCAGTTTCCCCACGCGACGTTCAAACTAAAAGCAGCCGCAATGCCCGACTTAGACTCTTCTTCCGATGAACTGGAGGAGATAATTGAATTACCGAGTTTAGCTGGAAGGTTCGACACCGAGTTATTACTAGTTGACTCGGCTGAGGGCTACCTGTATTCGCCTTGGTGGGTTCCACTTGCTGATTTTAACGGTTATTTCTCGGAACAGACTGATCAGCCTTGAAGGAGAAGGAGGGGTATCATTAGTTAATTGGTCTATATATGCTTTTTATAATTTATATAATCCGGCCCCTACCATATATGTTGTGTGATTTAGTGTTCACTATACTGTTCATATAAGTAAATGGCATGCATAATTAGCAGCTAGCAGCATCATATAGGTTTCAGATCAAATCATATAGTACAGATGTTACAATATATTGTCATTTTCCGGGATGAACTTTGAATTTACTCTAGATGTTAATTAATGTACAACAAATACAATATTTTATTTATCTAATGCTAGCTTCCGAGAGTGTATTTGTTAAAAGAGTATATTATTATTTACTAAGGGGCTGTTTGTTTAAAATTGAATACATCTGAATGATTGAATAGCTTAATCAGTCAGTCATTAAGTACGTTTGTTTTGGAAAAAAATCGTTTGAATGGCCGAATCGATTGAGCTGAATGACTAAATCAGATTTTTTTTGACTGAATAAACAACTGAATAAAGTAAAAAAAAAATTAACTATTATATTAAGTAATATTAAATAAATTTACAACAATTTTGAATTTTTTAGAGGGATTAAATAATAAAATTTTGTCATTCAAATATTTTAGACATGTTAATTATTAAATAATTTTTTTATTCAGATTCAATTCATTCACATTCAAATTCCGATTCTCTACGGAGAATGGGAGGAGATGGAAATATGGAGAGAATGGGAGAAGAGAGAAAAGAAAGACCAAGAAGGAGGGGGAGGGGAGAAAGGAAAGACCTAAAAAAAAAAAGGGAAGAGAGAGAATGGGAAGACCCGGTAATTGGCATCCGCAGTATTAAACTACGAATTCCGCAGTTTTAAACTGCGGACGAGAGCTCAATTTCATCATTAAATCTGCGATTAGATGGTCACAATTTGTTATAAAAATAATATTAAATTTACAACTAGGATCAGTTCTCATATATATATATAGTCCGCTTCTCTAGCGAACTGAAATGAGCAAAATAAGAACGAACCGGCTATAACGACGGTTTTTTCCGTCGCTATAACATAGAAAGCCGATTTTTTATGCTATAGTGACGGAAAAAATCGTCGCTATAGCCGGTTCGCTCTTAGTTTGCTCCCTCCAGTATTTTAGTATTTTTTTAATTAGTATTTTAGTATTTTTTAATTAGTATTTTAGTATATTTTTTAATTAGTATTTAGTATTTTTTAATTAGTAATTTTAGTATGTCCATGTGGCTACCACGTAATCAATTTGGACGGATGTTAGTCTAGTTGGCACAGCTGTTAACGGCAGGGGCACGAATGACCCAAAATTGTAACGTTAAGGGTATTTTTGGACAAAAAAAAAGAATAAGGTGCTCGGTAGACATTGGGGAAAATGTCAAGGACATTTTTGGACCTTATCCCTTTTATCTAATTTGAAATATTTTCTCCTTATGAGGAGTTGATATCCGAGCTTGAAGAATCTGTATATTACTTGCTTTTTCAGACCTTTTTAAGCACAAGAATTTTTTTAGTTAAGTTGCTTATTTAGATTAATATCTCTGCTAAATTCCAAGTCACTGTGGTCCTTCGAATTAAAAGGGACTCGGGAAATGTTGAAGAGGTCCCCATGTTTTTAGGAGGACCAATTCAGGCCTTTTTATAGTCAGACTTAAATTGTCTCACTTTGAAGGGAGGTTCCCAAGGACATATTGGTACGGTCCCAATGACTATGCGCTGAATTACTTGTATTGTTAGAGAGTCTGTTTAAGCATCCTGAATTTTTTATATCTTATGATGACCAGTGCAATGCTTCTACAGTGAAATCTCTTGAAGGTTCTATTGTTGGACTGTTGGAGAAATATCTAGCTGGCCAACAGCAAGTAATGTCATTCCAAGAAAGGCAATAATTGACAGTGGAAGGGCAGCTATCATTTATGAATTGTCAAACGGGATGCATCAAATCTGCGACCAACATTCTGTTTCTATTATTGTTAAATGAAAGGTGTGAGATTTCCATCTCATTTTTTCTTCTGCTGCTAAATTAAGTTTATACTCATTGTAGTATTGATAATTTCAGCATGATGTCACGCGGTAATTTGTGATACTGGATTGCGTTCACAGCTAAAATCTACAGCGTACACTGCTGTATGGAGAATGGCAGGTGAAGATAAAGGTGATGTGCCTGTACTAATGAGTGGAGCTGGACGGATGCAATGGCCATGTCATTTAACCAAGGTTGGTTATTCAGTCTAAGACCCTTTTAGCAGCTTTTCCATCTGAACAAGTAACTGATATAAAGTGACAATTTGTTATCGTAATGGGTGATTCCATCGTTTATAATCGAAAAGAAGGGTCACAAGAGGTTTTTCAAACCATAATAGTTGGTAGATTGATCTGACTCTGACTTTATTACAAATAAGTCACGTGTTAGCTCGAATTAAGTTTTTCCAAAATGGCTTCATATTGCATAGTCTTTCATGGTAAATTTATCCTGTTTTAGCAAAGATATACTGGAATGTGATCAGGTTGGCATGGTGTTTGTCCATTGTCGTGGAGGGATTAGTCACTGTCCTGAAGAGCATGTAATAGATGATGATGTTTGGGCCGCTGGTTTAGCAATCTTGTCATTTTTAGAAACTCATTTTTTTACCATCATATTTGATGACATTATATTGTAATAAAATACAAATGAATCTCTCATCATCTAGCTAATGCATTTATTTGGATACCTAGCCTCCAGTCTGGTATTCCGAAACTGTGTCCTCAGTATACCAGTATTGGGGTCCTGATTTTATTGATATTGAGGGCTTGCAATAAGTGAAAAATAACATATATATACTACTAACTTTCCAAAATATGTATGTATAATTACTATTCCAGAATTTTCCGAAAAGATGCATCAATTCTATTTTCTCACCCTCTAATTCATTCAATACCCCTCAAATGTCTTTAAACTTTCTGAAAAAAGAGAACAGGATTCGACTCCAGCTCCACCTTCTGCTCTGGCTCAATGGTAAGCTCGATCTCCTCTATGCCCGATCTACCTGAAGAAATAGTAATCGAAATACTCTCATGGCTCCCGGTGAAATCTCTGCTCCAATTCAGGACTGTTTGCAAGTCTTGGCAATCCCTTTTCTCAAACCCTAAATTCATTAAATTTCACCTAGATCGTACCACCACCAATAAAAACCCCTCAATCATCTTTTCCAGCTATATCTCTAATACGGTCTTGGTCTCTCCCATCCACCTCCATTGTCTAGAAAATGCCGTCAATCGCCACCTGCCGCCACCTTTTTCTGGATTTCATATTATTAGTTCCCGTAACGGAATTGTTTGTCTAGGCGGTGTCCCTGACGATGTCATCTCACTCTGGAACTCATCCACCAAGCTGTACAAGTGCCTCCCTGTACCTCTGTACAATATTCAAGCATATCATGAGGAGGACCCCGCCACTGAAGTTTTTCTTTCTCTAGGATTTGGTTTTGATTCTCTGTCCGGTGACTACAAGGTTGTTAGAATTGTAACCCGACACACTTCTCAGGTTCAAGTGGAGCTGTATTCCGCAAATGCTGACTCTTGGAGAAAGATTCAGGTTCAGAAGCTGAGCCTTGTGCAACGCAAAAGCTGTGAAGCTATTGTAAATGAAGTTTTGTATTGGATATCTATGGATGGACTAGGTCTAGTATCATTTAATTTGCATGATGAGCTGTTTGGGCTAATTCCTTTACCCAGCTGTGTGCATCAGGCAAGTAGTTTTGTGGAAGTTGTGGACTTCAAAGATTCTGTTGCTATGATTTTGTATTCTGATGATGAAGGATCAATGCATAGGGGGATCTTTAATTTAGCTTGTTATTGGGTTTGAAAAAATCTTGTTTAGTAAATTTGATAAATCAGAAGATATAATTGACAATCAAAGTGATATAGAAAGGAAGAACTTGAATACAGGAATGAATATTCTGCAAATCTTACAAAACACACTTGATTAATCCTAAAGCTATTGATATGTATTTATACTATATATATGGCTAACCTAACTACACTAGTTAACTCTAGTTATATACTAACTATGGTTCTAACAACCTACAACATGAAGTGACAACTCATGTATTTCCATAATGCACGTGCTCATTTTATCCCCGACTGTTTTCCTTATTATCATCACCAGATGCTATCAGTTTAGTACACTGCCACCACTGATACTTGAACTGTTGGTGTTGTTGAGTTAGTACATTTGCTACATTTAGTGTCTGAGCTGAACTAGCTGCTTTATTAGGCTTAATAGATACCCTATTAGAAAATTTTTGCAACCCACTTATGTAATATGTACCCTGTTCTTGTTAATTCTGTTCATGAATTATAAGGGGCTCTAAATTTTATTGTTAGTATTGATTTACATCGCTATTATTATCATTTTTTGATAGTTGTATACTGTCTTCTGGTTTGAGATGAATTTTTCATACATATTGCTCAACTTATTGCTGAGTGGAATTATTACAGAATTCTCAATAATTTATTGCCTGACATTATACTGTTTACGCCTTACACATTCTGAGATTTTATTTGCATTACATATATCATTAGCCAAAAAAAATCAAAATGATTACATTGGTCGAACTCAAGGTTCTGGGATGTAATTATTATTATTGATGTCGTTGTAATATACTAATATTGTTTGCACTATTATATTGAAGATGTATTTTCCATGCTCTTTCAGCCCATTTCAGAATAACTTAGGTAATTATATTATTTATGCAACAAGTGAAAATAATAATATGATTATCTTATCATGTTGGCTGTATAATATCAAGGCTTCCCTTGGAGCTTTGTGTGTTAAACTTGAGAATCGTAGTGTCCAACTAACTTTTAAGCATGCTCCCCTTTTCAATTTTCTTACAATAATCTTTGGTTGTTTTCTCGTGTATGTGTATCCCTCTTTATCTTGTTTTTTTGAAATTATTTACAATATACCTTGTGCCTCGAGTCCTATAGCCAGTATCAAAAGTCCTTGACATTCATTTTCTTTCAAATATTTTGATCTGACTCTGACTTTATTACAAATAAGTCACGTGTTAGCTCGAATTAAGTTTTTCCAAAATGGCTTCATATTTTGCAGTCTTTCATGGTAAGTTTATCCTGTTTTAACAAAGATATACTGGAATGTGATCAGGTTGGCATGGTGTTTGTCCATTGTTGTGGAGGGATTAGTCACTGCCCTGAAGAGCATGTAATAGATGATGATGTTTGGGCCGCGGGTTTAGCAATCTTGTCATTTTTAGAAACTCGTTTTTTACCATCCTATTTGATGCCATTATATTGTAAATAAAATACTAATGGATCTCTTATCATCTAGCTAATGCATTTATTGGATACCTAGCCTCCAGTCTGGTATTTCGAAACTGTGTCATCAGTATACCAATATTGGGGTCCTGATTTTATTGATATTGAGGGCTTGCAATAAGTGAAAAATAACATATATATACTACTAACTTTCCAAAATATGTATGTATAATTACTATTCTAGAACTTTCCGAAAAGATGACAACAATTCTATTTTCTCACCCTCTAATTCATTCAATACCCCTCAAATGTCTTTAAACTTTCTGAAAAAAGAGAACAGGATTCGACTCCAGTTGTACAAGTGCCTCCCTGTACCTCTGTACAGTATTCAAGCATATCATGAGGAGGACCCCACCACTGAAGTTTTTCTTTCTCTAGGATTTGGTTTTGATTCTCTGTCTGGTGACTACAAGGTTGTTAGAATTGTAACCCGACACACTTCTCAGGTTCAAGTGGAGCTGTATTCCGCAAATGCTGACTCTTGGAGAGAGATTCAGGTTCAGAAGCTGAGCCTTGTGCAACGCAAAAGCTGTGAAGCTATTGTAAATGAAGTTTTGTATTGGCTATCTATGGATGGACTAGGTCTAGTATCATTTGATTTACATGATGAGGTGTTTGGGCTAATTCCTTTACCCAGCTGTGTGCAGCAGGCAAGAAGTTTTGTGGAAGTTGTGAACTTCAAAGATTCTGTTGCTATGATTTTGTATTCTGATGATGAAGGATCAATGCATAGGGGGATTAGTCTGTGGACGATGGATGACGGATGTGGCAAGGTATCTTGGACTAAAAAGTTCACTTATGTGATTGATTTGGGTGTATATGATGTATATGAGTGTTTGAGGGCTAGACAGTTTGTAGCAGCAAGCCTGGGAGGATTGTTCTTGTATGACGATAAAAGAAAAGTGATTAAGAATGCTGGAATTCCATCTCATAGGGAGGGCGTGGGGGTTTATAGCTACACTGAGAGCCTTGTTTCATTCAAAGGATCCATACAAGTTCAGTGAAAGGCTAAAGAAGATATGGCATCAGGAAAGTAACAAAGGCAGGTAGTTTTTTGATGGTTTTCATGACATGACATACTCACTGGCTTTTGATTATAGTTCTTAACTTCTTATTGTTGAATGCAGTTTCATAGCTTTATTATTTGGGTACTGGTTTCATGATTCTATTGCTTTTTGCCTCTTTTTTGTTGTTCAAGTGTTTGTGTGATTAAATTACAAAAAATGTTATATTTAGCATATAATCCATTTAATTATGTCAAAAGTATAATGATTGATAGAGTGCTTAATATTGGCTAAACACTCTGTGAGCAGGCTTGAAATTAGAGGGTAAGTTGAGAAGGTGGGGATAATGTTCTGTTGCTAAATATTTGAATTTTCTTTTCAATGCAAGTTGTAAGGTTACCTATATTATGTATCTGTTTATATTTTTTTTCAAATAATTGCAAAGAGATTTCTGTGAGAGCAATTACATGAGAGGAGGTAAAGATGTGTTGTTGTGGCTTCGCTACAGCTAAATAGGATTTACTTTTACTGCCTCCATTCCACAAAGTAAGTCCCATATTAACTTTTTAAAGTCAATCTTCAAAATTTAACATTCAAAAATTTATATGCGTTTAATCATAGTTATTCTAAACTATGTTAAAAGTTTTACTAATTATAACATTTTTTGGATTCAAAACTTTTATGAATCATATCAATTTTTAAATTGAGGATTTTGCGAATTGACTTTGGAAGGTCAAAATGAGACTCTTTTTGTGGAGTGAAGGGATTATTACATTGGATATCACATTGTGGTGATACTGGATAATGGAGCAATCCTGATTCCAATAAAGGTTACACCTAGATTTTGTATAATCCAAACTTTAGATCTTTAAGAACAGTTAACCTATCGCGCTTGTTAGAGATTCCTGGTATAGGGTTGTTCACCAAATTTTATTTAACAGCGAGATGCTTTGATGGAAGGAATTTGAAGCTTCTAGATGTGGAATAGGCAAACCATCTGACTTTGCACTCTTGAAGTACGAGCAAGCTTTAGTTCAAGTGTTTATCCGCCTTTCGTGTTTTTGGTATGAATTCATTTGATTGTGCAGGGACGAAAATACTCTCCTTCATAGTTTGGCTTTAGGTTAGTTTCTATGTTTATACCTGAAGCTAGCTCCTCGCGTGATATTGACTGTATTCTGTCTCTGCAGAGAAGGAAGTTTATCATCTGCCTACAGATGAAAGCAAAGGACACTCTTGACGTAATTGGTTGGAATGATGGGTTGTACAAACCACCTACAGAGAGCTTATGTATCTGTTGATCTATTGGCAAGGACTGGAGAGGTGCCTTTGAAGTAGACGTTTGTTTTGATTTTATCGCTAATTGCATTTAAAACATAGTTTGAAGTTGTTTATTTTGCTTCATTGTTTTTTTTTGGTTAAATACTCTTTTTATTCGTACTGAATTAACTTTATGGTGGTTATTTAGCTCTCTTTATTTGCACTGAACTTCTGGTTATTTAGCTCTCTTTGCTCGGACTGAACTTTTGGTTCCCTGATTAATGCATCATGTCACTGCAATGTGGACTGTAAACAAACTCAGTTTGTTCGTGGCAAAACTATACTCGATTAGTGTTTGTTTAACTACTGAGCTTGAACAAGCTTTTTTCCTAACTAATACTCCCTCGCTCTGGGCACCCATTTTTCAACCATTCTCTTTGTGAGTTGCTAGCTAATACTCGATTAGTGTTTATTTGGAATTCTCTTTGTGAGACTATTGTGACGCCCCCAAAAATTAGGTATACGTCACCCATCTCTGGAGTTCTTACTTACGTAGTACGTAAATTCAAATACAACTTAATAATACAACCTGTGTCATGTCTACGATCGAAAAAACATAAATCGTGAGTTTGAATACAAATATTGCATACTTTAGATTATACAAACTTAAAAGGAGTTCTTATTACAATTATTATTATACTATTTCACAGAATAGTGAGGATTACTAATGCTATCATCTGGTCCGTCACACCGTTCCCCGACTAGTCTCTGCTACGTTCTCATTTCTCAAGAGAACAATAAAAGTAAAAGGGTGAGCTCAACTAGTCCAGTAGAAAATATTATGACTAAGATAATGCAGAATATATTATCGTTAGCCTTCAACAGTGTTAAACTAATACAATATAATAACCATCAAGTTTAACTGTAGCGGAACAAACAATCCATTAAAAGAGTCAAGTAGAGAATAAAATCTACTATCTTTTATGATTTAGAAGGTTTTTCATCACTTTTATCATTTGGGACTCGAACAATAAATAATACACATCATCGAATCACCCCCTTACACTATGGCCAAGAATATTCTTTAGTATCGCACCATTATTATCATCCATGCACTACGTGCAAGAATATTTGTTAATAATGCAATAATGGTCATGATCATGCCAACAACTCGTCCCATCAATGCACTACGGGCCAACGAGGACTTTTACCACATCATTTGTAACATTACTGGTCCACGATTACAATCGAATAATCCTCATTCGTAATCATACCAAGTCCATCTATGCACTATAGGCCATGATGACTTTCAACAAAATATAAACATTAGGATGATGACAATGATATAAGAATTGAATAAAATAAGTTTAACAATTATTTTATCCAGAACTAATAACGCCCAAATTGTCAACACGATCTCGCTTTGTAGTAGTAAAATTCAAGAATGCTCGGAAGAATATTTTCATGAAAAGATCTTTGGATGAAGCGCAAATATCAAGGATATTCCACTAATTTCATGGAGTATAAGTCAAAATTTTAACCAACCGAGTATAATAAGGAATGGAATAACAAAAAAAATCACCGCGTACGCGATAGATCGCAGGTGTAGTTATTCCAACGAGAATAATAAATAACGGAATCGGTCCCAGTAAAACGCATGCAGACGTGATATTCCAACGAGAATAATAAAGATTTTAATCGGTCCGACGTAAAACGCATGCATGACATGGATATTCCAACGAGAATAATAAAGATTTTAATCGGTCCCATTAAAACGCATGACGAGGATATTCCAACCAATAATAAAGATTTTAACCAGTCCTCAAGCGTAGAACGCTTGATGTGATGTTCCAACAGAATGATAAAGAATGGAACAATAGAAGAATTTCACCAAGTATAGGGTAGCAGCATTATCTGAGTTATTCCAATGAGAATAATAAGAATAGAATAATGAAGTCCTCTTCATAGATAAGAAAGAAATAATATTCCTACCTTGAAAAAAGCTGGATCTTTGGAATAGTGAATAGCAGATTTCTCTTCTTCTTTCTCTATAATTTCTCTCTATAATAATCGCTCTAAAGCTTTTGTGAATTGGTGAGAAATGAAGGAAGAATGAGCTTCTATTTATAGAAAAATATAGTTTCGATAATTGCACATTTTGGGGCTCGAAAATTACAGTACAATACCTCCAACTTTTCTTTCATTTTTAATTTAGTCTTGCAAGTATTATCAATCTTGCACCAACTCCCCTAATAGTAAATCATGTGAATCAATAGTTCAATCATGTGAATCAATAGTATAATCATGTGAAAAAATACGAATTACATTATAGTACCTCCATCTATACCTCAATTTTTAACTTAGTCATGCAAGTATTATCAATCTTGTACCAACTCCCCTAATAGTAAATAATGTGATTCAATAGTACACATATGTGAACAAATAGTTATATAAGCATGTGAATTAGTAGCAATTAATTGCTCATTTATCCGATAAATTACCCGATTTATCAATATAACCCCTAAACATCAATTATCATCAGAATAAATGTCGATTTTTACTAACACAAACAATTTCAACATAATGAAACTATTTTTATCAAAAATATAAATTTTAAAATTTCAAAGTTTGACTTTTTTCCGAAAAAGTCAATCTGTTGACTTTTTCACGAAATAGTGAATTCTCGAAAATTTTGTGTTTATAGACTATTTTACTTAATTTAAATGTTCGGACTCAAATATCACGTCCGCGTCTCCAAATTCAACTCAGAACAATATTCATCATTAATATTATAACTCATAATATTTATCAATCAGTCGCTCCCGAGAAAGAGGACTTTCCAATAAGGATTTCTCCCATTGACGCCAGATTAGGTGACCAAACCTCTCCTCGATGAACTTCTAGACATTGTAAATATTGCGATTTATAATATGAATAACTTTGTAAATCTCAAGTATTGATTTAATAAATAACATTTTATCGAAATGATCTTGACCATAATCAATCCATAATATGATAGATATGATGTAACAATTCTCAGTAGCAATAATTGAGTATAACCGAGTGACTTCTCACGTAAGCATCAATAATCAATACCGTATGCTACTACTTAACCACGCCAGACATTCTTGTACTTTTTTTAACAAGGTGTTTTCAATGATTAATCAGAAAACTTTCGCCATTATTTTTATAAAGTATTTTTGTCATTTTCTCAATCCGACATAATTACATTGTGGGGGTCCACCAATGATTGTCTTAGTTGTCGAAATATTCCCCTGTTAAAACGAATATTCCCCAACCAATCGAATATTATATAACAACTTGCGTACTTTTGCAAAATTTGTAAATATTACCCACAACTATAACATTATATCAAATCCACACCATAATATTCAAAAATATATTTCAAGAAAATTTAATCTTTATTCAAAAAGTTGGGGTCTTACAACCTCCCTTTCTTATGAAATTTCGTCCTCGAAATTAGGGTGCGTACCTGGTATGTCAAAGAGGTGAGGATACCTTGATTTCATTTCATATTCTAATTCCCAAGTCATTTCCTTAACATCGTGGTTTCTCCACAAAACTTTGACTTGAGGTATAACCTTGGAGCGTAGAATATGTTCCTTCTTATCCAAGATTTTAACAGGAACCTCTTCATACGTTAAATCTTCCTCTATTTCGTCCGGTTCTAACTCAATAATGTGGTTCGGGTCTTTCACATATTTACGTAACATGAATATGTGAAAAACGTTATGAACACGAGACATACTTGGCGGTAACGCAAGTCTATAGGCCACAGTTCCTACTCGATCGAGGATTAAAAATGGGCTAATGAATCGAGGATTGAGCTTTCCTCTCCTTCCAAATCTTGTAACTCCTTTCCATGGAGCAACACGTAACAACACATGATCTCCAATATCGAATTCTACGTCCTTTCGATGAAGATCAGCATAACTCTTTTGTCGATCTTATACGTTGTCGGATCATTTGAACCTTTTTCGTAGTCATACGTACCAACTCTGGTCCCAACAACGTTGTTTCACCCACCTCATCCCAGCATACTGGAGAACGATACTTTCTTCCATACAACGCCTCGAATGGAACCATGCCATTACTTGTTTGATAACTGTTGTTGTAGGAAAACTCCATCAATGGTAAGAACTTGTCCCAACTTCCCTTGAAGTCAAGGACACAGAGTCTTAATAGGTCTTCAGAGTTTGAATCGTCCTCTCCATTTGCCGTCCGTCTGTCTGAGGATGATATCTTGAGCTAAATAAATCGTAAATCCGTGCCCATAGCTTTTTGCAAACTAACCCAAAATCTTGAAGTGAATCTTGGGTCTCGATCGAAACTATGAATCTTGGCATACCATGCAATCTTACAACCTCGTTTATATACATCTGAGCAAGACGTTCAAGTGTATAAGTTTCTAGATGTCGGTAATAAATGAGCGACTTTGGTCAATCTATCAACAATGACCCAAATCGCATCTATGCCTTGAAAACTTTGGGAAGGCCGTAGCGAAATCCATGGTAATGTGCTCCCACTTCCATTCGGAATTTCAAGTGGTTGCAATGGACCTTTTGGTACTTGATGCTCCGCTTGACTCGTTGACAAGTTAAACACCTTGAGATAAACTCTGCTATCTCTCTCTTCATATTGCTCCACCAAAATGTATGTCGAAAATCACGATACATTTTGGTACTCCCAGGATGGATTGCAAACGGTGTGTTGTGCGCCTCCATCATGATTTTATACTTTAAATCAGGGTCGTTAGGAACACCAAGCACTTAAATCATCTCACTTCTTTATGGGAGGATTTCGCTATACAGTCGGGAATTCCCTAGGGTTCGGTTTTGATTCTATTTCTAAAGATTACAGGGTTGTTAGGATTGTTTATGATCGGAAAATCGGGTGCAAGTGCATTTGTATTATACAAATTCTGATTCTTGGAGAGAGATTGATCAAATTCAGGGGAATTTGATCGGTTTGAAATAGGGTTACCATGAATGTGGATCGACCGATTTGCAAATGGCAGGGCGAATAGGGTTCACTGGTAACCCTAGTTTGGAGTTAACCACTGTGTACCTAATTTCAAAGGAGTTATGTATTGGATGTCTTTAGATCATTTGCTTTGCATAACGAGGTGTTTAGAATAATTCCTTTCCCTGCAGCCTTCATATATCCTCAGAATATTTGTGATCTTTGAGGATTCTATTGCTTTGATTTCGTATTCGTATGATGATGAGACAATATCATTTCCTAGGATGGACTAGTCTGTGGACGATGGATGACCGACTTGTTTCAATCAAAGGTTCCGTTAAAGTTCAGTGAAAGGCTACAGAAAGATGTATATAGATAGTATCGGTCCGATTTTAAGCCCACCCCTTATCTAACACACACGAGCTCACCCTCACGTTAGTGTCGCTAAAAGTATAGACAACGGTTTTATAACCGAACCGTCGCCGGATCCTTCGCTAAAGTGAGGGTGAGCTTGTGTGAGTTGGATAAGGGGTGATCTTAAGCCGGATATATATATATATATATATATATATATATATATATATATATATATATATATATATATATCGGTTTCTCCTAATCAAGATTCTCTAAATAAATAACATTTACGCTGCATTTTTAGCGTTATTTATTAAAACTGTACCGTGTTCCCTCCAAAACGCGTGGCATTTTTTTGCGTGTTAAAAGAATTTATATACGAACGCTATTTATAAAAAATTTAGAATCTTATTAGAATCGATATTATATATATATATATATATATATATATATATATATATATATATTATATTAATAATTTTCATGTAAAAAATATTAAAAAGTGTTGTGGAAATATAAATTTCATTCCTTGTATTATATATATTGCTACGTGGCTCATATATTTCTTCTATCCTCGTCTGTTGCTGCTGCTGATTTTTTTTCCCGTACATTATGAAACTCCGATGATGGTTTGTCCGTAAAAAAAAACGAATATGTTTAACTGTTTTATCTTATTTATCTAAAATAAGTGGACCCATAATAATTATTTTATTTGTTTCAAAAGGGTACAATAAAGTAAAACAAGTTCTAATTTAATTAGCAGAAGAAAAAAACTAATTCTAATTTTGGTCAAATATTCTTTAGCATAAATTATGCACGGGTCAATCAATCACTTATTTTTAAATAGGTGTTTTGAAATTTTTTGTTATTAAAATAAAAAGTATTTAATATATAAGACGGGAGGAGAGAGTTTGGTGTAAATAATTTTTGAAACTTTTTTAAAAATACCCTTCATCTTTTAAGATATTTCTATTTTATTCTTTTTATATTAATACTAAAATTTTTATAAATTCTCATTTTATCTTACATAATTTAATTATACACAGTACATGTGCCACGAATGCTTTTATATATATACTAGTAACAGTTCCGATGGAATTTATCCCAAACTTTGAACGGCCCAGATGATTTAGTAGGATGAGCAGAAAATTTAAAATTATTTGTATTTTATTATATAGATTAATTTGTCCCGTTCTCCAACTAATCTGTATGAACGGTTGGATTTATCTCAAACTTTGAACGGCCTAGATAATTTATTGAGTGGGTGGGAAATTCAAAATCATTTGTATTTTATTAGATAAATTTATCTCAAACTTTGAACGGCCCAGATGATTTAGTAGGATGAGCACGAAATTAAAAATCATTTGTATTTTATTATATAGACTAGCCGGGTCCCGTGCCTCCAGCACTGTATGAACGGTTGGATTTATCTCAAACTTTGAACGGAGCATATAATTTATTGAGTGAGCGAGAAATTCAAAATCATTTATATTTTATTAGATAGATATATAGACTAGCTGGGTCCCGTGCCTCCGGCACTGTATGGACAGTTGGATTTATCTCACATTTTGAACGGCCCGGATAATTTATTGAGTGAGTGAAAAATTCAAAATTATTTGTATTTTATTAGATAGATAAAATAAAAAATATTTAATATATAAGACGGGAGGAGAGAGTTTGGTGTAAATAATTTTTGAAACTTTTTTAAAAATACCCTTCAACTTTTAAGATATTTCTATTTTATTCTTTTTATATTAATCCTAATTTTTTTTATAAAATTCTCATTTTTTCTTACATAATTTAATTATACACATTACATGTGCCACGAATGCTTTTATATATATACTAGTAACAGTCCCGATGAAATTTATCCCAAATTTTGAACAGCCAAGATAATTTGGTAGGATGAGCAGAAAATTTAAAATTATTTGTATTTTATTATATAGACTAGCCGGGTCTCGTGCCTCCGGCACTGTATGAACGGTTGAATTTATCTCAAACTTTGAATGGCCCATATAATTTATTGAGTGAGCGGAAAATTCAAAATTATTTGTATTTTATTAGATAGATTTATCCTAAACTTTGAACGGCCCAGATGATTTAGTAGGATGAGCACGAAATTTAAAATCATTTGTATTTTATTCTATAGACTAGCCGGGTCCTGTGCCTCCGGCACTGTATGGACGGTGTCTCAAACTTTGAACGGACCAGATAATTTATTAAGTGAGCGGAAAATTCAAAATCATTTGTATTTTATTAGATAGATATATAGACTAGCCGGGTTCCGTGCCTCCGGCACTGTATGTACGGTTAGATTTATCTCATATTTTAAACGGTCCAGATAATTTATTGAGTGAGTGAAAAATTCAAAATTATTTATATTTTATTAGATAGATAGACACATTATATAGATAGATTATATAGATAAAACAAAACCTCGGTTCTCTCCGAATCAAAATTCAAAATTATTTATATTTTATTAGATAGATAGACACATTATATAGATAGATTATATAGATAAAACAAAACCTCGGTTCTCTCCAAATCAAAAACAAAACCCAACCTCTTCTCTCCAAAACAAAATCTTTGTTCTCTCCAAATCAAAAACAAAACCCAACCTCTGTTCGATCTCTCCAAAACAAATCGAAGTTGTTCGCTCAAAAAAAAAATTCAAGCAACCTAGCTCGAAAAAATCGAATCAAGCAACACGGAGACGGAGACCAAGAGTCAACATATGTCGACTTCGATTCGGTAAACCCTTAACTATTATCCATCAACTCGTTATGGGTTTTGACCTTGGACGATTTCTAGGTTTTATGTGGCCCATTTAAGTCTCATTGCAATTTGGGTTTTTTTAGAGGGTTTGTTCCTTATGTTATTTCATCTTTCTTTCCCGTACGAACATTGAAATCTCTTTGTCTGCTCGATAGCCATTGCCAGTGAATAAGAGCTACAATTTTCTTAATTAATCATTACACTTTTTTCCCCTCTCACTCTCTAGTTTCCTTAGTTATTTACAGAAATTTTTTATTTTTATTTTATTAATAATCTTTCTCAAAATTTCAGTTTACCTTTTTTTATTCTTTCGAACTCATGTTTTATTAATTTATTTACTGCTATAAAATTGTGTCTGGTTCTACTTTTTCCCAATTGATAAAAGCTCCAAACTTTGTTGTTTTAGTGATTTTTCTTGTCATTAGTATGATTACAAGGGAAAGTGGTAAAGGGCATTGTTATTATTATTCTAAATTTCATGCATATTTTTCGTGTTCCTGTAGTATCATAAAGTCTGATTTTTTCTTCATCTTTTCACAGAGTATTGATACTATCTTTTTCCATTTGCAGAAATTTGATGTCAGTTTGAAAAGTATAAAGTAATTTCTATTGTTACTTTCCCCCCACTAATAGTTGCATGTTCTTTCTAATTGGTCTTATAATGATCAAAATTCATGTTTGGTTTTCGCACTTTGGTACTTTACAAAAAAATTCACATTTACTTGAGCAAATGTTACTAATTGGTCAAATGTCAACCAATACCCAACATTCAAACAACCCAGAAGAGAAAATTGAACAAATCCCAGATAACAAATTCGACCCATCATGCTAATCAAAAAAAGAAATCGACCCATCAACAGTTGAATTAAATTGCATACATACATAGAATCCACTCCTTGGTATTTGTGCCAGTAGACCAATGACTCCGAAGGTCTGTCTAGAATATGTTCGCCATTTTGAAAAGGAGATTCTCGAGACATACCCTTCACTTTGTAGGGCAAAGATTTCACCCTTGGCTCCAGCTCTACCTCCATTTCCCCTTTCTTTCTCTCTACAATCTCTCTCTCTCTATATATATGTATAGATATAAGTAGATAGTGTGTAAATAGAAGGGTTCAGGTGTTGGATTGAATATTCCGACTGGTTCCATCTCGCATAGCTCTTAATCTAGTTGATGAGGATCTGCTGATTTGGGACTTCTAGGTTTGTGATAACGGAGCTTTAAGAGATCTGATACTTGAAACCAAAGGATGGAAAGAATCGGAAATTCGGAAAAGGAATCGACTGAAAGTGAAAGAAGAGGAAGAGGTGAGAAGTAAACCGAAGATGAAGCGGAGGAAAATAAATTGAAAAGGAATCGAATGAGGGTTAATTGAGGAAATGGAAGAGCGGGGAAGGGGAAGATGCGATATATGAGAGGAGGAATAACCGAGTTAACTCTTAATTAATTAAAAGTTGCTGAGTGAATTTTTCAATTGATAACTGAGTTTTCTAATTAAAGGGATCGCATTACGTCCCTTTATATATAGGTATTGATAGTAGATTGATGGACTCGATTAGAGATTAATCGGATAGACCAGCTCGTTTACAATTTTACTTCCTGTGTGGAAAAGAAAGTCGATCATTAAAATCTTTCTGTTATGCATAAGAATAACCCGCTTTAAACTTTGCTAATTTTTTTTTATCACAAATATTATGAATATAAAAAAAACATTTCATTTTAATAAGTTAAAAGTATTTTAATGTAAGGCTTAAATATAAATAACTGTCATGAATTATTAACATTTTTTCATCTCGGTGATCAAACCATTCAATTTTTTCAATCAAATCATTAAATTATCAAATTTTTTCACTTTTGTTCAATTGAACATGTCACGTCATAAATTGATGGCGTGAACCCCTGATTAGGCTAACAATGTCCACACTTAATTAAAAATTAGGCTTAAATATAAATTATTACCCTGAAGTATCTACTTTTTTCACTTTGGTGATCGATCTTTCAATTTTTTCACTTTAGTTCATTTGAAGTTGAAGATGGTGGGTTCACAAAGGCAAAATAGTTAGAGTTATTTACTTTTTAATTACTAGTTTTTAATTGGTTTTCTCCATTAACTGAGAGCTCAATTACATGGAAAGTGATTATGTGTAAATTTTGTTCTAATAATTTAATACCATTTTTTATTTTGTGGAAAAGAAATAGTTAATGATAGTTGTAAGTAAGATGACATCTAATAATTAGTTACAAATATTTTTTTTTCCTTCGGTTTGTTTGAAAAATTAAGTGTTAATGATAGTGAGTAATATTTTCATAATTATTACTTAGTTATTTTTTTGAATAAAAAACCTCTTAAATAGATGTTTTTTTTTTTTTGTTTTTTTGTTAAATTATAATATAATATTATATTTATTCCTATTTAGTTTTTATAAAATGATTTAAACTAATTATAAAATGAGTATTATTTTAACACATCATCAGTCACATCATAGGTGTTAAAGTTACATCAACTTATGACGTGTCAACTTCAATTGAACCAAAGTAAAAAATAATTAATAGTTTAATCAGCTGATTGAAAAAATTGAAAGATCGATCAAAGTAAAAAAAATCAATATTTCAGGATAGTAATTTATATTTAAACTTAATTTTTAATTACATGTATGCGTTGATTAGTCTAGTCAGTAGGACCATGTTATCAATTTATGACGTGGCAGATTCAACTGAACGAAAGTAGAAAAAATTGATAGTTTAATGATCTGATTAAAAAAATTGAAAGGTTAATCATCGAAGAGGGAAAAAAAATTAGGGTAATTATTTATATTTAAGCCTTAAAGTAATTATAAATGTAATTTTAGTTGGATGTAAATAATGTTATATGAATGGTGTAAATTGTAATATAAACGTGTCATACGGAAACTTACGAGTCGAACTCTGTCACGTGAATAAACTTAATTCCTCGGTTGAGTTTCAAGATCGAACCTTTTTTATTGGCAAGATATATAGAAACAAAACACAGCTTCATAGTCACTGAACTTGAAGAGGGGATGCCATTAAAGTTGATCTTTAAGATCTGACTCAAATATATTATACTCATCCAAAGGTTTGTTTTTATGTTTGTATTTTGTTACTTCTTCAAATTGGTATAATTTTTCTATGCGTTGACACACTAATTTTATTATGTTTGATTGATAACTGGCTTCGTGTTTATGTTTTGCTTGATTGATAATTGGCTTTGTGTATATGTTATGTGTGAATTTATCATTAAGTAGACTAGTAGAGGTTGTGTATGCTTTTTGCTAGTGCATACATAGTGTTCGATTAATTGCTTACTTGGACTAGGTAAAACTTGCGTTGCTTTGCAATTTGACGAAACTTTTAGGGACTATGCGCTGTACTGATATGCAATTTACTGCTGGTTCAGGGGATACTGAATCTGTTTGACTTGGGTTAATAATTATAGTCACGTGGCTGTGTAATTTGCACAGGTTCTGCTCTTGTTACTCTTTGTTAATGAATAAGTTGATCCCTTAAGGCGAACTCTCAGTGTTTCTTTGTTTGTAGGTTTGTAACAATGGCAGGAGTAATAAAGAAGTTCTTTGTTGCATCAATGTTTATGTGGGTAGTTCCAATTGCAATTTTATATGGTTTCAACCATAACTTGTTCCCGGGTAAGTTTTAATAGTTTTAATATTTTCACTACAAGGTGATAGTTGATTGGGAAAGAATTTTGGATGTTCTCATTATATTTCGGTATTAGAGGCCATTTTAACTCAACTGAGCATTCTTAAACTATGTTTAATTCTTGTTTTTCTGTTTCCAATCCCACTTATATTAACTAGAACTCCACCACGATATATTTATTGCTCACTATGAAATCACTTATTTTAATCTAAGTGATTTCATAGTGAGCAATAGTTACAAACGACCAACTTAGTAGTTGAATACCTATATCAAACTAAGTATTGCATGGTTTACCTCCATCAAACTAACCAATAAGTCTTACTGGTTTATACAAGTCCATTATATATACATACATATATATATATATATATATATATATATATATATATATATATATATACAAACAATCTTTATACGTTTCAATTTAGGTGATCTAGATTTGGTGGATGAAAGATTTAACCAATGTTACCTAAATTGTTTAATTGTGGTTCGATGCGGTACATGGGTCGAAATCGGGAACAGAAAATGTCACTTTAGTATGGTAGGAGTAGGTTTTTTCGAATCGCTTAGTTGATACAAAATATGCTTATTTGGAATGTGTTACACTGGGAATAACTTTCTAAAAAAATATAGTTAAAACCGGTTGAGTAATGTGTAACACTCCTTTCCGAAATAGAAAGAGAGGTTACACAAAAACATAACATAACTGATGAAATTATAACAAAGCTCTAAGACACAAAAGAATAGTCTTCATAACCAATAAATATCAAAAGACAATCCATACTAAATGATAAATCGACTCAAACCACAATATAAAATATTGAATACAACTTCAAATAAATCAATGTATCACAACCTAAAAAGAATATAACTAAACCATTAGACCAGGAGATCTCATCACACTTGGAGATATCCACTAATTACCTCGATCCCTCCTTAAGGAAAACGCAACATGAAAGCCAAATACTCAAAGAAATATATAACAGTGAAGAATAAATGAACCAAATAACTAACTAATTAAATGTACAAACGAACAAAAACATAAAATAATTAAATAATAAATTAAATTAAATGGTGTGTTATTTCATATCGAAACGAATAAAACATAAATATATCTTGCCACATCCAAGTCCATAATGTCAAAAGACTAGTCAAATAATAGCACACATGCAAGTCATATACATTGGACCGCGAATCTAAATCATGTAAAATCAAAAGGCGTGTTTGGCACAAAACATCAACAACCCAGCATAACAAAATAAAAACTAGAAAACGACCATACGCCTCCCCACAACAAAAATAACTATACGACCACGCTTCCAATCACAACAAAAATCACTATATGACCAACTCCCATGTTTAGCACCCACATGTGGTTATAGCTGAATACCTTAAGGTATATTCTAACAAATATACCATGTCAAATACATGTTATGCCAATCAACATGAGGTTCTAATACGTACATGTTAAAGCATGCGAATCATTAACACAAAAGTCTTCAAAAATATATTAACTTGTATTTTCTAAAAGATCAAATAAATATTACACGTCATAAACTAGTTTAAAGAGTACAAGTTGAATTCTATCAATGTCAATTGAAACTATCACATGAATTTGAAAGGAACAATCAAGTGAAACAATAACTAACTTCTAAACAAAAGTAAAACGAACAAATTAAAATTAAAAGGATTATTGTTGAATGAGTATGGAATCCGTAACTGGAGTAAGTAATGTAATACCCAAAAATTTATATTTCAAATTCGACTCGTTTAGACTCACTCATTTCGAACTAATTAAACAAGATAATAAAAGTATAAGTACAGATACAAAATAGTGTACTCTTGTTTAATAATTTTTTTAGGCTTAAATATGTTGCACTGTCCTAAATTATCTGACATATTCCACTTTGGTGATCCACCTTTTAATTTTTTCAATTAGATGATTGAACTATTGATTTTTTCCATTTATGTCTAATTTCTCTTGACACGTCAGAAATTGTTGATGTGTCCGTCGGAGTGGGCCCATCTACAGCTGATGTGTCTTAAAATAATAATTTCTTTACCATTTTGTTAAATTAAAATGTTTAAGCAAGGGTAAAATTGGCAAAATAGCTGCAACTAGAGGAAGCTGCAACCCAAGTACGCCGGTGGATTTCGGATCTGAGGCCTTTTTAACGACCTTCATGAGATCAATTTCTTGATGAGAGAGTGCCCAAACCGTGAGGGCGTACTGAGATGTTGCCAGAGGAGTTGACAGAGAAGTACGGTCCTCCCCATCCATCGATTCTGTAAGGAACGTGTGATAGAGAAGGGACCAATGTGAGTCGGAGGGAACGGTGGCGGTGGTGTTCGTCGGTTGAGGCACGCCGGAAAATGGGTCAAGCGCGGAAGAGAGCTATCCCAGGCAAAGGCATAGTCGGGAGGTGCAATAGCGGCGTCTACGCAACACGCAAGGGCTGGCATCTCTTCCCCAATTTGCCCTAAAAAGAATTAAAGAATTTTATAGAGATATAAAGGGTTTGATTGTATGTTTGTAATAGGTGGGGGCTTTAGAACCCGCTGAGGCCGGAGCCCCGGCTACCCCCTGAAAAGAAGCAGAAAAAGCTCGTAATCAAATGGAAATGGAACCCTAGCTCACCCCTATAATACACATATATCCCCACACCTACTTCAGAAGAAAGAGATCTGACAGACTAACACCACAAACACAAAATGAAGAGAGAATTCACAAATCTAAAAACTGTATACAAATGTCACCATGCAGATTCATATATTATATAAACAAACAAAAATTGAGCTGACCGGAGAAATCGCAGGAAACGGCGAGAAAATATAGAAATGTAGGTATTCCAAACACTTCTTTTTTGACGATTCCAAGTTTAAAAGTTTTAGATGATGAATTGGCTGCTCTGTAAGGATACAAATTTGAAGTATAGGGTTTTTGATTTGAGAATTTAAGCGGAAGAAGAAGCACGCGACATTCTTCACTCTTGTTTTGATTTGGTCATGTTTTTTATTTTATTTTGTTTTGTTTTTGTTTTTATGTTTAGTTATAAATATATGTTATTGTTGCTCTTAATAAGTAATGTTCTGAGTTAAGTTAACTAATTAGACTTGAAAATCTAATTAATTTGATGTTAATTTGATGTATGGAAATTGTTCTGGTTTTTTAATTTTAGTTATGTTGTATTACACCCTAAAAACATTAAAATAATAAAACGGGTTTAATTATACATACACATCAGCACTAATATCCTATGTGTCTTTACCACGTCATCAAATGTTGATGTGGTAGTTTCAATTAAACTAAAATGGAAAAAATCAATAGTTCAATCATCTAATTGAAAAAATTAAAAGGTGGATCTCCAAAGAGAAATATGTCAGATAGTTTAAAGTAGTGAAACATATTTAAGCCTTTTTTTATAGTCTTATTTTATGATGATTACATTTATTATAATGTTCTGCAAAATTTTAAAGTTAGAATAGCTTAACTATGTACACTTGCCCATGAATCACTTAAGTTCCCAAGGATAGATTATGTATATGATGAAAATATAATGAATCACTTATGTTCCCACCAGAAGGATAGATTTTATATGATGACGAAAATATAATATGACAGCCCACACCCAATTCGCTATAGTAAAATCCGAAATTCTACCAACATGATTACGTTTAATTTATGAAGAGCCATACTTACATTTCTTAAGCTTCCAAACACGAGATGAAATAATAGAGATTCCTCTCTATTAATGGTATCTGAAAATATAATATATGATGACGAAAATATAATATGTACGAGAATTTAACAGCCCGCACCCAATTCGCTATAGTAAAATTCGAAATTCTACCAACATGATTACGTTTAATTTATGAAGAGCCATACTCACATTTCTTAAGCTTCCAGACACGAGATGAAATAATAGAGATTCCTCTCTATTAATGGTAGCCGACACTGTTTTCTTTCTTCTGTTCTCAAGTTGCTGCCTCTCTTCTTTCCCCTCAATCAGTTCGTATACAAAGAAGTAGTTAGGTTTTGCATATTTATTGATATATATTATTAACCCTCCTAATATTAATAGGATTTAAAATTACACATATAAATTACACCCATTTAGTTAAAGGCTTAAATTAATGTAATCCCTTACTTATTATAGTTCACATAATTTAAATACAATTTCACCCAAATATAAGAAAAACTCAATTAAAATATTTAAAATATAGATTTAAATGTTATTCATTTATTTTTATATTTTTTTTCTGGTATTACATTATGTCTAAGCGTAGTGTCACAAGAGTTTACTTGATAGTTAATACCCACAATACCCTTAATTGGCTACCTTAGTTGGCATTTCCTAAACCTTTCTTTGATATATTAGGATTTGTAATAGAGTGTTCTAGATTTACTCATGTGATTATTATACTTCGTAAATATTTATGTAGTCGATCTTGGTCTTTCATAGATTTAATCTTTTAGCCATTGGTTGTATAGTTCAAAGGATTATATAAGATGATGCTAGTCATTAATAAATCATAAAGCGAAGTTGTAATCATGCTTGTGCAATAGAAGTTTAAGTAAATAGGGAAAAAATGTTTTGAATCGTCACATTTGATGTTCCAGAACAAAAATGTACATGTTTTGGAACGTTCGTACTAAAACAAAATTCATTACCATGTTAATGTCTTACTGGCTTGTAGTAATGATGAATTTAACTCATCATGGTCACAATTCTGTGGGTCAAGTATTTTGAACTTCTCATAAAACGAATTGAACACTTACGATAGTAAGAATTTAAATAATTAAATGAATTTTGAAGTTTCAAGATTTAACCATAGCAAAGTTTATTTTCAAGTAAAACTACGATTTCATGTAGTAGAATTTTGGTTCAAAGGGTTCTTAGTTGAAATTATTGTCTAGCCATTTTTATGGGAGAGTTGGTAGAATTTAAGTTCCCTATAATTGGAGATTACTCTTTTGAAGTTTCAACTGTCGTTCAGTACTCTTCAAAGTTTGAACTGCCAATTGTATCATGTAGCAAATTGGCGAGCCCCAAGTCAAATACTCTTTTTAACACTTTCTGTAATGTTGGTAATGTAGCAACATGATTAGCAAGTTCATTATTAATTGAATCACCATGCCTTTGTGGAGAGTCCTAAGCACATCTTCATATCATGTTTAGTTTTTTGTTTGTTATTTGTTATGATCATATCTTTGTTCATTTTTGGTGTGTACGTGATGAAATAGTGATCTACTTATCTTGTTATTGTTTTTGCTGGTGTTGTAACTAAGCATCATTCATTTTATTACAGGTATTACTGATTTATCCTCTTCTTCATTGACATTGTTGAGTGGGTTCCTTGCTGTCATATCAGTCAATGTGGTTATCGCTTTCTACATATGTTTGGCAATGAGAGAACCTTTGGAAAAACACGAGCCAGATCCAAAATTTGTTTCAGAGGCCAAGGCTAGTGTCAAGCAGTTTAAACCTAATGAAATAGAGGAATCTTCATCAACCCTTAAGAAAGAAGAGTAAGACTGTTTAGATTAGACCTCCCATCCACTGGAACAATGAATATTTTCATCCAACTGACTGTAAATTATACTATTAGCAAAGGCTACCTGAAACCACCGAGTACAAAAGGCCGGGATTTGGGTTTTGAGTGTTTGTTGCTCATCATTTGTAATTCATTACGAGTTTGACTATGTTTTCTTGATATAAATTTTGTATCACTTGGTTTTTGAATTAAAAACGGGTTCTTAGATATCAATGTCATTTTCTTTAAAGACAGTTAATAGAGTTCCAGTTTGTTAGTCAAGTCGTTTGTGATCTAGCAGTTTTAACAGTTAGATAATTGATAGACATCAAAATACTTGTCTACATCTTGTGGTAAGAGACAATATAGGTGATCTGGCAGTTTTAACAGTTTGATAATTGATAGGCATCAAAATACTTGGCTACATCTTGTGGTAAGAGACTACAAATAGTGTCCAAATGATGTAGTGTGATTGGTTATATCATAAATTACCATTTATCTTAAACAATGTCGCATTATTTACACACATGAGCCGAATTATAAAGACCCTACCCCTAGCATCACCCGACAATATAACAAGTTCACCCTTCAATTATACATAAGGTAAACTCCTGGCTCAAAGTGTTTTAACATAAATTAACCTACAATTTATGTAAGTAGTGAACTTTGACACATAAACAGATAACCTCTCATGATAGAAGGTTGAACAAACGATGGTAGATTTTCTGCTATTAATAATCATTTTTAAGTTTTGAGCCAAACTGATTGCATTTGGTCTATCTTCAAATAAAAATTAACAAAAATACAATTATTTGTGTCACCTTTGCAAATCTTTGAGACTAAATGTAAAAGTGACAACGGGAGATGGAGCGTGAGTTCAGGTCTATTGTGGAGCCGAAAAAATAAAATAAAACCAGCCTAGAGGGTCATTAATAATCAATCTCAGTAAATCTTTGAACTTACAACAGGGGTGGGCGTTTTCACTCAGACTGTTATATTATATCAAAACAGAGCTTAGCTTCATCCCAAGGACCATTTATCTCAAACTTGTATTCTTGAATCTTTATCAACCAATAAGGGCACACCAAATTAACAAAAACCAACGCACTCAAAAACAGCACAAAAAGTAATCTGTGCAACCTATAAAGAAAAGCCAACGTCACGGTCATCAGTACAAAGGAGACAAAAATGTGCAACCGGAAAGAATACTTCTTGATGCAGTAAGTGACTAGAGGAACAAAGAGAAAAACTTCCACGGAGAACAGAACAATAGCAAAAACATGAAGCCTCGATGGAAGGCGAGAAGCAACCAAAAGAGAAGCCACAATTGAGACGTTCAATGAAATATTGCTTGTAAAGGTAGGATTTTCTAGAGCTCCAGGAGCTTTTAGGGTGGATCCCGAGTAGTTATGCAAGAAGAGATGAAGTATGATAAGTGAAGTTGTTAGTGCCACTATGGAATCTGAACTTATAGACCTGGTGAGCGTGTGATAGATGGGACACAATGAATACAAAGCAGTTATAAAGAAGGAGATTTTGAGACAATAATTGAGAAGGACATTGAAGGAAAGCCTTTTTGTAGTTAAGAGAAGAACCAAGAAACCTAATCCAAGAACGCTTACATCAAGAAGCAAAAGAAAATTTCCGTTGATAGTATATTGAAGAGTGTATGTCCAAACCAAGACAACTAGGGCAACAATGCACAGATATTGAGAAATGGAAACCGAGTCCAGCATCACCTTAAATATTGACCTTTTAACAACATTGGCGTTCATGACCATTTCTGCAAGGAAAGACTCGTCAGTGTGGTTGTCATCAAACCCTGGTTGCATCCCTCCATATGCCACTTTCCTCCATTTGGGTTGGGTGGGAGAAAAGCTTTCACTACGGCTGGTCTCCATTTGAATAATACAGCTTTTTTTAATGCCTATAAAATGTCATACTTGAAATTTCAGCTCCAAAAGCATTCTATTAAGGTGGAGTTGATGGAAAAAGATCACCGAGTAAAAACTGTTGCATTGCTTCAGATCAGTTTGTAATTGCAGAGTCCTGTTTAAGAAAATTGCCATCAGGGTTCACATCAGGATGGAGTTAAGATAGAGAAATCGAAACCACTTTCTACCACCACAACTGGAAAGAGAGAACACAGACACACAAGCAAATAGTAGTTCATGAAACTACAAATCCAAAAAACAAATAGCCAAATATATATTATATGCGGCGAATAACTTTAGAAAACAAGTAATCAGTTCATGGAATCAAATCCGCTGACCAATAGTAGAACAGAGTGTCACATTAAGCAATTCCTACTCAAGTCCCTCATGTTTTTGCATTGAAAGGCAAAGTTAAGACTGATAAAAGGTTCATAAATTCAAGGTAACACATCATATAGTCCACAGCTCCATTCTGACTAATAAAAAAGAGGTTTTATCCACTACTATATCTGAAATTCAGACTGATAGGAACACGCTACTCTAGCCAGCATGAAGCTGTAACGCCCCCCAAAATCGAGACTATTTCTCTTCCCGATCTTGTGCGTTAATAATATCTTCTTCTAGCTTTAAAACATTATTTAATGTTAAAATAGCTAAAAATGCAGAATAAAATATTTTTTTTTCTGCTATCATTCATTCCTCGAATTTCAACCTTTACGATTCTTTTTTATAAAAAATCATATTTATTATATGATTTATTTAATCTGAATATATATACAAATTCATTCTTTTAAAAATATCCTTATTTAAGAACAAATGATCTTCATCTATTAAATAATTCAAAGATTTACTTCTTTGTGATTTACACATGTAAAATACCATTATCAGAGTTTAATACATTCTGCATTAAACAACTAGTCTTCTTTTCATGCGCTCCTAATCACGAGAGTTCGCAGCATAGCTTTAACCTGCAAATTAAGTAAGATTGAGCACGACGACCCAACAAGTATAACATCCTATCATGCATCACATAGCACATAGGTTCACATTCAGTTCATGCATTCATATGCTTAGAGTTCAAATATATTACAAATGCATGATCAAACTTATGCCCTGCTAGTAGCAACATACGTACCATAGCATACTACACATGTTCTGCACATGTCATTCATTGCACATATATATTGAGTTCCCTGACTCAATTCAACAATTAGTCATATTTTGACCTTCATCATTCACAAAACAATTAATGCAGTTCATAAGCATCACATATCTATAAACATAAGTCATGCTAATAGCTATCTATAGCAATTATAAGTCCACATAAATAAACTGAGAAACTTGCCTTGATTGGAGATTACCAAAAAAATTAACTTAGCTTATCTCCACAAATCCTACACAACTGTGTTTAACTATGTCACAAAACATGCATGCATATATTTAATCCAAGATTATTAGTTTATTTAAACTATAATTTTTTATTCTCATCTTAAAACCATCTTAGGTTCCTTTGAAAACGTTGTCCGTTTTAACCATTTTACGCATAATAAAGGTTTCTCATATCATTAATATGTAAACATTTCACATTCTTGAAGTTCAAACCATTCATACCCCATTTTAGAAATATCTTTTACTTTTACTCGCAAATTCGGGATTTAAATGATTAGTTTATAGCTCTTATAGTAAAGCACGACTTACTATATCATTTCCTTTATTTATATTATTTTTGTACCTTTTTGATAGCTCATAAGATAACTCGGCCCATCACCTCATACACAAATATTCTATTTCATTAGCAAATTAATTTCGCACTTCGCTTCATAAATAACTCACATCCTTGCTTCGTATATATATTAAATATATGTATATATACGCCATAACATAAATCTTAGCTCAAAATCGCCATTTTGAACTCCGAAAACCTTTATTTCATCACTTTTATGTTCATTTCAATTTTCTAATGGTTCCGTTTCGCTATAAAACCATTTTCACATACTATTTTCGGCTTATCTCTTTAAATATGTAAATTTATATTTACATTATATTTTTATTACATTATTTATGCCCGTACTGAGTTTTCATGGCATAACTTATCACATAACGTCAAAACTTATCAAATGGGACTTTATTAGACTTAACATCGATTTTAAAATCTAGCCCAAACAAGATCTGGAACGTCGAACGTCAAATCAGGCCATAGTGGCTACGCTCGGCGTCGCCCGTTTTTATATTCTGACATGCTCCTTCGCTCATTTTTAATTATCAAACCATTAATCAAATTGCAACGAATTTCTAGTATGTTATAGAACTTATGACATAGTACATTTAAAAATTTTCTAACCGCGAAAACAAGCTACGAACATTGATCAAAACAGCGCTAAAAAAACCCGCCAAGCGACTGCACCAGCAGCACGGCGCAGCGTGGCACAGCGCTGGCTGCTGTTGTGCTGCCGCCTTGCATAACGAATGAGCCACTTTGCGATTTTCTCACGCCTTGCTCGCTTATCGGAAAATTCTCAAATTTCAGTATGTTTTTCGTATCATATGAGAATATTTTTAAAAAATATGAAACCCCCATTTCGGGTTCATTAGGCAGCCCAAACAGAGCGCCAAAAGTGTACGTTCATAACAGTTTCACTTTCATTTCAGCTTTACCCTCTCTCGCTAAAACAGTCGTAACTTAACTTTTTCGTTTCAAAACATTTTTGAGCGATTCTTGAGCCCATGTGAAGCTAACTTCCGGGGCTACAACTCTTATTTACTGACCTTTTCCAAAATCCGAACACATCAGCCCAGAAAATTCGTGTAAGGGACAGGTCTGCACTTGATTTTCCTGATTTGGACAGTTTTGACGCGACTACTTTGAACAATCATAACTCGTTGCTCCGAAGTCGGAATTAGTCCGTTCCAAAGTCTATGAAAAGCTTATTCAGTGTACTATACTTCCCCAAAAGCCCAAAATTTTCTAAACAATCTAGCTAACCCTGAATTTTCGTTTTTGGGTCAGCAGTCCACTAGTTTTTCGAACTTCTCGTTTTGACATCCAAAACTCGCCTCGACTCGTTCCAACGTTCTTTACAAATAAGTCTTATTTAACATAATAAGACTCGTCTAAGGTCTCGGATCCGTAAAATTCTAAATTTTTAATCATTTTACTCTTTAAGGCCATTTAACGAACATAATGTGTGCGTCAAAATGGTGGGCTGATTTCATGGGGTTTTGTTTTCGTTCTAACCCAAATTCTTCCTCCTTGTTACTCCGCACACCACATACTAGCTCCATATCTCTAACTAACTAGTTTACTAACAAAACTAACTTTTTCATTTCTTGATTCAAACCCTTTTCTAATGCCATATTACATATACAAGGATCAAAACTTGATTAATTATAAAGAAACTTAGTCTAAATTTACATCAAAGCTAACTAAACTTACAAAATTCAAATTTTACTCTATTTCTATATAATTTCATGAATTCTTATTAGAACTCAAAATTTAAAACAATTTCATACCTTTTGCTACTTGTGATCAAGATCCAAGCTCTTCCAAAGTTCCAATTTTGGATTTAAGCTTTAGCTCAATTAGGATGTAATTTTTTGGAACTCACGGTTAAAAGATTTTGTGGGCATAAGAGAGCAAAATTTTTGCTAAGGAGGAGAGAGAAAGTTTCGGCTAGTATAGGGAGAGGAGATAAATCGCTAAGCTCTCAATTTGCAAGCAATTTTGGCTTTACCTTCAAGAGAAATTCTTGCTTCCTACACTTGCTCTCATTCACGGCAATAGCAAGGGAAAATAAGGAGGAAAACTATCAACTTTGGCCACCAAGTTTGGAATAGTAGTACGGGCATTTAAGGAATTAACCAATTTAGTTTAATTAAATAATTAAACTAATTATTCTTTTAATGTTTTTGTTAAGTAATTTAATTACCAACCTTAGTAACTTAATTTAATTAAATAAGCTACTACATAAACCTTCTTAAAAATGTTCTACCCTTTTGAAATTATATAATTTTTATAACCCATCTTTGATATATAAATTATATAATACATAACATTATATACATAAATTACATATATATTTTATAATTACAAAATAAATATGCCACACATAATTTCTCATGCAAATACAATTATTTACTTACCCAAGATATTATAATAAATATAATATCCTTACCTCATTAACGTAAATATAATATTACTATTCACGGGCACTGTTTATACGGTATTGTTCATACATACGGTACTATTCATACGGTACTATTCACAAGTACTGTTCACAAAAAAAAAAACTTTGTCCAAGTTATCTATTGTGACCTTTATTCTTGAAATTGAATCCATTTTATGGTCTCACTTGATTCATTCTTATTATCATTATCATAATTCTCAGACTTAAATTATGTTGAAAGTTATCTTTCAGACCAATATTCCAGTGAATTGATATTAGATGAAGCGAAATTTTTAATCATTTCAAGAATTATAGAAGCAATACTTACCATAGTAAGTTTAAATTTAGGAATACGATATGAAATAATATCGCTTACGTAATATGGAGTATGAAAGAAAATGATATCCCTTATTAATATGAAAGAAAATAATATCATTTACGAGTATTGAAAGAAAATAACCTCCTTTACGGAAAAAAATAATATCATTTACCTTAGTAGAAACTGGATTTGACTCGAATATCGAATATTATTCTGAGAAAAATCTTGCATAAAAGCTACACTCAAAGTATCCTTATACTCACAAGAAATACGCTCAATATTATAGAGAGAGAATTTTCTGATTCTGGTGTGAGTTTCATTGTTTAACTAAGCAGCCTATTTATAATAAAGTGGTAGCACACCACTTCTGACAAATTCACATACGCACCTAAGTTTTGAAAACATGTGCAACACACTTATTTGAAAAATGAGATTTCATCTTCAAAATGACAACTCCCTCATTTATTTCACATGTTTTAAAATATTTTATTAAAAAGAATTCAAATCAATTTGCTCTCTTCCACCTCATTTTATTTATTATAATAATAATAACATTTAAATTATAAAATTATAAAATTGTATTATCACATTATACTATTGTAATGTAATATTATATATATATATATATATATATATATATATATATATATATATATATCGAGAAGATAATTATGGTTACAAAAAATAACAACTTTCGACAAATGTCTCATTCTAAAATTCCTCCATTTATATTTAAAGAAATCTTTTGCTTACCATATTCATCAATTATTTATAATTCTTCAATAATTATTTCTAATTAATATTATAGATTTACAATAGTGATAACCAGATCGTTCCCAAGAAAGAATGAGCTTTCCGATAAGGATTTCTCCTTACTGGCGCGCAATTATATGACCTAACCCCTTTTCTCAACAGAACTTTCTAGACATTATCAATAATGATATCTAATAATATCATTTCAATAATATGAGTTATTGTTATTAAGCGACAATTATTGAATCGAGAATGTAAAATACTATTCAATTATAATCGTAGTAATTATTGCATCAATAATACGAAAAGATCGCAATTTTTGTCAGATCAATTATTGAGTAACTTCTTACGTAAAAATTAATAATCAAAGATATTGTGCAATACCGTGTGTCACTGTGCAACCACGCGTATTACTGTACTTTTATCACCGGATATTTCAACAGTTTTAACGGTAAAAGTTTTACCGTTATTTTTATAAAAAAGTTATTTCTGTCGTTTTTTATATCCGACAGTTATTCCGTTATGTGGTCCACCAATGATTGCGTCGTCGTACAGATATTCCCAACAAAATGAATATTTCCCGACTATAATATTCTTCGACAAAAAGAATATTTTATGACCACTGGCTTACTTTATAAAATTTGCACATTTCACCCATAACTACAACATTATATCAAATCAACACTTTATTATTCAAAAATAATATTTAGAGAAATTAAATATTTATTCATAAAAAGTTGGGGTCTTACATTATTCACCATTAATAATATTATAGATTTCAATATTGACAACCAGATCGTTCCCAAGAAAGAAGGGGCTTTTCGATAAGGATTTTTTCTTATTAACGCGCAATTAGATAACCTAACCCCATTTCTCAACAGAATTTTTTAGACATTGTCAATAATATTTATCTAATAATATCCTTTCAATAATATGAGTTACTGTGTCGTGACAATTATTAATTTAATAATATAAAATATTATGCAGATGCTACTATAACAATTATTGAATCAATAATATGAAATACTGTGCAGCCACTACTGTGACAATTATTAAATATTGAGTGACTTTTTACGTAAGCATCAATAATCAGAGATACTGTGCAATATCGTGTGTTACTGTGCAACAACGCGTATTACCGTACTTTTATCACCGGTTATTTCAACAGTTTAACAATAAAAATTTTGTCATTTTTTTTATAAAAAGGTTGTTTCTGTCGCTTTCTATATTCGACAGTTATTCTTTGTGAGGTCTACCAATAATTGCATCGTCGTACGAATATTTCCCGACAAAAAGAATATTCACCGACCAAACGAATATTCCTCGACAAAATGAATATTTTATGACAACTTGTTAATTTTATAAAATTTGCACATATCACCCATATCTATAACATTTATTAAATTATCACCTTCCTATTTAGAAGAAAATTAAATTTTTATTCATAAAAAGTTGGGGTCTTACAATAAAAATATGAGTTTAGGAATTTATCCTAGCAATACATAGTCTAAGAACCAATCAGAGATTGTCCATATGCTTAAGGACTCAAAAACATATTATATGATTATGAGTCACAAACTTCTCATAAGCATGAGTTTTAAGAACTCGCACCTAATCTTATATTATCTAATTACCGAATATACATATTAGAAAAGAATCATCTTCTCACTATATGTATATCGATAGCGCAACACAAACATTTCAACGATTATCAGCGTGATAAACTGAGTGGTCGTTAAACCAAGCACAAAACCTCTGCCCATAAAAAGGTTTGTACAACTCATCTACCACATGAGTCCTCAATTGAAATTCCACTTAATCCTATCAAATCTTATCTTGTTCTTCGCTCAATACAAATTATATTTAATTTGTATTTCATCCTCAATAACTCTTTTTGAGTTTTCTTTGTACCATCTCATAGTACCATTTCTACATAGCCATTCTGTTATAAATTTTGAATCATTCGATTGTTTACCTGTTTTTCTTTGACTTAATTAGATCACGTTGTGATCTTATCTTATAACCGTGTTATATTACGATTCTTTCTCATTCTAAGATCGTTTCATTTTTACAATCTTTTTAATCTTCTTTTCAATTATATTGTTTTATATGATTATTAGAATCAGGTGTCACCTGATCCTTTACTTCTTGCCTTTTAAGATTATTCTTTGAATCTCTGCGTATTATTTTAACGCATTCTTTATGAATCTCTAAATTCATTCAAGATCATTTAAACGTAATTCGAGTTTTAACATCTTCTTTCTTTTCATCTACCTTATTTACGATTATAGTCTAGGGTACACTTACCTAAGATTTATAAGACTTAGCTTTGATACCAAATGTAACGACCCCAAAATCGAGTCTATTTCTCTTCTCGATCTTGTTCGTCAAAAATTATCTTGATTTAGCTTTATGTCACACTAAGACGAAATAATAACTAAATTTTTTGGAATAATTAAAATTTTTTCTTCCTGCTTTTTATGCGTTCCCTTTTAATAAATTGTTTTTCCATAACTTATTTTTAATCAAAACAAATATATTGTAATATATTTGATTTATTTTCTTTTCTGTCCTATAAATTGTTTCCATCAAATTATTATATATAATAAATATATGATAATAATATATTTATTATTTAAGAATCACATATCACATATTGTACAACACGTATTATGCAGAACAATATCACATAATAAGAATTTTATTTGTTTAACTCTTATTTTAATATTTTTCGAAAATTCGAATCGTCACAGGTCTAGCGGCCGTTAGATATCCTTTACTTTATAGTCACCTTTACGGCTCTTCTCCAACAGTAGTAGCAAAAAATACTCTTTAGATTGAAATTTGTTGACCTACGTGACAATTTAAAGAATATTATTTACTACTTTCGTATTTTGTGCCTCATTAGTGCCTCATCAGTCTTTTCAATTCAATGAGTTGTACATTAACATCAAGTAAAATAAATATTTTTAACCTTTTATAAATATTTTGAGAAGAGAGAATGATGTTGCAGATTTGAAGAGAAAGAATGATGTCGCATATTTGATAATTTATTCTCTATTTAAATATCTGAAGAGGCTCTTGAAGTTTTGGAGATAATTTTCTTTATCAACAATAATATTCATTCGTATTTATTTGGACTAAAAACTATTGAAAATAATAAATTACAATAAAATATATTTTTAATCTACTTACTAAACATCAACAATAATATTCATTCATATGAATATTTGTACTATTAAACTATTGAAAATAATAAAATCACAATAAAACAATATTTTTAATATTAAACTTACATTACTAAACAAAACATAAAGATTTTCTATTTTTCCCTTTTTCAATTCAAATTTAAGTTTTATATTATTTTGTTTTTCATTAAAAACTGACGTGCAAGTCTTTTATGAAATTTGTAGTACCAGTATAATAAAATCTCTGATAAATAATACCAGTGTATAATGTTGGAATCATATTTGGCCGTCTCTACAATAACACATACAAGCAGAAACCTAACCCTCATCCGACCTCTGTAAAACCCTAAATTGATCAACACATTATCGGATTCGAAAAACGAAGAAGACGATCAATCAGAGAGTAATCTATTTGAGAGAGAAAAATAGACATAGATTAGGAGGAGATTTGATTTGCGATGGGGAAGAAGAAGAAGAGGGTTTCTTCGAAGGTGTGGTGCTATTACTGCGACAGAGAATTTGATGACGAAAAGATATTGGTTCAGCACCAGAAAGCCAAGCACTTCAAATGTCATGTCTGCCACAAGAAGCTCTCCACTGCTGGTGGCATGACCATTCATGTCCTTCAGGTCCACAAGGAAACCGTCTCTAAGTACTATGTCCTTTCTCTTTTTCTCTCTATACATATAATTGTATCTATATGATTTACTTTAGCTGTTTTAGAGCTGGAATTAGCTTGAATTTCGTAATTGTAACCTGGGTAAGCCATTTTGCTCTATATTCTTATTTTGTAAATACTATTTCCTCTAAGAAGGATATCTTTTTAAAGAAATTTCACTCACTGTCCTTGATAAGTAAAATAATCAACACATTTCATACTTCAACACAACTTTCACTAGGAGTGTGAAGCTTATGGTTTCTCGTTTCTCCACGCTTCAAAACTCAAGGTCTATTTTTCAAAGGCAAAATAGACCTTTACCCCACTGAGGTTGTCGAGTTATAAGCATTGAGCCACTAAACTTTAAAAAAATGGAATTGACCCATTGTAGTTTTTCAAAATTCTTAATTGGGCCATTCCCACTAATTTCGCAGACTGACGTCCAAAAATTTGTCTAATTTTTCTAGGTGGCTTTAAAAAAAAGAACAAAACACGTTGGTTTTTAAATGCCGACACATTATTCAACTTTAACCATTTTCTTCCCTCTCTTCTTTGACCACCATTTTCTGTCTCCTATTTCCCACTTTCTCTTCTCTTTCCGGCTAAGTAAGGTCTCTCTCCTATGCTATTCCGACAACCATCGATCAAATCATAGCTTTACACACAACCACTATCCAAGAAAAACCTCAGATCCCAATTAAAGTTGCACAACCCCAATTTTCCATCCCAAATTCGATCATACCCATACCCATCGATCTCCTTCTTCCTCTCCCCCCTTGCGTTGTCTGAGATGGTGGTTTTGATTTGCAGAAATTGTTCCGAATCACAGACCCAATTCGATTTTGAGCAAACTCGTGAAGGAAAAATCACAAATACACAAATCCATGAAGCTAATGAAGATCGAAACAAAAAATGCAAAATTGAGACAAAATTTCACAAAGTTCAGCCTAATACAACTATATGACTTGCTCAACGCAATCTTACAATAGTCGATGAATCTTCAAAATTTGCGAGGAGATAAACGAGGAGAGAAAGAATGAACCTCTTAGTGCATCGTCGAAATTGCTTTATCAATGATAATTTTTAATAAGGATGATAGAATTAGGGTTTTCAGATCCCAATCAATGTTCTAAAAATCCCCGCCTAGGCGCTAGGCCCCCCTTGGCGCCCCACCTTGGTGCTAGGCCCCCCTTGGTGCCTCGCCTCGGCGCTAGACCCCCTGGCGCGCTCAAGGCAGCAAAAAAATTCCTCCAGGAAATTAGGCGGGGTCTAGGCGGAGAGTTTTTATTTTATTTTAAGGGTTAAGTTCAGATGACCATCTGGGGTTTGGGCGGTTTTTCACTTAACCACCTATAGTCAGTAAAGCTACATTTAAACACCCGACCTTTTGAGTTAAAGTGAAAACGTTTCTTTTCTCATATAATTACATTGCTTTTAAAAGGTTAAAGACTTAATTATCCTCTTATATATAAAAGAGAGATGCTTGTTGCTTGTTCATCTTTCTCTCTGTTTTTCTAACAAACAAAAAACAGAGTGGGAGAACAAATTCATTATGCAAAAATTACATCAAGGTTAAGCCAGTCAATTAGTCAATTACCCTTCTGATAAGAAATTATATCCCAAAGTTTGTCTCCACAAATTTTTGCTTCCACAAATCATCACTAGAGGTCAAGTCACAAAATTGAAACAGAATTGTTGTGAAGATAGGAGGCTTGCAGTCATTGTGAAGATAGCAAAGTGCAGCTGCAACATCAATAGCAATATTCAATCTCTACAATCAACATATTCATGCTCTGCTTTGCAACAAGGCCTACAACTCCATTCAAATCTGCATAACATAACAACACATACAGAGGATCCCCTGCCTACAACACAACATGATTAATAACAGTTGCTCCCACAAAATTTATTAAGATAAGGAACCAAAGCAGACTACATCATAAAACATGAGAATTTTAATGAAGCTGGAGACATTGCATAAAGAATAAAACTTGATTAATCTAATATCATCTAATACCAGAATATGGTAAATTAGGAACCAAAAATAACCGTCACTTTGAGGGAAATTCATGCTTTTACTCGATACTTTTTTTTTTCTACATCGCTTATGTATCATTTTCAAATATATTTAGCAGAAATAGAAATTAACTGCAGAGTTTATAGATAAACAATAGAGAAGGCTAACTATATAGCAATACTATAATCGGAAGATTCGTAATGTATATATCATTCACATCGCATTATCAATCATCATCTCCATCAAAGTGTTCGATATAAAACAAAACATAACTAAGGCAATGAATATGTAAAGTCAAGATTCAGCCCTCAATCTGGATCAATATGAATTGAAATTAAACGTAACCCACCTCATCTTCAAGCTTATCAAAAGTGTTAAAAACAAACAATCACCTCCCGGAAGTTAGAAAATCGATCAAGAACAAGCCCGAGAATACCCGTAAGAATCCACATCCCAAACAAAAGAGGGCAAATTACAAATCCCCAATTCTAGAATTGCGGTAAAGCAAATCACGCACCTTTTTTCCAATTTGGAATCTCAACAAATACTTTATAAGAATGATAATAAATTGCGTAAACCGCATTACGATTGAGTAAAAAAGAAACCCCATATAACCCAATTTCCTTTGCTATATCTAAAATCCATGGCATACATGCATCATAAACAATGGCATTCAAAGGGTACCGAATTCTCCAATTTCTCAATTATCTTTGTAAACTTTTCGACGATTCGGCCTTGATCAACTTGTGCACAAAAAGGTTGGTGCCTTCATCAATCCATCGGAGATGTGCTCAAAATTGATGGAGTCGGTGGATTGGTTTTGTATGAGGTTTTGTGAGTCGTGGTGGTGACTAGTGTGACTCTAAGGCCTTTTTCAGCTAAGCGCTTGGAGAATTGTAGCATTGGGTTTATGTGCTTTTTTAGGGTTGGTTTTGCGAGAGCTTCCATCGGGTCTTATTAGAACGAGCTAGGGATATAGAAATAGTAGATAAAGAGGAAGCCTCATTGCGTTTATTCTCCAACCTCCTCCTCTCCCAGTACCTCCACGATGACGTCGTAGGCGGCTCCATCATCGATCTCTCTACGATGGCTCTCGCATCGATCTCACCGACTCGTAGACTCGAGGAGAGAGAGAGACAAGTGGATTGAAGGTTGAAGATAGAAGAAGAGGGTATTTCGGTTTTTTAAATCGTTAAAGTCCATTTTCACGCTGCTGACGCGCCCCATACGCACGCATCTGTTAATTTAGACTAAAAAAGGTAACGATTTCACTTTAACTCAAAAAGTCTTTTAAATGTAGCTTTACTAACTATAGGTGGTTAAGTGGAAAACCGCCCAAACCCCGTGTGGTCATCCTAACTTAACCCTTATTTTAATAACTACCCAAATCAGATCTTGATATATATATATATATATATATATATATATTTTTAATGATTTACCATATTCATAATACAGATTGTAGCATATCAAATTACAACAAGAAGTGAACAATATCATGTCAAAATGGATAATTTTATTATAGTTGTAATTTTTTGAACTTGTACCAACTTTAAATTATATAAATGATAATACATTTGTAATATTTTGTTTAATTCAATATAATTCTTAAATTTATGTTTAGTTTTTTAAGTTTTAATATTGAATTAAATTATTTAAATTTTAAATTTTATTATTTAATAGCAATATTGTTTATGAATAAAACTAATACGTTAAATGTTTGAACTTTGAACAATTGCATGTTTGTGTTTGAACTTTGACATTAGCAATATGGATATGTGTTTGAACTTTAAACAAATGCCTTTATTATAGATTATTTTGCTTTATATTATTGTTTTGTTTGGATAAAAGCAAGATAAAATACTAAAATTGGCTTAAAATAAAAAATTCCGCCTAGGCCCCGCCTAGCGCCTTTTAGAACATTGATCCCAATTAAAGTTGCACACCCCTGATTTTCCATCCCAAATTTGATCTTCTTCTTCCTACTCCCTCGCGTCGTCCCTTTCTCGCTCCTTTACAATCGTTAGTTGTGAAATTTTTGATTGATGAAATTTTATGGATCACGTGGTGTTAGTGGAAGATCATGTATGGAGAAGATGGTTTTGATTTGCAGAAATGGTTGTGGGTGTAAGTTGAGGAGGAGTGAGAAAATTTAGATCTTAACATGACTGTATATATGTCTAATACATATACGGTATATATTTACGTATATTTATGTATTCAATTTATTTGAATATTAATATAAGGTTAAAATGGGCCGGGTCGAACTTTGATATGTACACGGGTCGGGTTGACCCAGCTCAAGGTTGAAGATAGCCACCTCAGCATTTACATGCCAATTTATTTTAAAGCCACGTAGGAAAATTGGGCAGATTTTTTGACGTCCGTCTGCGAAATTGGACGGAATGGCCCAATTAAAAATTTTTAAAAACCACAATTGGCCAATTCCATTTTTTTAAAGTTTAGTGGCTCAATGCTTACAACTCGACAACCACAGTGGTGTAAAGGTCTATTTTGCCATTTTTCAAATGAGGAATTGTGAGTTTGTGTAGTAGACGCTTAACCTTCAAATCCCACATTATTTTGCTTCATTTGTTGTTGTTTTCTTTAAGTTTCTTTGGCTTCATTTTTGTCCTCATACTGAAGCAAATTTCTTCTAGCTGGTATACATGATAGTATTATTCATAATGGTTCTTTCATCACAATTTTCTTCATAATTTATAGTATTGTGCTTGGCACATTTACTGAACTTCTTTAATTTAACAGGGTGCCAAATGCAAAAGCTGACAGAGAGTCAACCGATATCGAAATATACGGGATGCAGGGTATTCCACCTGATGTCTTGGCAGCTCATTATGGAGAGGAAGGTGTAGTATACTTTACGGTCTCATTCTTAGATCCTACATTCAAATTGTATACCTGTGTCTATGCGTACTTAAAGCTAGGAGAAGGTTCTTTGCTAGCTGTAGGTTCTTTCCAGGCGACTTGTGTTTTGTTAAATGCGAAAATTTCTGCCTAATAGAGTGCTTTTGTGTACGAATGAGGTGGTGAAGGATGTGACTTGTTAGACGAAGAGGGTGTAGGGTCCTTGATTTTGACATTGGATTTTGAGAAAGCCTATGACAAGGTTAGTTGGAACTTTTTAGATAAGGTATTGACTAGGAAGGGACTTTGGCCTAGATGGAGTGGATTAAGATGTGCTCTTCTTTTTCTTGCCTTTGATCATCAATGGGGTGCCTTGGTTAGGGAGTTCAGGTTGGTTAGGGGGTTCTTGGTTGGTTAGGAATAAGGGGACATGCTTATAATAGTTGTTTTTTATTCATGTAGTGGGCATCTTGAGTTTGTGGATGGTATTATTCTTTTCCTCTCGGAGGGTGTTGAAGTTTTAAAACATCATTATAATAGTTGTAAATCCATTTGGGCAGAGATGAGTTTAAAGTTTTATTTTCTTCAGTTTGTGGATGGTATTATTCTTTTCATCTCTGAGAGGGTGTTGAAGGTTTTAAAAATATATTTTCCTCTATTGAAAATCCATTTTAAATAACAATTAACTAAGTTTGATCTAATAGTAACAGAAGAATTTGTATATATTTAAAAAATTCTTTTGTTGAACTTAAATAAAGAAAACTTGAACTAATCATAATAATATTTACAAATTACAATGTTATCTTCCTAGACCCCATAGTTTGAAAATGTTCTAAGATAGATTCATTATCAATAGTTTCAAATACATCATTTTCAATGTAAAGAACCAAACAATTAATCAACCATTTATCGCTCATTTGGTTTCGGAGAGTGGTTTTAATAATATTCATTGCTGAAAATATCCTCTCCACCGTGGCAGTAGCAACCGGCAAAGTCAAAGCCAATTTCAACAACAAATAAACCCGAGGATACAAATCAGCCTTATCATTCTTAATCAACTTTTGAGCAAGTTCACCAATCCCTTTCACATTAGAAAATTCAAGATCATTTTTCATATCTGCAATGTAAGTTTCAAGTTCATCATCAATCCCCCAAAGATCTATTCTTGAAATTCCAACGGGTAAAACTTTATAAATTGAATCAATCGTTCCTTGTTAAATGTTGAGAAAGATTTACTTGGATCCAAACACGCCATACATGAGAGCAACTCTATATTAACATCGTTAAATTGATCATTCAATTCTTGAAGTTGACTATCTATCACTGTATAGAGTAACTCAACCTGAAAGTGATGAAGATTGGTAACTTTTTCATCCCAACGTGTTCTCCCTTGAACCAAAAAGATATCTTCCATTTCTCGAACGATTATTCCATACACATTATAAAATTCAGTAGTTTCTGCCAATAAACTCTCCCAACCCGAATCTCTCATGCTTTGTAATCGTTGCTTTGAGACAGTAACTAAAGTAATTGCATTTACGAGATTTTGGTCTTTCTTTTGTAATGCTTGTGACAAGGTATTCGTGATTACTAAAACCTTTTTCATTTAATGCAACAAGAATACAAACTCAAAATCTCGCATGAAATGCAACAAAGTACCTGCTTCTGTACTTTTATCCCCGATGCATCATCTTCTACTATCTCAAGCACTTCAATTGTTTTAGAAAACAAGTTAATAACATTAAGAATTGTGTCATAATGTGAGCTTCACCGCGTGTTTCCAGACTGTTTCAAGGTCGCTTCTTGATTCAACCCACGTCCGGTCTTGATTTCACCAGAAGCAACTACTTGAATTATTCTTTCTATGTTCTTCACAACAACATTTGCCAAAATTGCAAGATAATCAAAAAATGATTTAAGCTTATGTTTTCTTGTAACTACCACAAGTGTTAATTGAAGCTGAAGACTGAAACAATGAACATCAAAAGCACTTATTCTCTGACAAAATCAAACTTTTGAGACCATTGAATTCCCCTCGCATGTTACTAGCTCCATCATATCCTTGCCCACGTACACGTGACATGCTCAATCCATGTATTGCAAAAAGTGACTCAATAGCCTTTTTAAGTGTTCGAGCACATGCATTTGCAACATGAACAATGCCAAAAAAACACTCAACAACGCACCCATGTTTGTTCACATAACATAAAGCAACAACCGTTTATTCTTTAATTGATGAATCACGAGTCTCGTCAACTAACAAATAGAAAAAATTATCCCCGATCTCAACTATAGCATTTGTGGTCAAAAATGCAGCAACACTACAAATGTCTTTTTGGATTGAAGGTGCCGTCAATTTGTGGTTTCCTGGAGTATTTTTCAACACAACTTTTTTCACTTCATCATTGTTCTCAAATAAAAACTTGACTAGAAAGAAATAAACCTCGCATTTTTGAAGCATCTGATTCATCATGGCCACGGACCCCCTCACTTGAAAGAAATCGAACACACTTGATAGATTGCAAATGAAGCTTGTAATTTTTTTTCTTGGTCAGATATATTGGCAAGTTTGATATCTATGTGTTGCTTTCGGCTCCTCAAATCTTGACAAGCTAACATGCATCGTCTATGAATACTATTGGGTGACTTTCCAATATGTTCATATACATATTCTGTCTTCTTCCAATTATTAAATCCCTTATCGACAAATGTATTCCCACCCCTTTGACCACCAATATCAACTTCAAATAGATAACAATATAAGCAAAATACTGCATCTTCCTTTTCACTATATTCCAACCAACTGGCATACTTTTTGTACCATTCATGATTAAATCTACTTTTCTCTCCATAAATAACAGTTTGAGGGAATTTGGAAAACATTGGTTGATGAGGGCCTTTAAGCAAAGATCCTCGGCGAATACTTTCTCTCTTGTTAGAATTATATTCCATTATCGATGGTCTTAGTCCCGGATCCACAACAAGTTCCTCCTCTAAATTGAATTTGAGAATTAATATTTTGAGATGGTTCTTCTATAGGTGTTTCATTTGAGAGATTTTGAGCAGTGTCATCGAATCGGATAGAGTGATGTTGATGATTCATTATTGGAACGTTTGAATTTTGACCACATGTATAAATGCCTAAATTAATCAAAATACAAATACACAACTACCCCAAGCAAACAATTATTTTAAGCACCATAAATAGAATTCTATAATATATAACAAATAAATATTCATAATCCAAACTAAAAAAAACATTTCACAATAAAAAACATTTAGATACAATTTAGAAATTTACTTCGGTTACTTGTCATACTTCAATTTGAATGATTCCCCAAATGCTCAAAGCCTCAAATCAAATTTGTTTTCTATATTCAAACAAAATCATAAATTAATTTCAAAGTATAAGAAAACAGTAACCAGTTACACTAATAACAAGAGAATAGTCAACTACAGACCTACAGTGCAGTAAAATCTGCATTAGAAGATAATATTGATTTTGAAATTTCTGAAGTTTGTAAGGTGTAAACGCTTTTGAAGATTATACTGAGAATTATTTTGTTTTTCTCCAATTAATGGGAAGAGGGACATGCTTGCGCTGGTTTCTTATAGGTTATTGAGGTCCCCTCATATATTTATGGTATTCTTTTTCATTTTATTTCCAATTTAGGCCTATAAGAACATAAGAAGCATCTTGTGCATTGCTATATAAGCTAGTGGTCAGTTGATGACATGAGAAGAAAAATGCTTTAGTGGATATACGAATGTTACTGAACATGAAAGTGCAAAAACCATAGGCCTCCAAATTTATGCAACAAGAAGTTAAAACATCTCAAAAGACCGATCAGATATGTAAATACCAACCCCTCTAGTGGAATTCCTACCAGCTAAACAACATTACTACGTAGTAATCTATCTTGCTTAGATATCATTAACCAATAATTAACTACTATAAAAAAGCGAACTCACAAAAGAATTAAAATCTAAAAAAAAAAATATTAAAAAATCATGCACCCAACAAAAAATTAGTAAAACATGACTATAATTTGGGCAACGTCAAACTCAATAAAACAATCAAATAACCACCAACAATGACATAATATGTGCAATTTCACTGATTATATACAAAAATCATGTGTTCACCTTTTTCATTATGTGAAAAGCCCTAATTAGTAATAGTGAAACTTCAAATTATCAAACAAAAAAAAGCCCTCATTAGTAACTTATCAAGTCCAAAATATAATAAATACATCAAATAAATTGAATTGGGTTTAATACCAAGTCCCAAACCAACAACATAATAATATCAAACAAACTACTAATTTTTAATGGGATAAGGTCTAAAAATGCCCCTGACATTTTCCGCAATGTCTACCGAGCACCCTATACTTTTTTTTTGTCCAAAAATACCCTTAACGTACAATTTTTGGGTCATTCATGTCCCTGTCGTTAACAGCTGTGCCAACTAGACAAACGGGTGTTAAACGTGGTTGACACGTGGCAATATTTGCTGACATGACAATATTTGTTGATATTTATTTTGTTTATTAATTATTTATTTTGTTTTAAAGAAAAATAAAATAAATAATTAATAAACAAAATTAATATATATATTTAATAAACAAAATAAATATTTATATTTATATTTAATTCATTAACACAAATAACAAATTCAACACAATTGCTTCCCCCAAGATTTCACCGAGAACTCTCCACAAGAGTTTCATTCAAAGCCATGGTCGGAATCCTCTCCAATGCATTCTCCAACACCTTAATCGAATCCGACAAATCCCTAAGGTACATCAAACAAAGGGCCTTGGATCCGGCGTGGAGGAAACGGAGTATGAGGGGACCATGGATTCGGATCGGTTCGTAGTGATTCGATTCTGTAGGTTTGATATTGGTAATCAATGCTGAGGGAGTAGTCTAGGGAATCGAGCTCGACGACGGCGTCGGAGAAGAGGCGGCTTGGTGAGAGCGAGGACGTTGAAAATGGCGTATTATTAGTAACAACGCCATCTTCTTCCTTTGTAGATCACCGCTTTCGCTTGAGCCCAAAAGCTCAAAACATTTCCTACCAATATGGTCCCTTCAACGACAATCGACTACTACCGCAAGATATTCCAGTTGTAGAGCCGCCATGCGACAATCAACAACAATGCCCTCCAGTGACTCCGAGATACTGGCCATGGCATGAGATATCTTCCCCATCACAAATGTGTCCCAGGTCCTCCTCCCAAGAACTGCTCAAGCTCCAGGAAAGGCAATATTAATTCAATAAGACAACCACCGCCGCCTCTTTTTAATTCTTCTTTCCTTATCAATATCTATAGACTTTGTAGAATAGATCCAAGTAGAATGGGATAGATCTGAAAAATATGTCCAAGTGTTAACTCCGTTTGTCTATTTGGCATGTCTGTCAACGGCAGGGGTATAATCGACCCAAAAATTGTAACGTTAGGGGTACTTTTGGACAAAAAAAAAGTATAGGGTGCTCGGTAGACATCGCGATAAAAGTCAGGGACATTTTTGACCCTTCTCCCAATTTTAAATTATCAAAACAAAAAGGCCCTAATTTAGTTACCTTTTTAAGTTTGATTACTCTAATATGCGCAAGAGGTGTGACGCGTAATGGAGATTTAGTAGAAAACCACTTAGACAAGGAGTGGGCGGAGACGGAGGCGGAGACGTGGAGGAGAAGAAACTAGAAGCAGGAGGAGTCAGGACTCAGGAGTATGAAAAGCAAAAGGAGAATTGATTTAGAATTGAAAAGTGAAGAGGCGAAGAACAAAGCTTGTATTTAGACTTTGGTAATTTAGAATTGATTTATGAATTTTGTTTTGACCCCTCCAAGTTTAACTCTTCCATTAATCTGCCTCCTTATGTTTATTAACTTAAATATTTGCCCCTACTTTTATACTTATAAAAAAATTTTGAGCATAGGCATCGTTTATAATAATTTTATTGTCTAGTTGAAATTAGTTTCAAAGTTACCCTATGTATGCGATTCCCTACAATTTGAATAGAACTCGCAAGGAAGAAGCAAACTTAGGGGTTGTTTGTTAACTCGATATCTGAGTGAAAAAGTGATTCAGACTGTTTGGTATGAACATGTGAAGGTCTGAAATGATCTGAATTGATCTGACCGAATAAGCTTTAATATCCTAACTGAATCGGTAAGTAAGCCACTGAATGGATTTTTCTCTCATGTTGCCCCTTTCAATCCAATGATTCCATTTATTTGTATATTCACAGCCTTCTTCTCTCTTTCTCCTTATTCTTATCTTCTGCTCTCTTCATTCTCTTCTTCCTGCTTCTTGCCTCACCTCGTTAATGGCATCTTAATCTTCTTAATTTAATTTTTAGACCAAATTCGTTGGAATAATCAAAAAACAAAATTCGTTAATGAATTTATTGTTTTTGTTATTTCTATAAAAGGGATGGTGAGAATTTTGGCATGAATCGGTCGGAGTAAATTGTATAGAGAATATATTTTTCCCTAACCCCCAGTAGGCTGCCCAATATAAGATTGTTTTAATAGTTTAATTTTTAATATTGCTTTCTTTTGTATTTTTGTATTGATTTCTAAATACTCCCTCCGTCCCAGGTTAAAAGTCCTGGTGGACTATTCACGCATATTAAGAAGAGGAATAAAATGACAAAATTGCCCATAATAATGTCATTAAATATGGAGAGAGAATTAGAATAAGAAAAGTATGAGATATTTAATGCTACGGGCATAATAGGAAAAATGTGTAAAAATTTGGTTATTAAAAGAAAGTGGACATTTAACATGGGACAACCCAAAATAATAATAAGGACTTTTATCCTGGGACGGAGGGAGTATAAAGTTTGTAATTCAAAAAGAGTTAAAAATTATGTCATGGTAAATTATAATAATCGAAGCTTGATAACCAAACAAAACAGAAACATATTATTTTTTATCTCAAAGACATAATTTTTTTATAGATATTTTTTAGCGTTTTATTTAATTATTTTGTATTTTTGAATTTTGCTATTAAAAATACATTACTCATAGACCATAGTATACTCCACTAAAAGTTGTTCAAAAGTTTATACAATTTTTCTTAGACAACATTGTTCATTTATAATTATAAAATTAATTTGTTCATAACAACTCAGATTTTTAAAATATGAAAATACACGTATCAGACGTTTTAGACTGACAATTATCAAACACGTTATTTCATTATGTATTTAGATCTTCTACTCAATTAAGCTCATTCAGATACTCTTATACAATAAGAACTTTTCATTCAGTTTTATCAAACAACCCCTTAGTATGCTTACTGATGGATCTACTGAGAAGGTGGCGCAAACCATTCTTCTTATATATCTGTTTTCTTTTCTAACATAATCACTTAGTCCCACATGAAAATACTTTGCTCTGAGAATTTTAGACCAGTTATGATTTTATGACAATGGTTTACCATATGATGGCTTTTGTTTGTCTTGCAGATGAAGATGCCCCGTCAAAAATGGCCAAAGTGGATATCCCATCCTCCCAAGTTGTTGGTGGTGTAGTACCAGGATCACTAGGCATTAGATATCCTCCTCCGACAACTTTAGGCACTATGCGACCATTGTACGTTTTCGTGCATATATTTCCTAATTTCTTCTCGCTACAAGCTATGTTGCCTCTGCTGTTTATGCAAAAGTGATTGCATACTTTTTGCATCCAAACCCTGATGTGTAGTTGATTTAATTAATTTATGAAATTAAGAAAAGGGCACTCTAATGATACCTACATTTAGGGATGAAACTTGTCAGGCATGCTGGTGATCCAATCTCATTAATATATTTTATTGCAAATATTTAGTAACTGTATTACTTGTGATAAGCACTCACTAAATACAATTGATTGAGTTTTCCTTGTGTATTTTCATTATGTCTCGTGCTTATACAACTGAAATAAGATGTTTCATGATTTAGTTGCATTTTTGTATTATTTTTTATGAATTTCATTGTGCTGCTGCCGAAAGCTTTCATAAGACTTACTTTGTTTCTCTTATAATCTAATTATCTTCAAATAGTTATTGTACCAAATATAGAATATTCTCCTTAGTTAAATTTTGAATATTCTTGTTGACTGGTTTGTTCAGTCTGCAATTTTATCAAATGAATTGGACAAAAAATGAATTGGACAAGAATAGAGTTGTGGAGGAATAAGTAGAGGATTAGGGAAGAAATATTGGGAGATTAGAGAGATTGGTGAGAAAAAATTATTGAGTTAGAGAATTGGCAGGTAGAGAGATGTAGGTTGACAGGAAAAATATTAGTTCATACATTTCATAACCATTCTCATCTGTTTTACACCTATTTAGAGTTGAGCCTACTACTTAACAGACTTTACAATTAAAATAATTAAAATGATCAACTATTAAATACTTAACCAAGCTATGGTTGTGACACTGTATCTGAAGAAAACAGCATATTAACCAAGTTATGTTTGTGAAACTATATCTAATGAAAACAAATTGCTCCATGCTCATTTGTGGTAAATGGTATTATTTGTAAATAGAAATATTAAGTGTATTATTTGTTTATAGAAATATTGAAAATGCTGGTGAAACAGTTTCTTACTTGGATATCTCATGTTGTTTGAGTACAGCTACAATCCTGCAGTACCATTGCCACCTGCTGGTTGGCCAGTTCCACCACGCCCTCAACCGTGGTTCACTCAGCATCCAGCTGTATCAGTACCCCCACCTGGACCTTTGGGATTGGTCCAACAACCTTTATTTCCTGTACAGAATTTGAGGCCTCCTATAGCATCAACTGTGTCACCAGGGCTTCAACCATCATTGCCGGTTGCTCCTCCTGGACTGCCTGCATCTACACCTGTTCCTATATCACAACCATTGTTTCCTGTTGTTGCTACCAACAATATACCTAGTCAAGGTTCACCATTTTCTGCTCCTCTACTTCCAACAAGTGTTCCAATAAGCTCTTCTGCAGACCTCAAAAGTTCTATCAACTTGCACGCGAGCAATAACACTTCGTTGGCTAGCAGCTACCATACACCAAGTTTTCCAGGTTTGAATTTTCTTCACACCATTAATAGCTCTTAGTTATTTTGAGTTATTTAGTGCTATTATTGTGTGATAATGAATGATAACGAATAATTTGTTGAGAATTTCTTTGAATTTGAAAATGAGTCCTTATCCTATGTTCCAAAATTTTCATTAAAATGAAGTTTGAACTATTCCTTGAGGTGTACTTCTATTCATTTGTCATTATAAGCAGCCATTTTCAGCACACTGCTGTTTGGCCAAGGTGTCATTGTCTTCTCTGTGTCTGTTGGGTTGTCAGTTAGTTAAGATCCTTTGATTGTTTAACAGAATTAATAGTTCGGATCTTTAGAAATCAACCACATTGACAGTTTTTTTGGTTTGATTTAAATGAAACGTCACCCTAAACACGATCATTTGGAAGTGATCCACTCTCCTTATTGGCAAAAGTGTATTTTTGAAAAAGAAAAAAAAAGTGATCGACAAGATCTCACGCCCCGCTTTCCTCGCATTTTGCCAATCCTCTTCCTTTCCCAAACCAAGAAGTGAAAAAAATCGATCGTTGGTCGTGGTATTTATCCTATCGGGCGAATGGATTGGGCCTACATATTCGCTAGTCCATCGGGTCTTCACTATCAAGGTGTCGACATTATCGATCTAGTCACTTTATTATCTTTGTTAAGTCCTTCTAATATCTGGACCAAATCGGTGGGTCGACCCATCATATATTTAAATATCTACATCTTTGACCGGGTGGTGATAACAAAGATACGGCTCACTCGATATCTTATATACGGCATTAATAAGGATCGACAATTGGCCAATGCGGTGGATGAGGGGATGGGATTAACAGTGTCGGAAGGGTTGGTACTACGAGAAACCGTGTCCCGTAGTATATCATAGCAAGGAGGTCTTCACAAGCAGGTACGTCTTCATTCATAATCACATACACACAGAGAATTATTATCTCTCTCTCAATACACTAGACATTACATCCTCCATTGTTAACCTTGTGAACACATATATTGACTCTCACGCCTGAGCTATCCCCCGACGGACCCGCCGTCAAGCTTTTGGTGTCTTATCGTGTTTACTGTGCAGTATGCCTTACGTGATCGAGACGTTAGCGTAAGATCTTAGGCGTTAACATCGGCGCTAGAAGGAGGGCTTTTTCTAGTGTTCTCGAGCTATCAATCACAATATTTCCGGTTGTTTCACATCGGGTTATGGCACCAATCGTGGGTTCTCGCTCGAGATCCCACTACGGCTTCCCAAGATGGTTGGTCTTTGTTGCTGACAAAGAGAATGATCATGGCCGAAGGCAAGTAAAAGGCACCCCGCCTAGAGCTCGGCACCGAAGTGGTCAGGCTGATGAAGATGGTGGACGAAGCAGATAGAGCTTTGGAGGTTCTCTTGGAGCGGAGCAAGGATATAGTTGTGTAGATTCTTCGGATTGCCAAGCTGAGGGACAAAACGTTCAATTATGTCCAGTCTGAAAGATGTGGTACGCTTAAAGATGGACAACCGTGAGTTGAAAAGTAGTCTATACACTTTGAGGACATGTCTCAAGGTGATCCTCATGACCAAAGAAGACCAAAGAACCATATTCCTGAGTATCCGAAGAGGGTATTCCACCCTATTGGTCTTCAGGATTATGGTCGGAGCAGAGTAGATGAAGACCCAACAGCCATTTTCCTAATTGACCGAAGAGGGTATTCCACCCTATCGGGTCTTCGTGGATTATGGTCTGAGCAGCAGTAGAGGAAGACCCAACAAACCATTTTCCTAATCGAATCAAGAGGGTATTCCACCCTATCGGTCTTCGTGATTATAATCAAGCAGAGTAGATGAAGACTCAACAACCATTTTCCTAATCGATCTAAGAAGGGGTATTTCGCCTATCGGTTTTCTGGATTATGGTCGCAGCAGATTTAAGAAACCGATCCGTAAAGCATGCACCTCGAATCACAAATAAGGCATTCTCACCGAGTATCCTCACCACCGCGATGAGAGAGTTTCACCAAGTATATTCGTAAATCACACTCCAGAGTCCACCGAGGGCACACCGCCTCAGATACTTTTTCTTCGGAGATGCCTGCCTAAGGTCACAAAGTTCAGATTCAAAGACACAAAATGCACCCATATTCCTAAGCATCCAAGAGGGTACCTCATCCTAGGGGTTCTCGGACTACGGCACAAACAGATTTGAGAAGTAATTCAAGAATATATTCACCCGAGAATGCAAAAAGGCACTCTGCCTTGAGTGTTCTCGCCAGCAATGAAGGACTCTGCCACCAAAGCAGTATCTATAAGCCGCACTCTTGAAATCCAAACTTCGATAAATATTTCCAAGGTCGGTTGACATTATGGTCGATACAATTCTTTTCTCGTCGATAATAGTTAAAGAGAAGCCGAGGAGTCCGATAAAGCCGTTGCAGTTCTTCAATGTAAGCGAGCTCGTGGACATTGCATGCAGATGGATATTCTATTTTGGACATCGCACAAAGAAAGCTATCAAGGGTCGATCGCAATAACAATTCCACCGTACCGATGTATTATCGAAGTCAGCCACCACTGATGCTTATAATTTTGATGGCGGATGGCGTCTTTCCTTCGATCAAATGTCGGCAAAGTATACCAAGTGCAAGAGTGTCAATTTTGCTCTCATTGATGAGAATCTTTATCGAAGGACCTTTTTCGTCATCATTGCTCAAACATTTGGTTCCATCCGGTAGAATATGTTCTTCGGAAGTTCACAAAGACCTCTCAAGTGGCGATCATTCGACCAAAGTTGTTGGCCTACAAAGCACTTCTGCACGGATATTCATGAAAGAACCGGGAGTTAAGACGATGATTTCTTGCTCTCATCCACATTCACTTTTTCACTATCGATCCCGGGTCCTATTTGTCCTAAGGTCACAATGGTGTAAGGAGGTATGGTAGGACTCACCGCCATTCGATGGCGTACCCACTTATCGTTTCTACTCCGAGTGGTAGATAAAGGTCCTTATGATCCTATATTGATTTTACCAAGGGTGGTAAGTCAACGGTCACTATCGATCCTTGGCCCTATTTGTCCTAAGGTCACAATGGTGTAAGGAGGTATGGTAGGACTCACCGGCCATTCGATGGCAAATCCACTTATTATTTCTACCCCGAGTGGTAGACAAAGGTCCTTATGATCCTATATTGATTTTACCAAGGTGGTAAGTCAATGGTCACTATCGATCCCGGTCCTATTTGTCCTAAGGTCAGAATGGTGCAAGGAGGATCACCAAATTCACCTCACATACGACCGATCTCACACTTCTAAACGATAAGTATACATTACTTTATTTTGTTCAAGTGTTGAGTTCACCATTCAATATCGCTTCATTAAATTCTATCCATTAAATTCAGCCACTTCATTTCATAAATTAACCGTTATACACCTTATCTAGTTCATGTCCTAAGTTAAGTTCATACAGATTAATTGATCATCAATTATCGACAAGAAATGTTCACTCATAAGTAATAAGGCATGAAGTTGATATTTTAATATTAACTGCTCACAACAAGTTAGAATTTTTACGTAAAGTTCTACAAATAAAAAGTTAAGGAGAGGTCATCTTCAGCTTCTTCCATGTCATCGCCACCATCTAAAGAGTCTAAAGAGATGGATCTACCTTGCTCGAGCTTTTTCGCTTTTACTTGGCAGATTTCATATCCTTTCGACATACATATGGACGATCTTATTGTTACACTTTTCATGGATTTTCTATATTCGCCTCGATCTCCTCATGAAAGTCTTCTTGCCAAATAAGCGGACCCAAATCTCTAAGGGCCCGAGCTCTTTGAGCTCTTCTTCGAGCTTCGACGATGTACCGATGCTTTCGTCCTTTAGTTTGACAGATCGACATTTATATCGCTGATGACCGATGAGTGGCCTCGGTCGCTTTTCAGCTTCTTCTTCGACCTTGTCGATATCCTTCCGTAGGCATTCATTGTTGAGAAAGAACAATGTCAAGGTTGCTTTCTTCCTTTTTGCCAAACACGACTTCGAATGGCTTTCTCCTTCTGTATTCTCTTCTTATTCTCTTCTTCAGATCCTTTTCTTTCTTTTTGTATTTGGGACTAAACGCATACGAAGACGTTGTTTACTTGCAGATGACCAATATTAATCGATCGCCTCAGATTGATGGTCAAATCTCAACTTCCTTTAGTCCGGTATTTCACTCCTTCACCCATCGGTTCCATGATGGAATTATTGTCGAACCGATGATCATCGGTGTCGCCACGCCTTTCTGCCTAGATTCAAGAGAATGGTTTTTGTATGGCGAAGGTTTGGGTTGTTCGAGAGGCGGTGAAATATTTGTTGTCAGATGTTCACCGAGCGGCTCTTTAAATGAACTTCCAATCTTAATTTATGTTGCTATTTGATGTTCACCAGATGGGCTTCGGTAAGCCATATTTTGGGCCTTCATTGGTCTTATATTAATTCCTTTTGTCCTGAACCGATATCATTTATAGTTTTCTATTAAACCTTCTGTTTAATAAAAAACTAGGGGGCAATGTTGGATCGTGGTATTTCTCCTATTGGGCCGAATGGATTGGGCCTACATATTCAGTTAGTCCATTGGGTCTTCACTATTGGGTGTTGACATTATTGGATCTAGTCACTTTATTATCTTTGTTAAGTCTTTCTAATATCGGACCAAATCAGTGGGTCGACCCATCATATATTTAAATATCTATATCTTTGACCGGTGGTGATAACAAAGATATGGCCTACTGATATCTTACATGACATTAATAAGGATTGGACAACAATGGCAATGCATGGACGAGAGGGATGGGATTAATAGGTGTCGAGGAAGGTTGGTACACAGTAAACCGTGTCCTGTAGTATATCATAGCAAGGAGGTCTTCACAAGGTGTGCGTCTTCATTCATAATCACATACACACGTAGAATTATTATCTCTCTCAATACACTAGACATTACATTCCTCCATCGTTAACCTTGTGAACACATATCTTGACTCTCACGCCGAAGCTATCCCCGACGGACCCGCCCTCAAGCTTTTTGGTGTCTTATCGTGTTTCTCGTGCGGGATCGTATGCCTTACGTGATTGGGACGTTATGTAAGATCTTGGCGTTAACACTGAACAACTTTAAAAAGCCACTAAATGGATTTACCATTGTTTTCACCCTTATTTCTTGATGAAATACACTAAGAACCTCAAGGTTCACGTATGTTGCAGTCCTCCCTATGGTACTGGAGGGTGTAACAGGTGTAAACGTTGAGGGTGCCGAGTGTAATCTCACCCTATACTTTTTTATTATACTCCCTCTGCCAGAAATAAGAATAACATTTTCAATGGGAATTACTATGAAAGTAAAACTCTTTTTTCCAGGGGGAGTGTTATATACATGTATTTTTTGTTTGATCATCTACAAGTTTGGCTCTAAAATAGGTACTCTGCAATTGACATGGGATTGGATATCACTCTGTCTCATTCTCAATTAAGACCATCATTCATGAGAAAATAAGTTTTGCTCCAGGTTTAGTTTACTTATTAAAAACAGTTTGGAAACTGAAAAAAGGAAGTGTTTTTACTCCGAGTTGGCTCATTTGCATGTGCTCGTGTAAATTAAGTTATACTGATGCACATCATTATGGTATTATCATGTAAATCAGTTTACTTGTTAGAATTATGGATAGAATTCTTATCTAGTTGCTCTAACTATTGAAGCTTTATTTATTTATTTTTAATTTTCTACAGGTGGGGTGTTAGCAAATTCACATTCTTATGCATCTGGACCAAATACTGGTGGCCCTTCAATTGGACCCCCTCCTGTAATTTCTAACAAAGCTCCCCAGCCAGCCACAAATGAGGTGTATCTAGTTTGGGATGATGAGGCAATGTCTATGGTAAGTATTTATATCATCCAAATGTGTATCTATCCATTCCTTCAAGCTGTTGTTGTAAACTTGTTACAGTAGGTAATCGTACAAAATATTTGCAGGAGGAAAGAAGAATGACCTTACCGAAGTATCAGGTGCATGATGAAACTAGCCAGGTAAGTTGTGATTACCTTTTGTACTATAATTTTTCACATAGTTATGGAATTGCTTTTCACATCTAACCAGATGAGTAGGTGTACCTTCTTTGCCTTTCAGATTCAGTTGTTTACACATTGTTACATGTTATAAAGGTACTTCTGTATGCAATTTCACTTCTTTTTATTCCTTAAAAAATAAGAAACACTGGGAAGAATATCTGAGCCTTCATTTATTGTGTTTCTACTTTCAACCCCATTGGCTGGTGGGCTGTTTTATATCATTGGCCATTATCTGGTTGTCGAGCAATCGCACCAAAGTTTCTGGTCATCAGAGTTTCAAGTAGGTATTTTACTTAATTTTGTTGGTAGTTAGTAATTAAAATCCTGACAAGCCTGATGTGATCAACTTGAGGATTCTCCATACTCCATTAAGAAACAGAGTGTATGTATTTGCTATTTAGAAAAATTTACTTCTTTTTCGTTATATATCCTCCCTATGCTTATGAAGTGTTGGGATGATTTGTGTGGAACAAAAACATCACCCAAGAGATTTTTTCCAATTCTTATCATCATTACTTACTTTTATGTCCGAACAGTGAATTCAAACTTGGCCCAGGTCAGCTTCTTGCGCAAAATTCTTCATCTCTTAGATAGAAGCTAGCTGTAATATTTGAACTGGTTCAACACTGTGATTGATGGTCACGTATTAATTTTATTTCTTTTTAATTGTGATTCGTTTCAGATGAGTTCAATTGATGCTGCCATCGACAGAAGGATATCAGAAAGCAGGCTTGCTGGTCGCATGGCTTTTTAGGATTTGAGGTGCCCAGTTGAGCAATTCCTGATTTCTTGTTTCTTGCTTTGATGGAGCCTTGACCCCGGTACTTTCTGGCTCGCTGTATTCTTCGAAAGATAGAATGTGTGCAAGTGATTCTTTCAATAATTAGCCAAGATTTTATACAAAGTTGCTGATATATTTTTTTCTTCTTCTTGAGATAGGATTTTATAATTTAGTGCACTCTCTAGACATGTTGAGTTTGTTTAGACCCCAGTATTACTAAAATTCTAGTTACCATTTATAATTTATCATTTATGTAGTATGTGCATGCGTGCTTAAAATGATGGAATAAATCTGTGGAATTTCAGTTACCTTACAGTTATTTGTACTTTATAGTTTATACATACTAGTTACCTGCATACACAGTCAGAGTATAGTATAGCAGCGAAGCTAGGCGGAAATGGGCACTAATGTTAAGTTTGGAATGAAGGAATGGAATGGAATGATTTATTCAATTCTAGTTGGAATGAGTCATTCCATACTTTTCCTTCCCTAAAGAAGCAAACACAATCTTTTTCATTCTAATCGGAATTAAACACAATTTTTTTCATTCTATAGGGTTGTGTTAGTTTATTCTCACATTCATTGCTGCAATCTATACGTAGCATAAAGACTTTTGGAGAGATCTCTTGCATTTGCATACATACACTATGATTATACTTGGGATAAGAATATTAATTACAAGTGTCTTGTTTGTTTTCAAATTTAGACTTGGGACTATTAGTTTAGGAATTATAAAATGGCTTAATAGTTTTGGAGTTATAATTATAATCTCGGGATTAATTAATAATCTTGAGATTATAATTTTATGAATTATAAATTATAATTTTGAGATTATAATACTTGTAAACAAATATAGACTACGTGATAAAAGGATAAGAGAATGGGAGAGTAAAAAAAAGGGTTAAATCAACTTTTCCCACTATACTCGAGTTCGATTTACAAGACTAAAATTTTAATAATTTGAACTGTTTATTTTTTATAAATAGTCACAAATTTTGTCTTACAAATTGACTTTTAACGAAAAAAAATTAATATTTTAAAGCTTGTTATTCACATGGACTTGTCAAATAATATCTTTTAATCTGTAAAAATAAAATAAATCTGAAAGTTGAAATAAATTAAACAAATTAAATTAAATAAATAAAATCATGGAAGAAAAATAAGTATCTCCATAATTCTATTAACCTGAAAAAATATGGAAGAAATTTTATTTACAAAATAAAATATATCTCAATCAATTAAAATAAAAATAATATGTAATTATATATCAAATTATTTAAACAACTTAAATAATTTAATAAACTCATTAAATAGGATAGGTTTGAATTTAAGGGGTTTAAGTTGTTTAATTACGTTAATTTGTTCTATTATTGTATTTCATTTAATACTCCACGTTTTAATTTTTTTATTTTTCTAACTCTGTAATATATTTTTGGATAGATTTTTGACGTTTTACAAATTTTTAATTAATTTTAATATATACATTTTCTATTTTAATTCTTGGTTATTATTTGATATGTCCACATGGATAATTAGATAAAAAATAATATATATGTATATATATATATATATATTAATTTTTCTATTAGTTAATTATTCCCATTTGTGCGATGCAAAAACTGGCTGCATGTTGAAGCAGTTGACAATAATATCACCAGTAGTGTGCACATAAAGCTTGGTGACCCCGGTCTCCCAAGAAACTTGAATGGACAAAGAAACATTCTTGCACTAAAAATGACAAAAAAACTATAGATACATACATTTTCCATTAAACACAAACCAACATACAATATAATGCTGACACATAGGCGGGATGATGATCTCTCCGTCTCATGCTACAAAGACTATATTAAGACTATATTGTATAATTATATTAACACATGCGGGATGAAGCTTCAGTTAAATACGCTAACTACGGGATTTACGTGGATGGCAGAATAGGCATGGTCTATGTTAAACTTTTGGATAGAAACCTTGGCCTCAAATATCTAACAAAAGTTGTTGAATCAAGAGTCCCAAACTAACAAATGATGACCCATTTTCAATCAAGGCATTCTTGCTCATTTCACTCATTTTCTTGACTTTTTCTCTCACCTCACCACCTTCATTTTCCATCAAAATCCTCACTCCTTTCTCCACCTCTTCTGCACACACCAAATCACTCACTCCATCTCGATAATCCAACCTTATTTCCACACACAATTCCAATTCCCTCACCATTTCAAATGCGTTCAATTGTTGCTCTGCATATATAGGCCATGTTGCTATTGGCACCCCGTACCATAAGCTTTCCAATATTGAGTTCCATCCGCAATGCGACACAAATCCACCAATGGCCTTGTGGGCTAATATGGTCACTTGTGGGACCCACCCACAGACCAAACCGATTCCCGCCGTCCGATCGACAAACCCATCTGGCAGTACTCCCTCCAGATTCGTGTAATTGCTCGGAAGGCCTGATTTAGCCCTGGCCGGTTCACGCAACTGCCAGACGAACCGGTACCCGCTTCTCTCTAGGCCGACTGCTATGTTTTTCACCTGGGCCGGACTTAAACTTCCCATACTTCCAAAGCATAAGAAAACTACTGATGAGGGTGGTTGTTTATCAAGCCATTTTGTGATATTTTCATGAGATTGGTCCGAGTTCCATCCCGCCGGTCCGCAGTGATCAACTACCGGTCCGACCGGGTAAACCTGTGGCAAGTCAGCAAAGTCAGCTGACAAGGAATCAAGCGCATAAGGTTCCAATTCCTTGAACGTATTTACTACAATACCCTTAGTTTCTTTATATCTGCACGCGTTACACAAGAAGCAAGAGCACCCATCATCGTCATTTCTCCTTAGAAAAAAGGTCGGAAGGACCGAGATAGGAACCGGGTTGGTAAAAGCCGGGATCGTCAACACAGTTGCCGAGTCATCGAGCTCAGAGGCGAGTTGGCCATGTAAGCTCGGGAGGTGGAGCATGAAGCCGAGAAAAGTCGCCGGAGACGCAAAGAAAAGGTAGCACGGCACACCGAGTTCAGCGGCAACGTCCATAATCGGCATACAAAACATGTCAACGAATATCCCGGCGAGTGGGACTACGGAGTTCTCTGACTCGGACTGAGTCTGCATGAGGTTGGCCAATGCATCCTTTACGTGGGGTTTATGTTTCTCTATTAAGAGACACGTAAAGGCTATGGAACTCTGGTATTGATCTGGTGATGGCGGCTCCACCGGTGGGAGGTGGATGAATCGGACTTTTCCAGCGTTGACGGCGGCGCGTGACTCTATGTAGGTGGTTACAAGTGGTCTATGAGATGTAGTGATGATTAGTATGGTGGCTGATAAACGTGGGTCTGTTTTGGTTAAGTGAGTTGCGAACTCGACGGCCGGAACAAGGTTGCCGATGGCCGGAGCTGAGATGAATACTACCTCTGCAGATTTCTTCATTGGATTTGTTAATTTTTGGTGGCTTTGATTTACTCAAGGCTAGTAGTTATTTATATATATACGGAAATGATGAATGACATACCTTGCATACCCTTTTTTAAGAATGAATCTGAGGGACGGTTCTACCCATCACTATAAATTCTATTTATCGTTAAAAAATTAAGCGACATTATAACGATTTAATCAAACTATTGTCTGATCCGTCATTGTAAAAAAATAAACATAATATATAAAATAAAAAAATAAACCTTTGAAATAGACTGTATATACATAATACCTCCCATGCCATTTCAATATTTATACTAAAATGTTATTCAATTGACCGTTACCTCTTTGTTTCATTGTGTGCAATTTTGTTACGTACTTGTTAAATAATTAATCATGCAGTCATGCAGATGCCGTGCTTGTGGAAGTCATTTTTGATTTTGTTAAACAATAACTCACTATCAATTTATTTAACCAAATATATATGAGAGAGAGAATTTACTCCCTTTGTTGATTTTTATTTTAATCAATTTATCATATGTTAAAATTGAATTTGTTACTATAATTTTAAATAGTAATAATTTTTATGTAATTTATGATAATAGCTATTAATTGCACTAACTAAATTTACATTAATTTTGATGATCAATTTCTTTTTTACATCAATTATAAATTTTAAAATTTATAGATAATTAAAATGAGTTTTGTTTTTCCGGTGAATTGAGTGGATTACTAATTTGACCATATATGCTTTCACATCACAATGGAAGAACCAAAGTACATGCTTTCCCATCACAATGGAAGAACCAAAGAATATACTTTATATATATATATATATATATATATATATATATATATATATATATATATATATATATATTTTTTAAATAAGATTCTTTTATTAAAATTACGCTGCTTTTGGAGGACGCCATTTATTATTTTTATAAATACGCTAGTGGCATTGTATTTATAAAAAATGTCGCCCCCCTCCAAAACGACGTAGCTTTTAATAAAAGAATGTTATATATATATATATATATATATATATATATATATATATCAAATTGGGTAATATAAACATACATATTTATGTATATTTTATGTGACGCCCAAAAAATAGGTAGATACATAACCCATCTTGGTAGTCGATACATAGTATGTAATTTAAATACAACTTACTAATATAACTGCTAAGGTATGCAATACGACATAAACTGCGAAATTTGAATACAAATATTGTCTCACTGAGATCATACAAACTCAAAAAGAGTCCTCATTACAATTATTATCACACTATTTCACGTAATAGTGAGGACTACTAATGCTATCCTCCTGACCATTACTCTGCTTCCCGACTCGTCCCAAATTTATATTCTCATTTCACGAAGAGAATAAAGAAAGAAAGGGTGAGCTCAACTAGCTTTCAGAAGAAATATTATGACTAAGATAATGCGTAATAAATTATCATTAGCCTTCAACAAGATGTTAAACCGATAAAATATAATGAACATCAAGTTTAACTACAACGAAACCAAAGAATCCATTAAAAGAGTCAAGTAGAAAATAAAATCTACTATCTTTTATGATTTTAAAAGGTTTTCATCATGTTATAAATTTGAGACTCACTTTAATAAATATTCCACATCATCGAATCATCCCCGCACTACTTTCAAGGATATTCTTTAAGATCACGACCACAATTATTCACGCACTTCACGGGCGAAGAATATTTGTGGTATTCATTAATAATCATGATCATGCCAACAATTGTCCATCAATGCACTACTACCATCGAGGATTTTTACCACATCATTTATAACATTACTACCATGATTACAATCGAATAGTCTCTCGTCATAATCATACCAAGTCCATCTATGCACTACAATGTGCCACGTATGACTTTCAACATAATATAAACACGAGGATGATGACAATGATATAAGAATTCAATAAAACAAGTTCAAGAATTAATTTATCTAGGAACCAATAACATCCAAACTCCAACATGATATCGCTTTGTAAAAGTAAAATTCAAGAATATCGAGAAGAATATTTCCATGAAAGGATATTGGATGAAGCTTGAAATATCAAGGATATTCCACTAATTTCATGGAGTATAGAAGTCAAAGTTTTAACCAACCGGGTATAATAAAGAATGGATTAACAAAAGAAATCACCATGCATGCGATAGATCGCATGCATAGGTTATTCCAATGAATAGTAAATAACGGAACGTGTCCCACAGAAAACGCATGCATGTGATATTCCAATGTAATAATAAAGAATGGAACCAGTCCCACAGAAAATGCATGCATGTGATATTCCAATGTAATAATAAAGAATGGAACCAGTCCCACAGAAAACACACGCATGTGATGTTCTAACGTAATAATAATAAAGATTTTAACCAGTCCGGTAAAACACACGTATGTGAGGATGTTCCAATAGAATAATAATAAAAAGCGACGGAATCAGTCCCTGTGTAAACACACAAATAGGATGTTATGATGTAATAATAGAAGAATGTCACCAAGTATAGGGTAAACCACGATACAAAGTTATTCCAATGTAATAATAAGCAATAGAATAACAACAGCTTCTCTTCATGAATAAGAAAGAATAAAACCCTTACTTTTAGTAGGAGATTGAATACGCAGAAGAAGTAAGAATAAAATACTCTTCTTCTTTCTCTCTTATTCTCTCTATACTTTCTCTCTCTATAGCTTGAATGAATTCGTGAAAATAATGAAGCACTAGGCCTCTATTTATAGAAGATTTCTAGCTTAGCACCTGCCATGTGAAAAGGCAAGTGGCTTGACGACTGGTGATGTGAAAAGAAAAGTGGTTTGACGCCTGTAATGTGAAACGACAAGTGGTTCGACGCCTGTAATGTGAAACGACAAGTGGTTCGACGTCTGTAAAGGTAATTACTATTGACGAAGGTAATTACTATTCACAAAGGTAATTACTATTGACGAAGGTAATTACTATTGACGAAGAGACTCTTAGATGATGACATACGGGCCCCCATAAAATAATTAAACTTACCACAAACGCCTCATAATGTACTTTTATATACATCAAGGATTGAATAAATATTACCATAAATTATTTTATTTTTAATCAACACATATTTAATCTTTCAACAATTATTAATTATTATAACTTGTCGTCTCAATTATTGATTAATACTATAACATATTATACGAGATGATACCGCGACAATAATTGAATCAATAATATAAGAGATATGATGCAACAATTATCAGAGCAATAATCGAGCGTAAATGAGTGACTTCTCACGTAAGCATCAATAATCAATATCGTGTCTTCTACTATACAACTACGCCAGACATCGTATTTTTTACTACCGGGTAGTTCAACGCTTTTAACGGTAACACCTCTCGCCGTTATTTTTATAGAAAAGATAATTTTGTCATTTTCTAACTACGACAATACTTCCGCCAGGGGTCCACCAATGATTGAGTCATTCGTATTTAATATTCCTTACAAAAGAATATTCCCCACCAAACGAATATTTTATAACAACTTGCTTACTTTGCAAAAATTTATAAATATTACCTACAACTATAACATTATATCAAATTTATTCCATAATATTCAAAAATAATATTTATAGAAAAATTCATCTTTATTTATAAAAGTTGGGTCTTACAACCTCCCTTCTTATGAAATTTCGCCCTCAAAATTAGGGTACGTGCACTGGTATGTCGAAGGGTAAGGATACCTTGATTTCATTTCAGATTCTAACTCCCAAGTCATTTCTTCAACATCGTGGTTCCTCCACAAAACTTTGATTTGAGGTATAACCTTGGAGCGTAGAATATGTTCCTTCTTATCCAAGATTTGAACAAGAACCTCTTCATACGCCAAATCTTCCGCTATTTCATCCGGTTTCTAACTCAATAATGTGGTTCGGGTCTTTCACATATTTACGTAACATGGATATGTGAAAACGTTATGAACACGAGACATACTTAGCGGAAAGCGAGTCTATAGGCCACGCCCTACTCGATCGAGGATTAAAATGGACCGATGAATCGAGGATTAAGTTTTCCTCTCTTTCCAAATCTTATAACTCCTTTCCATGGAGCAACTCTTAACAACACATGATCTCCTATATCGAATTCCACGTCCTTTCGATGAAGATCGCGATAACTCTTTGTCGATTTTGTGAGGTTTTTATACGTTGTCGGATCGTTTGAATCTTTTCCGTAGTCATACGTACAACTCCGGTCCCAACAACGTTGCTTTCACCCACCTCATCCCAAAGATTTGGAGAACGACACTTTCTTCCATACAACGCTTGAATGGAGCCATGCCAATACTTGCTTGATAATCTGTTGTTGTAGGAAAACTCCACCAATGGTAAGAACTTGTCCCAACTTCCCTTGAAATCAAGGACACGAGTCTTAATAGATCTTCAAGAGTTTGAATAGTCCTCTCCATCGTCCGTCTGGCTCTGAGGATGATATGCCGAGCTAAATCGTAAGTCCGTGCTCATAGCTTTTTGCAAACTAACCCAAAATCGTGAAGTGAATCTTGGGTCTCGATCGTAAACTATGGATACCCCAGCATACCATGCGATCTTACAATCTCATTTATGTACATACGAAGCAAGAGACGTTCAAGTGTATAAGTTTCTCGTTTCGGTTGAGAAATGAGCGACTTGATCAATCTATCAACAATGACCCAAATCGCATCTACGCCTTGAGAAACCTTAGGAAGACCCAGAATGAAATCCATGGTAATGTGCTCCCACTTCCATTCTGGAATTTCAAGTGGTTGCAATGGACCTTTTGGTACTTGATGCTCCGCTTTAACTCGTTGACAAGTTAGACACCTTGAGATAAACAATATTATCTCTCTTCATATTGCTCCACCAAAATGTATGGCGAATATCATGATACATTTTGGTACTCCCAGATGGATTGCAAATGGTGTGTTGTGGCGCCCATCATGATATTATACTTTAAATCGTGGTCGTTAGAACACACAAGTTTGAGTTGACTCAAGTATTCCTTCTTCATCGATTCTTGCTTCCGGCATAGCACCTTCTTGCACTTTCTTCCTCATACGCATCCTCCTGTGTCCGTAGCTTGAAGCAGCTTTTAACTTTATCGATTAAAGTCGGTTTCTACTCAGATACTCGCTATCATCACACGCGTCCCCAGAGTCTTTAACTCTATCTCCATCCTTTGCAAGTCACACAAAATGGGCCTTTGCGTTGACAATATCGCACTCGTGCTTGCATATGATCTTCTACTCAATGCGCCACCTACCACGTTCGCTTTTCCGTGATGGTATTGGATGGTATGATCATAATCTTTCAATGCTTCAAGCCAACGTCGTTGTCGCATGTTGAGTTCCTTTTGAGTGAAGAAATATTTGAGGCTTTTATGATCCGTAAAGATCTCCACTTTCTCCCCATACAAGTAATGCCTCCAAATTTTAAGTTCAAAGATAACAAATTTGCTAACTCTAGATCATGAGTAGGATAATTCCTCTCATATTCTTTGAGTTGTCGCGAGGCATAAAGCTATTACTTTTCCATGTTGCATGAGAACACATCCCAACCTTTTGCTCAAGCATCATCAGATGACAAATCCTCCGAGCCGGATGGTATTGTCGTAACAAAAACTTTGAAATAAGTCTCTCTCGAGTTCTTGAAAACTCTTCTCACATTCTTCGCCCCAACCGAACTTTGTATCTTTCCGAGTCACCGAAATAATGGAGTAGCGATTCGAGAAAATCCTTCCACGAATCTCCGATAAATAACCACTAAACCGAGAAAGCTACGTGCTTTTCGGCCATTGATTTAGGTTGTTCCCACTTTGAATAGCTTCAATCTTTTCCGGTCAATGATATTCTGTGATGCCCCAAAATAGGTATACATCACCCATTCTGAGTTGTCAATACATGGTATAGAAACAACTACAACTTTATTATTACAACAAGAAATCTGTGAGTTTGAATACAAATATTATCTTCTGCATAATATCTATACTCAAATAAATCCTCATCACATTTATTGATACATTATTTTACAAAAATGGTGAGGACTACTAAACAACTCTCTCTAGAACCTTCATTCCATACCCCAGGCTACTGCATTCTCGCTATATTCTCGCCTCCCGAGAAGAAAAATGGAACAAAAAAAAAGGGTGAGCTCAACTAGCCCAAGAAAAGAATATTATGACTAAGATAATATACAACAAATTATCATTAGTCTTCAACGGGAAAAATCTAATAGAATACAATAGACAACAAATTTTAAATCAATATTCGCAATGAAATAATAATTCATTAGAAGAGTTAAGTAGAGAATGCAAACTACTATCTTCTATGTATGAATTTAAAAGTTCATCGCTCATCTTTTATCCTTGTAACATCAATCAATATACATCCGAATCAAATATTCATCTTTGCACTACGTGCCAAAGATATTCATCACCGGTCATGTTCATCTAAACGCTCGCTCATCTTTTGCTACTACGGCCAAAGATATTCTTCAAAAATCATTCATCTTTGCACTACAAAAGCCAAAGATATTCCATAATATCATCATTTAAGACCGAGGATGATAAAAAAATATTTTTAAAGAAACGAATCCAGTGAAACAAAATGACAAGGATTAAGGATTAAGGATTCGTACTTTGTTTTATCCACGTCCAAAAATACCTCAAAAATAATCATAGTGGTGTAAAATTCAAGAATGATCAAAACATGGATACAATCAAAGCTAGTATCCAGAATAGATATTTTGGACGAAAAGAAAATTTTTCATTTTTCGATGAATAAGGCCAGATTCGTGAATAAGACTGAGATACGTGAATAAAGTCTTGATATCGTGAATAGTAACTCTCGACACCAAAAGTTCCAAATTTGATAAAAACTTCAGATCAATATTTCAACATAATGATATTGAAGAAATAATATCATTACTGAAAAAAAAATAATATCCCTTACCTCGAAAAAGATTAAGTACTTCTAATGGAATACTAGGGTATAAGTCTTTGAAGGGAACTTACATGATCTAACAATACTCAAAGTATACTCAAAATACTCACAAGAATACGCTCGATAATATAGAGAGAAAAAACTTGAGCTTACGTGTGTTTTCAATTCTAACCTAAGCACCCTATTTATAGGAAAATGCTTGTACACCAAAAGCAAAAATTTAATATAATATTATTATTTATAATAAAATTTCCTACGCCAACCTTCCAAGAACTGAATTCAGCTCATTCAACACACATGTGTAACACACCATAATGAAAAAAACGTTTTTGTTATTTAAAATATTTTAAACTTCCAAAAATCAATTATTTCGGAGCTTCGGAACTTCAATAATTCATAATAAATAGCCCTTTTATCAGAAAATTCAAATCTCGTGAGTTTTTATAGGAAATTCAATTCTCTACAACTTTGCAGAAGAAAGTTTTTCCAAATTCCAAACAGAAATTAACCGAAATCCACAAACGGAGATTTTACTGTTTATAATCAAATTTCATTCGATAAATGGGGTCCAATTTACATGTTTAACATGTTTTAAACATTTATTACAACAAAAAATACTCTTCCTCCTCGTATACTCATATATCCCACATTCGTTGTAAAAAATACCACCATTATTATATTATTAAAATATAATAATATATTTAAATAATTATTTTATCGTAAAAAGATAAAATTTCAATTTTCAACAATTGTCTCATTAAAATTTTTCTCCATCTATATCCACATAAAATCAATATTTTTCTCATCATATGAATCAATAATTAATTATTCAAAAATAATATTACGAATCACAAGATTGACAACCGAGTGCCTTCCTGGAAAGAGGGCTTTCCAATAAGAATTTCTCCTTAATGGCGCAATGATTAGGTGACCAAACCTCTCCTTAGACGTAACTTTCTAGACATTGCCAATAATGTTATCTAATAATATTATTCAGATAATATGAATTATTGCTTCGATAGTGAAAATCTTGTGTAAATGACAATTATTGAACAACAACAATATAAAATATCAACGCAAAGAATTATTAAATCAATAAAATATTTGAATAATAATTTATCGTAACCATTATTGAGTAGTAGTGCCTTCTTTACGTAAGAATCAATAATTGGTGCAATCTTCGTGAGACCCTGATTTTATCAATAAAGATTTAAATTTTGTCGAAATAATTTTTAATATTATGGTGTGAATTTGAGATAATATTATAGTTGTGGGTAGTATTTATAAATTTTGCAAAGTATGCAAGTGGTTATATTATATTCGATTGGTCGGGAATATTCTAGGTTTAGCGAGGGAATATTCATACAACTACTCAATCATTGGTGGACCCCATTAATAGAATTATTGTCCGGATTGAAAAACGACAAAAATATTTTATTGAAATAACGGCGGAAGTTTTACCGTTGATACTGTTGAACTACTCGGTAGTAAAAGACATGCGATGTCGTGTGTGGTTGCATAAGAAGATTACCAGTATTGATTATCGATGCTTATGTGAGAAGTCACCGGTTTGATTCCATTATTGTCGATTAATAATATGAATTATTATAATGATAATGACGTTTTGTTTTATTCAGATTATTAACGTAATAAAATGTAAACATCTTTTATATAAAAATGAATACTTTATTAAAGTTTATTCTATAAATAGAATATATTATATTTTATTATGCATAGTGTTGCATAGTGTTTTGCATAGTGTTTTGCATAGTGTTGCATAGTGTTTGCATAGTAAAATATTTTTATATAAATAGAATATATAATATTTTATTTAAAAGATTTTGCTTTTAAATATGGACCGTCGATTAAAGTAAATCAATCTGGACCGCTTCAGGGATTAATTACTATGCATTCTATTTTCCTATAAATAAGCTCATTCCTTCATTATTTTCTTACGAATTCACTTTGAAACTCTGTAGAGAGAAATTATGTAGAGAAGCTATAGAGAGAAATCTATAGAGAGAAAGAAGAAGAGTATTCAGTACTTCACTACTTTGATATCCAAAGTCTTTTTGGTAAGGGGATATTATTTGTTGTACCCGTAAAGGGTGTTATTCTTTCTTATTCATGAAGAGAACTTCATTATTCCATTCATTATTATTCTGTTGGAATAACTCAGATATACGCCAGCATACCCTATACTTGGTGAAATCCTCTCATTATTCCATTCTTTATTATTCTCGTGGAATAACTCAGTGTCACGCTGCATACCCTATACATAATCTGTATCGTGGTTTTACCCTATACTTGGCGACATTCTTCTATTATTCTGCATTTGGAACATCCTCGTGCATGTGTTTTACACCCACCGGTTCCGCTCTTTATTATTCTCTGGAACATCTTGTCTCATGTGTTTTACACCGACTGGTTCCGTCTTTATCATTCTCGCTGGAATATCCTATCTGTGTGTTTTACACCGGATCCGTTCCATCTTTATTATTCTGTTGGAACATCCTGGCTTGCGTGAATTTCACCTTGACCGTTTTCCGTTATTATTATTCTATTGAATAACCACCATATGGCACTCGCATGCATGGTGATTTCTTTTGTTATTCCATTCTTTATTATACCCAAATTGGTTAAAACTTTGACTTTTATACTCCATGAAATTAGTAGAATATCTTTGATATTTGCGTTTCATCAAGTATCTTTTCATGGAAATATTCTTCCGATTATTCTTGAATTTTACTCTACAAAACAAAGATCATGTTGACAATTTGGGCGTTAATAATTCCCCGATTAAATAATTCTTGAACTTGTTTTATTGAATTATTATGTCATTGTCATCATCCTCATGTTATATTATGTTATCTTTGGCTTACGTGCATAGATGAACTTAGTATGATTATGACCGAGGATCATTCGGTATAATCATGGCTTGATATAAATGATGTGACAAAAGTCCTCGGTGGCATTCAGTAATGCGTTGATGGATAGTTTTTGGTATGATTATGACCAGGGTGATTCTATAGTCATGACCATTGATAATTTGATGAAAATCCTTGGCCGGTGAATACAGGGGACGATTAGATATTGTGGTTTATTCATTAAACCGAGTCTTAGTGATAAAATTTGATAAAAACCTTTAAAACCTAAAAGATAGTAGACTTTATTTTCTACTTGACTTTTTAATGGATTGCATATTCTCGCATTAAACCGGTTTGTTCATTGTATTTTATCGCTTTAACATTGTTGAAGACTATTGATAATTTATTACGCATTATCTTAGTCATAATATTTCTTCTTTGGGCTAGTTGAGCTCACCCTTTCTTTCACTTTGTTCTCTTGAAATGAGAATATAGGCGGGACGAGTCGGGGAAAAGAGTGATGGTCCCAAGATAGCATTAGTAGTGTGGCGCCCCAAAATAGGTATACATCACCTATTCTGAGTTGTCAATACATGAATGCACGAAAACAACTACAACTTTATTATTACAATCAGAAATCGTGAGTTTGAATACAAATATTATCTTCTAGACAATATCTATACTCAAATAAATCCTCATCACATTTATTGATACATTATTTTACAAAATGGTGAGGACTACTAAACAATTCTTTTCTAAAACCTTCATTCCATACCCCAGACTAAATACTTCTCTTATATTCTCGCATCCCGAGAAGAAAAATGGAACAAAAAGGAAAAGGGTGAGCTCAACTAGCCCAAAGAAAGAATATTATGACTAAGATAATATACAACAAATTACCGTTAATCTTCAACAGGGAAAAATCTAATAGAATACAATAGACAACAAATTTTAAATCAATATTATGAAATGAAATAATAATTCATTAGAAGAGTTAAGTAGTGAATGCAAAATACTATCTTCTATGTATGAATTTAAAAGTTCATCGCTCTATCTTTTATCCTTGTAACATCAATCAATATACATCCGGAATCAAATATTCATCTTTTGCACTACTGAACCAAAGATATTCATCGATTAATCATGTTCATCTAAACACTGCTCATCTTTTGCACTACTACCAAAGATATTCTTTAGAAATCATTCATCTTTTGCACTACAAAAGCCAAAGATATTCAATAATATCATCATTTAAGACGAGGATGATGAAAATATTTTTAAAGAAAAGAATCCAATGAAACAAAATGACAAGGATTAAGGATTAAGGATTAGTACTTTGTTTTATCCATGTTCAAACATACCTCAAAAATAATCATAGTGGTGTAAAATTCAAGAATGATCAAAACATGGATACAATCAAAGCTAGTATCCGAATAGATATTTTGGACAAAAGAAGAAATTTTATTTTTCTGATTGAATAGTCAGATATCGTGAATAGTAACTCAGACACCAAAAGATAGAAATTTCCCAAAAAATATCTTCACGCTTCATGAATAGTACTTTAATGAATAGTAACTCGTGAATAAAATCTCATGAATGGTAACTCATGAATAGTAACCCCTCGACATGAAAAAGTTCTAAATTTGATAAAAAGTTTCAACCAATATTTCAAAGATAATGATATTGAAGAAATAATATCATTTGAGAAGAAAATAACATCCACCTCGAAAGATCAAGTGCTTTCTAAATTTGAAACACCTGATATAAAGCTATGACTTGGACTTGCACAAGTATAGAAATACTCAAAGTATACTCAAAATACTCACAAGAATACGCTCGATAATATAGATAGAGAAACTTGAGGTTTACGGTGTGATTTTCAATTCTAACCCAAGCACCTATTTATAGAAATTGCTTAGAACACCAAAAAGCGAAAAATTTAATAAATTAATAATATAATTATATAAATTTCCTACACATGCCTAGAATCTGATTTCAGCCATCAAACACATGCCACATTCTAGAAAAGTAAGAAAAAACGTTTTTCTAATTTTAAATATTTTAAACTTCCAAAATTAATTATTTGAGCTTGAACTTCAATAATTCATAATAAATAGCCCTTTCATCAGAAAATTCGAATCTCGCGAGTTTTTATAGGAAATTCAATTCTCTACAACTTTGCAGAAGAAAGTTTTCCAAATTCCAAATAGAAATTGACTGAAATCCACAAACAGGCGATTTTACAAAGTATAATCAAATTTCAATTCGATAAATGGGGTCCACCGACATGTTTAACATGTTTTAAACATTTATTGCAACAAAAATACTACTCTTCCTCCTCGTGATACTCATATATCCCATTTCGTTGTAAAAATATCACCATTATTATATTATTAAAATATAATAATATATTTAAATAATTATTTAATCGAAAAAGATAAAATTTTAATTTTCAACAATTGTCACATTAAAAATTTTCTCCATCTATATCCACATAAAATCAATATTTTCCTCATCATATGAATCAATAATTAATTATTCACAAAAATAATATTACGAATCACAATATTGACAACCCTATAGCCTTCTGAGGAAGAGGGGGCTTTCGATAAGAATTTCTTCTTCTTTGGCGCATGATTAGGTGACCAAACCTCTCCTTAGACAGAACTTTCTAGACATTGCCAATAATGTTATCTAATAATATTATTCAGATAATATGAATTCTTCGCTTCGATAATAAAAATCTTGTGTAATGTGAATTATTGAAACAACAATAATATAAAATATCAATGCGACAATTATTAAATCAATAAAATCTTTGAGCGATAAGAATTCACATAACCATTATTGAGTAGTGCCTTCTTACGTAAGAATCAATAATTGGTGCAATCTGGTAATCTTCTTGTGTTTTAACCACCTAGTATTTTAACAATGATAATTGTAACAACTACGCCGTTATTTTAAACAACTTATATTTGTCGTTTCCTTCATCCGATAATGGGCTCATTATGGGGCCCTGCATGGGCTGCGCATGATAATATTCCCTTCCCAAAGCGATCTGAATATTCCACGACCAAACGAATATTCCTCGACAACAATGAATATTTTATAACCACTGCTTATTTTGAAATATTTGCGTATTTTACCCCTAACTATCCACATTAATCAAATCAACCCTTACTATTTCAAAATAATAAATAGAGAAAATTAAATTTCATTAATAATAAGTTGGGGTCTTCTGACCTCCCTCCTTATGAAATTTCGTCCTCGAAATTGGCGTCGACACAGTGTTTGAAAAGGTGAGGATACCTCGCTTTCATTTAGTTTCCATTCCCGTCATTTCCTCTCAGTAGCATGATTCCTCCACAAAACTTTAACTTGTGGTATGACCTTTCTTGCGTGGGACATGCTCCTTCCTATCCAAAATCTTGACAATACCTCCTCATACGTTAAGTCTTGACTATCTCATCCTGCTCTAACTCTATAACGTGGTTCGGGAATTACATAGGCATTATGAACACGAGACATACTTTCGAGGTAACGCGAGTCTATAGGCTACATTTCTACTCGGTCAAGAATTTGAAATGGACCAATAAATCGTGGATTGAGCTTTCCTCTCTTCCCAAATCTTGTAACTCCTTCCATGGAAAGAACTTCATAATCCGTGCCCATAGCTTTTTTTTTGCAAGCTAACCCAAAATCTTGAAGTGAATCTTGGGTCACGATCCGAAACTATGGATACTGTGCATGCCATGCAACCTCACAATCTCATTCACGTCACATACTAGCAAGGCGTTCAAGTGAATAGGTCTCCGTGTCGGCAAGAAATGAAGCGGACTTGGTTAATCTATCAACAATAACCCAAATAGCATTGATGCCTGAGAAACCGTAGGAAGACCCGTAACGAAATTCATGGTAATGTGTTCCCACTTCCATTTCGGAATCTCAAGTGGTTGCAACGGACCCTTAGGTACTAGATGCTCCGCCTTTACACGTTGACAAGTTAAACACATTGAGATAAACTTTGCAATCTCTCTCTTCATATTGTTCCACCAAAATGTATGTCAAGATCACGATACATTTTAGTACTTCCGAGATGGATTGCAAATGGTGTATTGTGTGCCTCCGTCATAATCTTGTACTTCAAATCAGAGTCGTTAGGAACACAAAGTCTAGAGTGGACTCGAAGTATTCATTCTTCATCAATTCTCGCTTCCGGAATAGCTCCTTCTTGTACTTTCTTCTTCATACGCATCATTTCCGGTCGATTGATGGCTTGAGCAACCTTAACTTTTTCTATTAAAGTTGGCTCTGTCGTATACTTGACATCATCGCTTTTCGTTCATATGATCTTCTACTCGATCGTCGGCTACCACGTTAAACTTTACGGGATGGTATTGAATAGTGTGGTTATCGTAGTCTTTCAATAGTTCGAGCCAACGTCATTTGCCAAGCGTGTTGAGTTCTTTTTGAGTGAAGAAATATTTAAGGCTTTTATGGTCCGAATATATCTCCACTTTTTCCCCATATAGATAGTGCCTCCATATCTTTAGCCGGCAAGCATTGCTGCTAACTCTAGATCATGAGTAGGATAATTCCTCTCATACTCTTTAAGTTGTCGTGAGGCATAAAGCTATGACTTTCCCACGTTGCATGAGAACACATCCTAACCCTTTGCACGAAGCATCGTTTGTAGATAACAAATCCATCCGAACCAGGATGGTATTGTTAGAGCAGTCTTAAAATAAGTTTCCTCTTAAGCTCTTGGAAACTTTTCTCGCATTCTTCGCTCCAAACGAATTTTGTATCCTTAGAGTTAGGCGAGTTAATGGAGTAGCGATTAGAAAACCCTTCCACGAATCTCCGATAATAACCAAATTAAGCCCAAAAAGCTACGTACTTGATCACCAACTTGGTTGCTCCCAACTTTGTATTGCTTCAATCTTGGCGGATCAACGGATACTCCATGTTTTTACACCACGTGCCCAAGAATGCTACTTCCTCGAAGCGAACTTCGCATTTCTTCAATTTGGCATATAGTTTGTTTTCACGAAGCCTTTGGAGTACCGAGCTTCAAATGGTGCTCATGATCTTCACGACTTTTGGAATATATAAGGATGTCATCAATAAAGACAACAACAAAGCGATCTAAATATTCCTTGAACACTTTCGGTTCATCATATCCATGAAAGCCGCGGGAGCATTAGTCGATCCGAAAGACATGACTAAGAATTCATAATGCCCGTCTGAGGAGTTCTAAAAGCGGTCTTTGGAATATCCTCGGTTCTAATCTTGGTTTGATTATATCGAGCGAAGATCGATTTTGAAAAGAATTATGCCCCTTGCAAATTGGTCAAACAAGTCATCAATACGAGGTAGAGGATACCTATTCTTGATGGTGACATGGTTCAATTCCGATAGTCAATACAAAATCGCATACTCCGTCTCTTTCTTCTTTACAAATAAAACAGGGAGCACCCCAAGGAGATGTACTTGGGGCGAATGAAACCGATGTCCAACAATTCACATAGTTGGACCTTTAACTCCCGAAGTTCAATAGGAGCCATTCGATATGGGGTTTTAGAAATGGGCTTTGTACGGGTTCAAGATCAATAAAGAATTCAACTTCACGTTACGGGGTAGGCCGGAAAGTTCTTGAAATCGTCGGGAAAGTCAATAACAACGAAATATTATTCAAATTTGGCGTGTCTTTATTCAAATCCATAACATGGGCTAAGAAAGCTTGACATCCGTTTTTCAATAAGCGAATAGCTTTATGATTAGATATGACGATGATTGATTTTAATGGTTTAGTTGATTGAATTAAATACAATGAGGTTGGTTAGGAATATGAAAACTAACAACCTTACGAAAACAATCAATTTTGGCATGATGAGTAGTTAACCAATCAATCCTAAAATCACATCAAAAGTAAGTATCTTTAAAAGATAAGGTCAACGGTAAGGTGATGGTGCCAACTTGAATCAAACAAGATTTATAAGCAGTGGATGTGATGAAAGTTTCTCTAACGGAGTTTCCATAGATAGGTCAAAGTCTAATTTCTCCGAAATCAAGTTTAAGCGTTGAGCACATGCGGGAGAGATAAATGAATGGGTAACTTAGGGTATCAAGTAAAAGGTATAAACTTCGCAAGAATTTATAAATAGCTTACCGTGATCACCTCGTTTGGGTTCCTCGCATTATGACCACAACACAACAAACGCTCTTCCGAGGCACCGTTGACTTTGACTTTTACGGGACGATCTTTTGAGTCACCGTCCCATCTGAACTAGGTTTCGCTTCTGCATGATCTCGAGCGATATGTCCTTCCTTTCCACAATTATAGCATACCTTGAGCTGTTGTGGGCGGTTTGGTGATATGTCCTCTTTCCGCATTTATAGCATATGGCCAGGTGGTTGTTCTCCTCCTTTAGAACCGATTCTTTGCCGGATTTTATCGTCTTCACATAATTACGTTATTAAATCTCCTCTTTTAAAATCTCCTCCTCGACTCGCTTCTTCTATTTTTATGGCCGTGATTACCACCAGAGTGGTTACCATTTTTGTCCGTCTGCATTTCTTTCTCATTTGGTTATCATTATTACGGTGACTCGCTATCTACGATGCGATCCTGGTTGTGGTCCCTCGAGTTGTGAGACCCCAGTTTTATCGATAAAGATTTAAATTTTGTCGAAATAATTTTTAATATTATGGTGTGAATTTGAGATAATATTATAGTTGTGGGTAGTATTTATAAATTTTGCAAAGTATCACAGTGGTTATATTATATTCGATTGGTGGGGAATATTAGGTTTAGCGAGGGAATATTAAATACAGATTTAAATCAATCATTGGTGGACCCTAGCAAAATTATTTGTCGGATTGAAAGCGACAAAAATATTTTATTGAAATAACGGCGGAAGTTTTCTGGTTGAATCTTGTTGAACTACTTTCGGTAGTAAAAAAATACGATGTCGTGTGGTTGCGTAGTAGCACGGGTATTGATTATTGATCTTTATGTGATTAGTCACTTTGTGAAGTCACTTTCGGTTTGATTCCATTATTGTCGATTAATAATATGAATTATTATAGCGATAATGGCGTTTTGTTTTATTAATTATTATTAGCGTAATAAAAGCGAAACATCTTTTATATAAAATAGAATACTTTATTAAAGTTATTACATAAATAGAATATATTATATTTTATTATGCATAGTGTTGCGTAGTGTTTTGCATAGTGTTTTTTGCATAGTGTTGCATAGTGTTTGCATAGTAAAATGTTTTTATATAAATAGAATATATGATATTTTATTTAAAAGATTTTGCTTTAAATATGGATGAGTCAGATTAAAATAAATCAATACGGATAGTTCATGGATTAATTACTATGCATTCTATTTTCTATAAATAGAAGCTCATTCCTTCATTATTTTCTTACAATTCAACGAAACTACAGAGAGAAATTATAGAGAGAAGCTATAGAGAAAAAATCTATAGAGAAAAGAAGAAGAAGTATTACGGTACTTCACTACTTTGATATCCGATGTCTTTTACGGTAAGGATATTATTTTTTTGTACGCCGTAAAGTGTTATTCTTTCTTATTCATGAAGAGAACTTACATTATTCCATTCATTATTATTACATTGGAATAACTTTTGTAAAAAGTGGCATACCTATACATAACATTTATATATCTGCGGCGTACCTATACTTGGTGAAATCCTTATATTATTCCATTCTTATTTATTACATTGGAATAACTTTTGTATCTGTGAAATCCCTATACTTGGTGATCTTCTTACATTATTCCATTCTTTATTATTACATTTGGAATATCACATGCGTGTGTTTTTACAGGACTGGTTCCATTGTTTATTATTCGCATTTATTATTACATTGGAATATCACATGCATGTGTTTTACAGGACACAGTTCCATTGTTTATTATTATTCAACATTTATTATTACATTGGGATCATCACAGCCGATTGTGAATTTCACGACACAGTTAGTTATTATTATTACATTGGAATAACTTTGTCATCTGAATCTGCATGCGTGGTGATTTCTTTTGTTATTCCATTCTTTATTATACCCGGTTGGTTAAAACTTTGACTTCTATACTCCATGAAATTAGTAGAATATTCTTGATATTTGCGTTTCATCGATATCTTTTCATGGAAATATTCTTACGATCATTCTTGAATTTTACTCTACAAAAGCGATATCTTGTTGACAATTTGGGCGTTAATAATTCTGGATAAAATAATTCTTGAACTTGTTTTATTGAATTATTATGTCATTATCATCATCCTCATGTTATATTATGTTATCTTTGGCTTACGTGCGTAGATGAACTTAGTATGATTATGACCGAGGGATCATTCGGTATAATCATGGCTTGTTATAAATGATGTGATAAAAGTCCTCGGTGGCTTTTGTAATGCGATGATGGATAGTTTTGGTATGATTATGACCGGGGGTGATTCGGTATAGTCATGACCATTGATAATTTGATGAAAATCCTTGGCCAGTAGTGCGGGATGATTAGATATTGTGGTTTATTCATTAAAGCTGAGTCTTAGTGATAAAATTTATGAAAACCTTTTAAAACCTAAAAGATAGTAGACTTTATTTTCTACTTGACTCTTTTAATGGATTGCATATTCATTGCTGATTAAAGCGGTTGTCTATTGTATTTTATCGGTTTAACATTGTTGAAGGCTAATGATAATTTATTACGCATTATCTTAGTCGTAATATTTCTTCTTTGGGCTAGTTGAGCTCACCCTTTCTTTCTTTTGTTCTCTTGAAATGAGAATATAGGCTTGGGGACGAGTCGGGGAAAGAGTGATGGTCCAGAAGATAGCATTAGTAGTCCTCACTATTACGTGAAATAGTGTGATAATAAATGTAATGAGGACTCCTTGAGTATGGATATTGTCTAAATGACAATATTCTATTAGAACTCTCGGTTTATGTATTGTCGTATTATTATACCACGACGGATGTATTAATAAGTTTGTATTTGAATTTATGTACCATGTAAGTGGCGACCCAGATGGGTGGCGTATACCTAATTTTGGGGGCGTCGCGGTTGGTATCGAGCTTAGGGATATGATCCACAGGTGAGATGTGAGATAAGAACTAGGAGGGAGGCGGGAAATTCCTTATTAGTATGACCTACCTAAATTTATTTGGTATTTAATTGGTCGGTCGAGAGTATAGGATAATATGTGATATGTTAATTAACCCTTGTTTTGTGGCGGTGTTTGAGAATGGCATCTGAAAATGTTGAGATAAGCAATGAAGCACATGAGAGTGTTGATTCATTTCGAAACAAAGGTAACGACCAACAATACGATAATAATCATCTTTGGTGGCAGCGGCTATCGAACAATGATAACCATCGTGGGGAAATTATCATGCGAAGAATGGTAACCACTTGGTTGGTAATCATGGCAAAGATAATAGAAGTGGAAATTGCAAGAAGAGAAGGTCATTTAGCCCAATTTTGTTGTGCACCAAAGTCGAGTCTAAATTTGGGACGGTGGCACCAAAGGTGGATATGGACAAAACAAAGTCGTTGGTTTTAGGAAGTGCATTTTCATGACTTCTCAGCGAGCGTAAGCAGCGAAACGAAGTTAGCACGGGTTAGTTAATTATAAATTGCGAAGTCTATACCTTATAAGATCTGGGTTCTACCCATTATTTTATCTCTCTTGCTTGCGTTCAGCGTTTAAATTTGACTCAGGAGAAGTTAGACTTTGACTTATTGGTTGAAACTTCGTTAGTAGGAGCCTTTAATTCTGCATACTTTTTTTTAAAATCTTGTTTGATTCAAATAAACACTTTCACGTTACTGTCGATCTTATCTTTTTGAAAATACTTGCCTTTGATGTGATTTTAGGAATCATTGGTTAACTACTCATCATGCTTTTTAAATAAGGTTGTTAGCTTTTATATTCATAACCACTTTTGTTGTGCGAATTCAAGTAACCAAACTACTAAAGTCAATTATTGTCATATCAAGCCATAAGTAAAGAGCCCGAACCTTTAGTTGTTGACTTCTTCTGTGTGGAATGCAAAAAGCCGGACTTTACTGTAAGCGACATCGTGAATGAAGATGGCAAGTTTATAGGTATCATTGTGAGGTCTTATCCGAGGTTAAGGGATAGAAGTCACGAGTTGGTATTAATGTGACGTCTTATCAAGTCTTGGATGAAATATGATTTTGAATGATATTTCTATCATTAATAAATTTCTTGGCGTATTCTTGAAGATTTCTAGCCTACCTAGGCGTGAAATCGAATTTTGTATTGACCCCGATCTGAAAAACCCATTTCTTAAACCCTCGAATATTTCTTGACTAAAATGATGCAGTTTACGTGGTTTATGATGAAAGTCATAATAAAAGCATTGGACTAATGAAAATCATGGGTATATGTGGTATTAGTAAGTGTTATGATGAGTTATGTTGGTTATTATGTGAAAACATGAAAGTTTCTTAGAAATCACAAAAGAGTTGAAAATCGATTTTGGTGAAAAGCGTAACATGAAATTCAATTGACCATATCTCCTATTATATTTTGAATTTTTGAGTGTGGTCAAGTCCTAGAGTTAGATCTATGAGTTACCTAACTAATCCAAGTGGAATTACTGGAAAAGGTGTTGTAGATTTTTGTGTGGACTGATTTTAGCAAAGGAGTGCAAAGCTGCAAAAAAAAAGAAAAAAGGCTGCTTTGCCATGATTTTAGAGGGCTGTTTCGGCCACTTAAATTATGAGAAAAATTCTGGCCTTTTGGGACATGAAGGTATATGGTATAAAGTACCTCCTGTCCAAAAATGAGCTCATTCGACTTAAAATGAGCAAGTTATGACTATTTCAATATTTAGGTTTTTAAATGAAAAAAGCTATAATAGGAGTTCTATAACTCAGATGACCATGAAATTTAAACTAGAAGCTCACGTTAACATGTGTAAGGTCCTGCCAAGATTTGGGAATTTTGGAGTTAAACTTGAGGTAGCTAATTTCTTAAGGAATTAATTAGAAATTGATTTTTGAAAAATAGTAAATGAATTTTAAAATTTAGAGAAAAATATATTTTCATTATGGGACTATATTATGCTAAATCCCAGAAAAGAAATATTTTTTTGGACTGATTTGGTATTTTTCATGAAAATAGTTTAATTCTGAACATATGAGTTAAATATGTTATGTGAAGTAACAAAGTTGAAAATAGGATTTTATGGCTAGAGAATCCTATATAGAGTATATGCATATTTTTTTTGAGAGATTTGATAATTGGTGATGATATCTTATGAGTATGGCATTTTGAATGATTAAATGCATTATATGGTAAAAGCGTAAACAATTGAGATAAATTGTTTATAAATTTAAGAAGTGATTAAAATATTGTTATAATATTAATGATATTAGATTATGAGATTATTAAGTGATTGATAACATGGGGATATTCTTGAATCTGGATAAATTATATTATAAATGTTTAATATTTATCCTTTATCTCATTTGATTGATTCTTTATATCATTATCCTCATTATTTATATTATGTTGAAAGTCAATACATGGCTTTTGTGGTGCGTAGATGGACTTGGTATGATTATGACCGAGGGATTGTTAGGTATAATCATAATCAGTAATTGAATACACAATTATCTTTGGTAGTAGTGCATGGATAATTTGTGGTAGTGATACTAATGAATACTACGATTATCTTTGGTAGTAGTGCATGGATAATTTATGGTGCATGATCTTAATGAATACCACGATTATCTTTGGTAGTAGTGCATGGATAATTTGTGGTGCGTGATACTAATGAATACCACGATTATCTTTGGTAGTAGTGCATGGATAATTTGTGGTGCGTGATCTTAATGAATACCACGATTATCTTTGGTAGTAGTGCATGGATAATTTGTGGTCGTGATCTTAATGAATACCACGATTATCTTTGGTAGTAGTGCATGGATAATTTGTGGTGATATCTTAATGAATACGATTATCTTTGTAGTAGTGCATGGATAATTTATTGGTGGATAATGAATACGATTATCTTTGGTAGTGGTGCATGGATAATTTGTGGTGCGTGATCTTAATGAATACGATTATCTTTGGTAGTAGTGCATGGATAATTTATGGTGCATGATCTTAATGAATACCACGATTATCTTTGGTAGTAGTGCATGGATAATTAATTAGTCGTGATATAATGAATATCCTTGGCACGTAGTGCGGGGATGATTCGATGATATGGATTAATTATTGAAATTTGAGTCTCGATGATGAAATATTAATTCATGGATGTGGTAAAAAGTCGTCTTTGGTAGTAGTGCATTGATAGACTTGGTATGATTATGACCAAGGATTATTGGGTATAATCATGGCCGTAATTGAAAACACGAATATCCTTGGCGATGGTGCATGGATAATTAATTGGTGATGATACTATTAAAATGCGTCTCGGCATTATTGGTTTCTGATTTGTATATCTTTGCTTTGTGGTGCAAAGATGAATTGTTAATGAATATCTTTGGCGGATTGCGAAGATGAATTTAATATTTTTAACGATAAAGGTATTGAGGTATCCTCACCTCTTTATCATACCAGTCGTACCCTAATTTGAGGCGAAATTCCATAAGGAGGGAGATTGTGAGACCCAGTTTTTATCGATAAAGATTTAAATTTTGTGAAAATAATTTTTAATATTATGGTGTGAATTTGAGATAATATTATAGTTGTGGGTAGTATTTATAAATTTTGCAAAGTATCACAGTGGTTATATTATATTCGATTGGTGGGGAATATTAGGTTTAGCGAGGGAATATTAAATGCACAGAGCTCAATCATTGGTGGACCCTAGCGAAATTATTGTCGGATTGAAAAGCGACAAAAATATTTTATTGAAATAACGGCGGAAGTTTTCTGGTTGATCTTTGTTGAACTACTCGGTAGTAAAAATGCGATGTCGTGTGGTTGCATAGTAGCACGGTATTGATTATTGATGCTTATGTGAGAAGTCACTCGGTTTGATTCCATTATTGTCGATTAATAATATGAATTATTATAGCGATAATGGCGTTTTGTTTTATTAATATTATTAACGTAATAAAAGCGAAACATCTTTTATATAAAATAGAATACTTTATTAAAGTTATTACATAAATAGAATATATTATATTTTATTATGCATAGTGTTGCATAGTGTTTTTTGCATAGTGTTTTTTGCATAGTGTTGCATAGTGTTTGCATAGTAAAATGTTTTTATATAAATAGAATATATGATATTTTATTTAAAAGATTTTGCTTTAAATATGGATGAGTCAGTTAAAATAAATCAATCTGGATAGTTCATGGATTAATTACTATGCATTCTATTTTCTATAAATAGAAGCTCATTCCTTCATTATTTTCTTACAATTCACTGAAACTCTGAGAGAAATTATAGAGAAAAGCTAGAGAAAAATCTATAGAGAAAGAAGAAGAGTATACGGTACTTCACTACTTTGATATCCGGTGTCTTTTACGGTAAGGATTATTATTTGTTGTACCCGTAAAGGGTGTTATTCTTTCTTATTCATGAAGAGAACTTACATTATTCCATTCATTATTATTACATTGGAATAACTTTTGTAAAAAAGTGGCATACCTATACATAACTTTTATATCTGTGGCGTACCTATACTTGGTGAAATCCTTATATTATTCCATTCTTATTTATTACATTGGAATAACTTTTGTATCTGTGAATCCCCATACTTGGTGATCTTCTTACATTATTCCATTCTTTATTATTACATTGGAATATCACATGCATGTGTTTTTTAGGACTGGTTCCATTGTTTATTATTCGCATTTATTATTACATTTGGAATATCACATGCGTGTGTTTTTACAGGACTGGTTCCATTGTTTATTATTATTGACATTTATTATTACATTGGATCATCACATCGGTTGTGAATTTCACGACTGGTTAGATTATTATTATTACATTGGAATAACTTTATCTGTCTGATCTCTGCGTGCGTGGTGATTTCTTTTGTTATTCCATTCTTTATTATACCCGGTTGGTTAAAACTTTGACTTATATACTCCATGAAATTAGTAGAATATTCTTGATATTTGCGTTTCATCGATATCTTTTTCATGGAAATATTCTTACGATCATTCTTGAATTTTACTCTACAAAAGCGAGTATCTTGTTGACAATTTGGGCGTTAATAATTCTGGATAAAATAATTCTTGAACTTGTTTTATTGAATTATTATGTCATTATCATCATCCTCGTGTTATATTATGTTATCTTTTTGATCTTTGGCTTACGTGCATAGATGAACTTAGTATGATTATGACCGAGGATCATTCGGTATAATCATGGCTTGTTATAAATGATGTGATAAAAGTCCTCGATGGCACATGTAATGCGGTGATGGATAGTTTTGGTATGATTATGACCGGGGGGTGATTCGGTATAGTCATGACCATTGATAATTTGATGAAAATCCTTGGCCAGTGAATGCGAGGGATGATTAGATATTGTGGTTTATTCATTAAAAGCGAGTCTTAGTGATAAAATTTATGAAAACCTTTTAAAACCTAAAAGATAGTAGACTTTATTTTCTACTTGACTCTTTTAATGGATTGCATATTCATTGCTGAGATTAAGCGGTTTATCTATTGTATTTTATCGGTTTAACATTGTTGAAGACTAATGATAATTTATTACGCATTATCTTAGTCGTAATATTTCTTCTTGGGCTAGTTGAGCTCACCCTTTCTTTCTTTGTTTCTCTTGAGAAATGAGAATATAAATTTGGGGACGAGTCGGGGAAAAGAGTGATGGTCCGAGGATAGCATTAGTAGTCCTCACTATTACATTAAATAGTGTGATAATAAATGTAATGAGGACTCCTTGAGTATGGATATTGTCTAAATGACAATATTCTATTAGAACTCTCGGTTTATGTATTGTTGTATGTTACCTGACGGATATAATTAAGTTTGTATTTAGTATTGTCATTGCTTTGTATTTTACTCGAGGTATTTTTATATTTTAATATGATGAAAAATATTGATTTTATGTGGATATAGATGGAGAAAATTTTTAATGAGACAATTGTTGAAAATTGAAATTTTATCTTTTACGATAAAATAATTCGTTTAAATATATTATTATATTTTAATAATATAATAATGGTGGTATTTTTTACAACAATGTGGGATATATGAGTATCTGAGGAGGAAAGAGTATTTTGTTGTAATAAATGTTTAAAACATGTTAAACATGTAAATTGGACCCCATTTATTGGTGAAATTTGATTATAGCTTTGTAAAATCTCCGTTTGTGGATTTGGTTAATTTCTGTTTGGAATTTGGAAAAACTTTCTTACGCAAAGTTGTAGAAATTGAATTTCCTATAAAAACTCACGAGATTTGAATTTTCGATAAAAGGCTATTTATTATGAATTATTGAAGTTAGAAACTCAAAATAATTGATTTTGGAAGTTTAAAATATTTTAAATAACAAAACGTTTTTTTTATGGTATGGTGTGTTACACATGTGTTGTTGAATGAGCTGAATTCAGTTCTTGGAAGGTTAGGCGTAGGAAATTTTATTATAAATAATAATATTATATTAAATTTTACGCTTTGGTGTTATTCTAAGCATTTTCTATAAATAGGGTCTTGGGTTAGAATTGAAAAACACTCCAAAAAGCGAAGTTTTCTCTCTATATTATTGGCGTATTCTTGTGAGTATTTTGAGTATACTTTGAGTATTGTTAGGCGGTTGCAAGTTCCTTGACCTACTATATATCCAGTATTCCAAATTTAAAGTCTTAATCTTTGAGGTAAGGGATATTTTTTATTATTAGTAATGATATTATTTCTTCAATATCATTATGTTGAAATATTGATCTGAAGTTTTTATCAAATTTGAAACTTTTGGTGTCGAATTCTTATTCACGTATACGGTATTATTCACGAATACGACCTTTATTCATCGAAAAATGAAAAATTTTCTTTTTAAATCAAAATATCTATTACGGATACTAGCTTTGATTGTATCCATGTTTTGATCATTCTTGAATTTTACACCACTATGATTATTTTTGAGGTATTTTTGGGCGTGGATAAAACAAAATCTGAATCCTTAATCCTTAATCCTTGTCATTTTGTTTCACTGGATTCATTTCTTTAAAAATATTTTTTTTTATCAACCTCAGTCTTAAATGATGATATTATGGAATATCTTTGGCCAGTAGTGCAAAGATGAATGATTTCTGAAGAATATCTTTGGCCCGTAGTGCAAAGATGAGCAGTGTTTAGATGAACATGACCAGGTGATGAATATCTTTGGCTGTTGTAGTGCAAAGATGAATATTTGATTCGGATGTATATTGATTGATGTTACGAGGGATAAAAGATGAGCGATGAACTTTTAAATTCATACATAGAAGATAGTATTTTGCATTCTCTACTTAACTCTTCTAATGAATTATTATTTTCATTGCGAATATTGATTTAAAATTTGTTGTCTATTGTATTACATTAGATTTTTCCTGTTGAAGACTAATGATAATTTGTTGTATATTATCTTAGTCATAATATTCTTCTTTGGGCTAGTTGAGCTCACCCTTTTCCTTTTGTTCCATTTTTCTTCTCGGGAGGCGAGAATATAAGCGAGTACAGTCGGGGTATGGAATGAAGGTTATAGAGAGAGTTGTTTAGTAGTCCTCACCATTTTTGTAAAATAATGTATCGATAAATGTGATGAGGATTTATTTGAGTATAGATATTATCTAGAAGATAATATTTGTATTCAAACTCACAGTTTTCTTGTTGTAATAATAAAGTTGTAGTTGTTTACGTACCATATATTGTACAACTCGGAATGGGTGATGTATACCTATTTTGGGGGCGTCACGGTTGGTATCGAGCTTAGGGATATGATCTCTGGCGGAGATCGGGAATAGAACTAGGAGGGAGAGGCGAGTAAATTCTTATTAGTGTGTCCTACCTAAGCTTATTTGTTAGTTAATCAAGTATATAAGGATATTATGTGATATATTGATTTCCTTAATTAACCCTTGTTTTATGGCGGTGTTTGAGAATGTCATTGAGAATATTATGATGGAAATGAGGTATGGAGACGCTTTTGTACTCACCAACGAGGAGAGCGTCTGAACAGTGACATTGCCCGATAATGTTATCTAATAATATTATTAGGATAATATGAATTATTGGTTTGATAGTGAAAATCTCGTAATGACAATTATTGGAACAACAATGATATAAAATATCAACGCAAAGAATTATTAAATCAATAAAATAAAATTTGAGCGATAATTACTATAACCATTATTGAGTAGTGTATTCTTACGTAAGAATCAATAATTGGTGCAATACTGGTGTCTTCTTGTGTTTTAACCAACTTAAGTATTTTAACGATATTACTTGAATAACAACTACTGTAGTTATTTTTAAATCACTTATATTTGTCCTTTTCTTCATCCATATCGCTTTCAGTTATGGGGCCCACATGGTCATTTAGCTTGGTAGTAAATACGAATATTCCCAAACGATCTGAATATTCCACGACCAAATGAATATTCCCAACAACAATGAATATTTTATAACCACTTGCTTATTTTGAAATATTTGCGTATTTTACCCTAACTATCCACATTAATCAAATCAACCCTTACAATTTCAAAATAATAAATAGAAAATTAAATTTCATTAATAATAAGTTGGGGTCTTGCATATTCCATGACTTGATACCACGTGCCCAAGGAATGCTACTTCTTGACGAACTCGCATTTCTTCAACTTGGCATAAAGCTTATATTCACGAAGCTTTTGGAGTGTCGACCTCAAGTGTTCTTCATGATCTTCCGCGGCTTTTGGAATAAATAAGGATGTCATCAATAAAGACGACCACAAAGTGATCCAAATATTCCTTGAATACTCGGTTTATCATATCCATGAAGGCGGCGGGAGCATTAGTCAATCCAAAGGACATGACTAGAATTCGTAATGCCCGCACCGAAATCTTGAAAGCCGTCTTTGGAATGTCGTGGTTTCTAATCTTGAATTGGTGATATCCGGACGAAGATCGATCTTTGAAAAAATTTGGCTCCTTAATTGGTCAAACAGTCATCAATACGTGGCAATGGATACCTATTTTTGATGGTGACATGATTCAACTCCGATAATCAATACAAATCGCATACTCCCATCTTTCTTCTTCACGAATAGAATAGGAGCACTCCGAGGAGAAGTACTAGGACCGAATAAAGCCCGATGTCTAACAATTCTGCGGTTGGGTCTTTAACTCACGAAGTTCAATAGGAGCCATTCGATATGGGGCTTTGGAAATAGGTTTTATCTGGGGTTCGAGGTCGATACAAAATTCAATTTCACGCTCTGAGGGTAGGCGGAAGTTCTTGAGAGAATACGTCGAGGAAATTTATTAACAATAGAAATATCATTCAAAAGCGACGTATTTTTGTTTAAATCATGACATGAGCTAAGAAAGCTTGACATCCGTTTTTCGATAAACGAATAGCTTTATGGCTTGAGATATGATGAGATTAATTTTAATGGTTTGAGTCGCTTGAATTAAGCATAATAGGTTGGTTAGGAATATGAAAGCTAACAACCTTACGAAAAACAATCAATTTTGCATGATAAGTAGTTAACCAATCAATCCTAGAATCACGTCAAATGCAAGTATTTTAATGAAATAAGATCGACGGTAGTAATGTGAGGGTGCGATTTGAATCAAACAAGACTTATAAATAGTTGATGTAATAAAGGTTTCTCCCAACGGAGTTTCCACGAGATAAGTCAAAGTCTAATTTCTCCGAGTCAAATTTAATCGATGAGCACAAGTAGGAGAAATAAAAGAATGGGTAGAACCGTTATCAAATAAAGTATAGACTTCATTAGAGTTTATGATAAACTTACCAAGTGATGACCTCATTCGGGTTCCTTGCTCTCTCTTCGAAAGTCACAACAAACGCTTCTCCCTTGCAGACTACTGGGTTTTGACTTTTCCTGGATGACCTTTGGTGCCTCCATCCTAGTTGAATTTGTCTTGATGAACGACAAAATGGAGCTAAGTGACCTTCTCTTCCACAATTATAACATGCTTTGATCGGCATGGCGCAGTTTGGGCCGATGTGTTCCTCTCCTCCGTATTTGAAGCATATGATATGTGGTCTTTATTATTAATGAAATTTAATTTTCTCTATTTATTATTTTGAAATAGTAAGGGTTGATTTGATTAATGTGGATAGTTAGGGGTAAAATCATAAATATTTCAAAATAAGCAAGTGGTTATAAAATATTCATTGTTGTCGGGAATATTAGTTTGGTGGTGGAATATTAAATCTTTGTCGGGGAATATTAAATGCGACGGTAGCGACCGTGTATGGGCCCATGTGAGCGATTGGATGAAAAAGCGACAAATATAAGTTGTTTAAAAATAGCGGTAGTAGTTATTCTGAGATTATCTTGTTAAAATACTAAATGGGTTAAAACACGATGGCACTGCAGTATTGCACCAATTATTGATTCTTACGTGAAGGCCTTTACTCGATAATGGTTCTGATAATTCTTTTGATCGATTATTTTATTGATTTAATAATTCTTTGCGTTGATATTTTATATTCTTTGTTGTTTGATAATTGTCATTACGGTATTTTTCATTATCGAAGCGATAATTCATATTATCTGAATAATATTATTAGATAACATTATTGGCAATGTCTAGAAAGTTACATACAGGAGAGGTTTGGTCACTAATTGCTTGGCGCCGATGAGAGAAATTCTTATTGGAAGCCCCCTCTTTCACAGGAGCTGCACGGTTGTCGATATTGTGATTACATAATATTATTTGTGAATAATTAATTATTGATTCATATGATGAGAAAATATTGATTTTATGTGGATATAGATGGAAAAAATTTTTAATGTGACAATTGTTGAAAATTGAAATTTTATCTTTTTACGATAAAATAATTCATTTAAATATATTATTATATTTTAATAATATAATAATGGTGATATTTTACACAGCGAATGTGGGATATATGAGTATCTGAGGAGGAAGAGTATTTTTGTTGCAATAAATGTTTAAAACATATTAAACATGTCGGTGGACCCCATTTATTATTAGTGAAATTTGATTATAGCACTGTAAAATCGCTTGGTTTGTGGATTTGGTCAATTTTTGTTTGGAATTTGGAAAAACTTTCTTACGCAAAGTTGTAGAAATTGAATTTCCTATAAAAAATCGCGAGATTCAAATTTTTTACGATGAAAGGGCTATTTATTATGAATTATTGAAGTTAGAAGCTCAAAATAATTGATTTTGGAAGTTTAAAATATTTTAAAAATTAGAAAAACGTTTTTTTGTTTATGGTGTGTTACATGTGTGTTTGAATGAGCTGAATTCAGTTCTTGGAAGGTTAGGCGTAGAAATTTATATATATATATAATATTATTATATTAAATTTTACTGCTTTGGTGTTACTAGCGTTTTCTATAAATAGGGTCTTGGGTTAGAATTGAAAATCACACAGAAGCTGAAGTTTTCTCTCTATATATTATCGGCGTATTCTTGTGAGTATTTTGAGTATACTTTGAGTATTGTTATCTGGTGCAAGTTCCTTCATACCTTTATATCAGGTTATTCGGTTTTAGAAATCTTAATCTTTTCGAGGTAAGGGATGTTATTTTTTTCTCGAATGATATTATTTCTTGATATCATTATCTTTGAAATATTAGTTGATACTTTTATCAAATTTGGAACTTTTTCATATCATTATATTGAAATATTCTGATTCATGAGTTTTATCAAATTTGGAACTTTTATTCAAATCTTATTAATGAAGATGAAGATGTTTTTCAAATTTCTATCTTTTGGTGTCAGATTATTATTCACGTATCTGACCTTATTCACGTATTCACGAATCACGAATCTGCTTATTCATAAAAAATAAAATTTTTTCTTTTTGTCCAAAATATCTATTACGGATACTAGCTTTGATTGTATCCATGTTTTGATCATTCTTGAATTTTACACCCTTATGATTATTTTTGAGGTATTTTTGGACATGGATAAAACAAAATCTGAATCCTTAATCCTTAATCCTTGTCATTTTGTTTCCTTTGGATTCGTTTCTTTAAAAATATTTTTCATCATCCTCGGTCTTAAATGATGATATTATTGAATATCTTTGGCTTTGTAGTGCAGAATGAATGATTCTGAAGAATATCTTTGGCCGTAGTGCAAAGATGAGCAGTGTTTAGATGAACATGACCAGTGATGAATATCTTTGGCACATGTAGCAAAGATGAATATTTGATTCGAGATATATATTGATTGATGTTCTGAGGGATAAAAGATGAGGCGATGAACTTTTAAATTCATACATAGAAGATAGTAGTTTGCATTCTCTACTTAACTCTTCTAATGAATTATTATTTCATTGCGAATATTGATTTAAAATTTGTTGTCTATTGTATTACTATTAGATTTTTCCTGTTGAAGACTAACGATAATTTGTTGTATATTATCTTAGTCGTAATATTCTTCTTTGGGCTAGTTGAGCTCACCCTTTTCCTTTTTGTTCCATTTTCTTCTCGGGAGGCGAGAATATAGCGAAATGCAGTCGGGGTATGGAATGAAGGTTTTAGAGAGAGTTGTTTAGTAGTCCTCACCATTTTTGTAAAATAATGTATCGATAAATGTGATGAGGATTTATTTGAGTATAGATATTATCAGAAGATAATATTTGTATTCAAACTCACGTTTCTTGTTGTAATAATAAAGTTGTAGTTGTTTACATACCATGTATTGACAACTTCGAATGGGTGATGTATACCTATTTTGGGGGCGTCACGGTTGGTATCGAGCTTAGGGATATGATCTCTGGCGGAGATCGGGGAATAGAACTAGGAGGGAGGCAGAGTAAATCCTTATTTAGTGTGTCTACTAAAGCTTATTTGTTAGTTGGTCGATATATAGGGATATTATGTGATATATTGATTTCCTTAATTAACCCTTGTTTTATGGCGATGTTTGAGAATGTCGTGAGAATATTATGATGGAAATGAGGCCCAGTGGAGCCTTTGTACTCTCACCACGAGGAGAAGCGTGCTGCAATGGCAATGTTCCTCTGTGAACAACACCAGCTGAGCGAGATGATGAGCGAGGGGATGTTTAGAAGCTTTTTGCGATTCATGCAAAATCGAGACGAGGAGACTTCGTGTTCAAAATCTGAGGAGAAATGATAGCAATTCACGGGTTATCCTGATGAAGCGATTCGAAGTTGGGACCACGAATTTAAGGAAAGCGGATCCGATCATGGCGGAAACATGGGTCAAACAAATTACAAGATATTCGATGTCTTGGGATGCGGAGAAACGAAGGTTCCATTCGCCACCTTTATGTTAAAATGGCGAGGCGAGACTCTTGGTGGGAGTGCGTGAAGCGTACCCGTCCGGTACTTTTCGGCATGTCTTGGGAGCGTTTGAAAAACTATTTAATGACAAATACTTTCACGAAAGTGTTAAATCGTATGAAGGAAGTGGAGTTTATTAGTTAGAACAAAACAACATGGCGGTGTCTCTCGATGCGAGGCAAAGTTTGCGAGTTATCGAGTTTTGCACCTCATTTGGTGGAGAATGAGGAGCGTTATGGCGGATGTTTCTTAGAGGTTTGAAACGGCGTCGTCGATATCTCATTTCTCATAAATTTTCTCTCTATTGGATGTTGTAAGCAGGGCTCGATTATTAGGCGAGATATACTTGTATGTTCAATGAGGACCCTGACGAGGATCGTACGGAGATAGCGATCAGCGAATAATGATAACCGGCGGAGAAAAAAGCAGAGCGGACAAAAATGGTAACCACTCTGGTGGTAATCATAGCCGTGAAAATAGAAGAAGCGAGTCGGGAGGAGATTTTAAAAGAGAGATTTAACAATGACCATGTGAAGGCAGCGGTCTTGCGTGACAAGCCCGGTTCTAAGGGAGAGAAACGACCACCGGTCGTATATTTATAAATCGGAAAAAGAGGACATATCGGTCAAGCGCCCTGACAGTTCAAGGTATCTTATAATTGTGGAAAGGAAGGACATACATATCGCTCGAGATTATGCGATGGCGAAACCTAGTTATTGAGGGCGGTGACTCAAAAATATCCCGAAAAAAGTCAAAATCAGCGATTAGGGAAGGCGTTTGTTGTGGTGGTCAAAATCGAGAAACAAGCGAGGTGATCACGGGTAAGCTATTTATAAATTCTTGCGAAGTTTATACCTTACTTGATCTGGTGCTACCCATTCATTTATCTCTCTGCTTGTGCTCAGCGTTTAAACTTGACTCAGGAGAAATTAGACTTTGACTATCTGTGGAAACTCAGTTAGGAGAAACTTTCATCACATCCATTTGTTTATAAATCTTGTTTGATTCAAGTTGGCACCATCACCTTACACATTGACCTTATCTCTTTAAAGATACTTGCTTTTGATGTGATTTTAGGGATTGATTGGTTAACTACTCATCATACCAAAATTGATTGTTTTAAATAAGGTTGTTAGTTTTCATATTCTAAACTTGACTTGTTATGCAATTTCAATGACTAAACCATTAAAATCAATCAACTTGTCATATCTAATCATAAAAGCTATTAGTTTATTGAAAAGCGGATGTCGAGCTTTCTTAGCCCATGTTATGGATTTGAATAAAGACACGTCAAATTTGAATAATATTCTGTTGTTATTGACTTTCTGGCGTATTTCTGAAGAACTTCCGGTCTACCCCGAGCGTGAAGTTGAATTCTTTATTGATCTTGAACTTTGGTACAAGCCCATTTCTAAAACCCCATATCGAATGGCTCTATTGAACTTGAGGAGTTAAAGGTCCAACTACGAGGAATTGTTGGACATCGGTTTCATTAGTCTAGTACATCTCCTTGGGGTGCTCTGTTTTATTAAGTAAAGAAGAAAGAGCGGGAGTATCGACTTTATTATTGACTATCGGGAATTGAACCATGTCACCATCGAGAATAGGTATCCTCTACCTCGTATTGATGACTTGTTTGACCGATTCTGAAGGGCACAATTCTTTTCAAAAATCGATCTTAGATTACGGATATCATCGGTTTGAAGATTAGGCGAGGATATTCAAAGGCGCCTTTAGAACTTCGATGCGGGCATTATGAATTCTTAGTCATGTCTTTGGATGACTAATGCTCTATGACTTTCATGGATATGATGAGCCAGTATTCAAGGAATATTTGGATCGGTTTGTTGTTGTCTTTATTGATGACATCCTCGTATATTCAAAAGTCGTGAAGATCATGAGCACCATTTGAAATTTGGTACTCGAAGGCCGTGAAAACAAACTATATGCCAAATTGAAGAAATCACGAGTTACGGCGAGGAAGTAGCATTCCTTGGGCGCGTGGTGTGTCGAAACATGGAGTATCTGTTGATCCGTGAAGATTGAAGCAATCTGAAGTTAGAACAGCAAAATTCGGTGGTGAAAAATCGTAGCTTTTGGGGCTTATTTGGTTATTATCGGAGATTAGTGGAAGGTTTTCTCGAATCGCTACTCCATTAACTTCATTAACTTCGGAAGGATACTGAAAATTCGTTTGGAAGCGAAGAATGCGAGAAGAGTTTCGAAGAGCTTAGAGGACTTATTTGGCTTTTGTTCTAACAATACCATCTGGTTGGATGGATTTGTTATCTCTGATGATGCTTGAGCGAAGGGTTAGGATGTGTTCTCATGCAGCGTGGGAAAGTCATAGCCTATATGCCTCGCGACAACTTAAAAGAGTATGAGAGGAATTATCCTACTCATGATCTAGAGTTAGCGGCCCGATCGTTTTTTAGCTAAAGATATGGAGCACTATCTATATGGGGAGAAAGTGGAGATATATTGGACCATAAAAAGCCTTAAATATTTCTTCACTCAAAAAGAACTCAACATCTGGCGGCGACGTTGGCTCGAGCTATTGAAGACTACGACCACACTATTGATACCATCTGGAAAAGCGAGCGTGGTAGGCGGCGCGTTGAGTAGAAGATCATATCTTGAGGAATGAGTGCGATGATGTCAAGTATCTGCGTAGAGCCAACTTTAATAGAAAAAGTTAAGGTTGCTCGAGCCACCAGGCCGGGTGATCGTATGAAGAAGAAAGTACTGAAGGAGCTATTAGGGCGAGAATTGATGAAGAAGGAATACTTGAGTCCACTCTGAGACTTTGTGTTCTAACGACTACGATTTGAAGTACAAGATTATGATGGAGCACACAATACACCATTTGCAATCCATCACGGAAGTACTAAAATGTATCGTGATCTTGACATACATTTTGGTGGAACAATATGAAGAGAGAGATTGCAAAGTTTATCTCGATGTGTTTAACTTGTCGGCGTGTAAAGGCGGACATCTAGTACCTAAGGGTCCGTTGCAACCACTTGAGATTAGAAATGGAAGTGGGAACACATTACCATGGATTTAGATTCTGGGGTCTTCTACGGTTTCTCAGCATCAATCTTATTTGGGTTATTGTTGATAGATTAACCAAGTCTGCTCATTTCTTGCCGTCTGGGAGACTTATTCCCTTGAGCGTCTTGCTAGTATATATGTGAATGAGATTGTGAGGTTGCATGGCATGCACATATCCATAGTTTGGATCGTGACCCAATTCATTCACTTCAAGATTTTGGGTTAGCTTGCAAAAAGCTATGAGCGCAGTTTGCGATTTAGTTCGGCATACCATCCTCAAGCAGACGGACAATCGAGAGAGGACTATTCAAACTCTTGAAGATTTATTAAGACTACATGTCCTGACTTCAAGGCGGTTGGGATAAGTATTTACCATTGGTGGAATTCTCCTACAACAACGATTATCGAGCAAGTATAGGTGTGGCTCCATTTGAAGCATTATATGGGCGAAAATGTAGCTCTCGATATGTTGGGATGAGGTGGGTGAAACAACATTGTTGGGACCCGAGTTGAAATACGTATGACTACTGAAAAAGATCCAAATGATTGACAAGCGTATACAAAGCGGCACAAGATCGACAAAAAGAGTTATCGCGGATCTTCATCGAAAGGGCGTGGAATTTAGTGTAGGGGATCATGTATTGTTGCGAGTTGCTCCATGGAAGGGATTTACAAGATTTGGGAAGAGAGAAAAGCTCGATCCACGATTTATTGGTCCATTTCAAATTCTTGGCCAGAGTAGGAAATGTAGCTATAGACTTGCGTTACCTCAAGTATGTCTACGTGTTCATAATGTGTTTCACATATCGTACTTAAATAAATATGTGAAAGACCGAACCACGTTATAGAGTTAGAAGCAGGACGAGATAGCCAGAAGACTTAGCGTGTGAGGAGGTACTGTCGAAGATCTTGGATAGGAAGGAGCATGTCCTACTGCTTGAAAAGTCATACCACAAGTTAAAGTTTTGTGGAGGAATCATGCTTATAGAGAAATGACACAGGGAATTGGAAGCGGAAATGAAAGCGAGGTATCCTCACCTTTTGAAACACACCGAATGCGTCGTCGATTTAGAGGATGAAATTTCATAAGGAGGGAGGTTGTAAGACCCCAACTTATATTAATAATGAAATTTAATTTTCTCTATTTATTATTTTGAAATAGTAAGGGTTGATTTGATTAATGTGGATAGTTAGGGGTAAAATCATGAAATATTTGAAAATAAGCAGTGGTTATAAAATATTCATTGTTGTCGGGAATATTAGTTTGGTAAATGGAATATTAAATGCTTTGTCGGGGAATATTAAATGCGGCAGTAGCGACGACCGTGTGTGGGCCCCATGTGAGCGATTGGATGAAGAAAGCGACAAATATAAGTTGTTTAAAAATAGCGGGCGTAGTTATTCACAGATTATCTTGTTAAAATACTCGGTTGGTTAAAACCACGGTAGCTTTGCGGTATTGCACCAATTATTGATTCTTACGTGAAGAAGGCTTTACTCGATAATGGTTACGATAATTCTTTATTCGATTATTTTATTGATTTAATAATTCTTGCGTTGATATTTTATATTCTTTGTTGTTTGATAATTGTCATTACTGCGATATTTTTCATTATCGAAGCAATAATTCATATTATCTGAATAATATTATTAGATAACATTATTGGCGATGTCTAGAAAGTTACATCTAAGGAGAGGTTTGGTCACTAATTGCTTGCGCGCCCGATGAGAGAAATTCTTATTGGAAAGCCCCTCTTTCACAGGGCTGCACAGTTGTTGATATTGTGATTACGTAATATTATTTGTGAATAATTAATTATTGATTCATATGATGAGAAAAATATTGATTTTATGTGGATATAGATGGAGAAAATTTTAATGTGACAATTGTTGAAAATTGAAATTTTATCTTTTTACGATAAAATAATTCATTTAAATATATTATTATATTTTAATAATATAATAATGGTGATATTTTTACAACGAATGTGGGATATATGAGTATCTGAGGAGGAAGAGTATTTTTGTTGCAATAAATGTTTAAAACATATTAAACATGTCGGTGGACCCCATTTATTGGTGAAATTTGATTATAGCACATAAAATCGCTTGGTTTGTGGATTTGATCAATTTTATTTGGAATTTGGAAAAACTTTCTTACGCAAAGTTGTAGAATTGAATTTCCTATAAAAACTCATGAGATTGAATTTTTCGATAAAAGGGCTATTTATTATGAATTATTGAAGTTAGAAGCTCAAAATAATTGATTTTTGAAGTTTAAAATATTTTAAATTAAAAAAAACGTTTTTTTATTTGGTTTGTGTTACACATGTGTGTTGAATGAGCTGAATTCAGTTCTTGGAAGGTTAGGCGTAGGAAATTTATTATAAATATAATATTATTATATTAAATTTTACTAACTTGGTGTTCTAGCGTTTTCTATAAATAGGGTCTTGGGTTAGAATTGAAAATCACACGAAGCTGAAGTTTTCTCTCTATATTATCGGCGTATTCTTGTGAGTATTTTGAGTATACTTTGAGTATTGTTATCTGATGGTCTGAAGTTCCTTCATAGCTTTTATGTCGGTATTTAAATTAAATCTTAATCTTTTTCGAGGTAAGGGATGTTATTTTTTCTCGAATGATATTATTTCTTGATATCATTATCTTTGAAATATTGATTGAACTTTTTATCAAATTTGGAACTTTTTCATGTGGGGTTACTTATTCATGAGTTCTTATTCACGATTCTTATTCACGAGTTCTTATTCACGATTCTTATTCACGATTATCTATTAAGCGAAGCGTGAAGATGTTTTTTTTGATTCTATCTTTTGGTGTAGAGATTCTTATTCACGTATCTGGCCTTATTCATTCGTATCTGACCTTTATTCATGAAAAATGAAATTTCTTCTTTTTGTCCAAAATATCTATTACGGATACTAGCTTTGATTGTATCCATGTTTTGATCATTCTTGAATTTTACACCACTATGATTATTTTTGAGGTATTTTTGGACATGGATAAAACAAAAATCTGAATCCTTAATCCTTAATCCTTGTCATTTTGTTTCCTTTGGATTCGTTTCTTTAAAATATTTTCATCATCCTCGATCTTAAATGATGATATTATTGAATATCTTTGGCACATGTAGTGCAAGATGAATGATTTCTGAAGAATATCTTTGGCGTAGTGCAAAGATGAGCAGTGTTTAGATGAACATGACCAATGATGAATATCTTTGGCACATGTGCAAAGATGAATATTTGATTCGGATATATATTGATTGATGTTACGAGGGGATAAAAGATGAGCGATGAACTTTTAAATTCATACATAGAAGATAGTAGTTTGCATTCTCTACTTAACTCTTCTAATGAATTATTATTTCATTGCGAATATTGATTTAAAATTTGTTGTCTATTGTATTACATTAGATTTTTCCTGTTGAAGACTAACGATAATTTGTTGTATATTATCTTAGTCGTAATATTCTTCTTTGGGCTAGTTGAGCTCACCCTTTTCCTTTTTGTTCCATTTTTCTTCTCGGGAGGCGAGAATATAAGCGAGTGCAGTCGGGGTATGGAATGAAGGTTTTAGAGAGAGAGTTGTTTAGTAGTCCTCACCATTTTTGTAAAATAATGTATCGATAAATGTGATGAGGATTTATTTGAGTATAGATATTATCAGAAGATAATATTTGTATTCAAACTCACGAGTTTCTTGTTGTAATAATAAAAAGTTGTAGTTGTTTACATACCATGTATTGACACTCGAATGGGTGATGTATACCTATTTTTTGGCGTGGAGGAAATGATAGCGATTCACGGGTTGTCACGACCCAAGCGATTCAAAGAGTTGGGACCACCATAATTTAAGGAAAGCGGATCCGATCATGGGCGGAAACATGGGTCAAACAAATTACAAGATATTCGATGTCTTGGGATGCGGAGAGAACGAAGGTTCCATTTGCCACCTTATGTTAGTGGCGAAGCGGACTCTTGGTGGGAGTGCGTGAAGCGTACCCGTCCAGTACACTTTCGGCGTGTCTTGGGAGACATTTGAAACTATTTAATGACAAATACTTTCACGAAAGTGTTAAATCGTATGAAGGAAGTGGAGTTTATTAGATTGGAAGCGAGAAAACAACATGGCGGTGTCTCGATGCGAGGCAAAGTTTGCGAGTTATCGGGTTTGCACCTCATTTGGTGGAGAATGAGGAGCGTGTACGCGGATGTTTCTTAGAGGTTTGAAACCCGGCGTCGTCGATATCTCATTTCTCATAAATTTTCTCTCTGACCGGATGTTGTAAGCGAGGGCTCGATTATTAGAAGCGAGATAACGAGTACGGTCGACTAAGGGACCACAACGAGGATCGTACCGGAGATAGCGATCAGCAGAATAATGATAACCCGGCGGAGAAAAGCAGAGACGGACAAAATGGTAACCACTCTGGTGGTAATCATAGCCATGAAAATAGAAGAAGCGAGTCGGGAGGAGATTTTAAAAGAGAGATTTAACAATGACCATGTGAAAGGCGACAATCTTGGCGAAAGAATCCAGTTCTAAGGGAGGAGAATCGACCACCGGTCGTATGTTACAAATCACGGAAAAGAGGACATATCGAGTCCAAGCGCCCTACAACAGTTCAAGGTATGCTATAATTGTGGAAAGGAAGGACATATAAACTCGAGATTATCACGATGAAAACCTAGTTCAAATGGGGGACGGTGACTCAAAAGAACATCCCGAAAAAAGTCAAAGTCAACGATTAGGAAGGCGTTTGTTGTGGTGGTCATAATCGAGAACCCAAACGAGGTGATCACGGGTAAGCTATTTATAAATTCTTGCGAAGCTTATACCTTACTTGATCTGGTCTTACCCATTCATTTATCTCTCGCACGTGTACTCAGCGTTTAAACTTGACTCGGGAGAAATTAGACTTTGACTATCTGTGGAAACTCAGTTAGGAGAAACTTTCATCACATCCACTGTTTATAAATCTTGTTTGATTCAAGTTGGCACCATCACCTTACACATTGACCTTATCTCTTTAAAGATACTTGCTTTTGATGTGATTTTAGGGATTGATTGGTTAACTACTCTCATCATGCCAAAATTGATTGTTTTCGTAAGGTTGTTAGTTTTCATATTCTAACTTGACCAGGTTATGCAATTCAAGAACTAAACCATTAAAATCAATCAACATCATATCTAATCATAAAAGCTATTCGTTTATTGAAAAGCGGATGTCGAGCTTTCTTAGCCCATGTTATAGATTTGAATAAAGACACGTCAAATTTGAATAATATTCCATTTGTTATTGACTTTCTGGCGTATTTCAAGAAGAACTTCCGATTACACCCCGAGCGTGAAGTTGAATTCTTTATTGATCTTGAACACAGTACAAAGCCCATTTCTAAAACCCCATATCGAATGGCTCTATTGAACTTGAGGAGTTAAAGGTCCAACTACGAGAATTGTTGGACATCGGTTTCATTAAATCTAGTACATCTCCTTGGGGTGCTTCATTTTATTTGTAAAGAAGAAAGAGCGGGGTATGCGACTTTATTGACTATCGAGGAATTGAACCATGTCACCATCAAGAATAGGTATCCTCTACCTCGTATTGATGACTTGTTTGACCCGATTCTGAGGGCACAATTCTTTTCAAAAATCGATCTTAGTTACGGATATCATCGGTTGAAGATTAGGCGAGGATATTCAAAGGCGCGCTTTAGAACTTCGATGCAGGGCATTATGAATTCTTAGTCATGTCTTTGGATGACTAATGCTCCTGCGACTTTCATGGATATGATGAGCCAGAGTATTCAAGGAATATTTGGATCGGTTTGTTGTTGTCTTTATTGATGACATCCTTATATATTCAAAAGTCGTGAAGATCATGAGCACCATTTAATTTGGTACTCGAAAACCCGTGAAAACAAACTATATGCCAAATTGAAGAAATGCGAGTTACGGCGAGGAAGTAGCATTCCTTGGGCGCGATGGTGTCGAAACATGGAGTATCTGTTGATCCGGCGAAGATTGAAGCAATCTGAAGTTAGAACAGCAAAGTCGGTGGTTGAAATCACGTAGCTTTTTGGGCTTAAATTTGGTTATTATCAAGAGATTCGTGGAAGGGTTTTCTCGAATCGCTACTCCATTAACTTCGGCTAACTCGGAAGGATAAAAATTTGTTTGGAGCGAAGAATGCGAGAAGAGTTTCCAAGAGCTTAAGAGGAGACTTATTTATTTTAACAATACCATCTGGTTCGGATGGATTTGTTATCTCTGCCGATGCTTGAGGCAAAGGGTTAGGATGTGTTCTCATGCAACGTGGGAAAGTCATAGCCTATGCCTCACGACAACTTAAAAAGTATGAGAGAATTATCCTACTCATGATCTAGAGTTAGCGGCGATCGTTCAGCGCTAAAGATATGGAGGCACTATCTATATGGGGAGAAAGTGGAGATATATTCGGACCATAAAAGCCTTAAATATTTCTTCACTCAAAAAGAACTCAACATGCATCTTGGCGTTGACGTTGGCTCGAGCTATTGAAAGACTACGACCACACTATTGATACCATCTGAAAAGCGAGCGAGAAGATCTTGTAACTTCGAGAGGTAACGCAAGTCTATAGGCTACATTTCTACTCGGTCGAGAATTTGAAATGGACCAATAAATGCGTGGATTGAGCTTTCCTCTCTTCCCAAATCTTGTAACTCCCTTCCATGGAACAACTCGCAATAATACATGATCCCCTACACTAAATCCCACGTCCTTTCGATGAAGATCCGCATAACTCTTTTGTCGATCTGTCTGCCGTTTGTATCGTTGTCGAATCATTTGGATCTTTTCCGTAGTCATACGTACCAACTCGGGTCCCAACGATGTTGCTTCACCCGCCTCGTCCCAACATATCTTTGGAAAGCGTCACTTTCGTCCATATAATGCTTGAATGGAGCTACACCTATACTTGCACGATAAGCTGTTGTTGTAGGAGAATTCCACCAATGGTAAATATTTATCCCAATCGCCCTTGAAGTCTAAGACACGAGTCTTAATAAATCTTCAAGAGTTTGAATAGTCTTTACGATTGTCGTCCGTTTGAGGATGGTATGCTTAAAGCGAATAAATAAATCCGTGCCCATAGCTTTTTGCAAGCTAACCCAAAATCTTGAAGTGAATCTTGGGTCACGATCCGAAACTATGGATACAGGCATGCCATGCAACCTCACAATCTCATTCACGTCACATCTTAGCAAGGCGTTCAAGTGAATAAGTCTCCGTGTCGACAAGAAATGAAGCGGACTTGGTTAATCTATCAACAATAACCCAAATAGCATTGATGCCCTCGAAAACCGTAGGAAGACCCGTGAACGAAATCCATGGTAATGTGTTCCCACTTCCATTCCGGAATCTCAAGTGGTTGCAACGGACCCTTAGGTACTAGATGCTCCGCCTTTACGTTGACAAGTTAAATACATCGAGATAAACTTTGCAATCTCTCTCTTCATATTATTCCACCAAAATGTATGTGAAGATCACGATACATTTTAGTACTTCGAGGATGGATTGCAAATGGTGTATTGTGTGCTTCCATCATAATCTTGTACTTCAAATCGTAGTCGTTAGAACACAAAGTCTAGAGTGGACTCAAGTATTCCTTCTTCATCAATTCTCGCCTTAGAATAGCTCCTTCTTGTACTTTCTTCTTCACGACGTATCGACTCAAGATTGGTGGCTTGAGCAACCTTAACTTTTCTATTAAAGTTGGCTCTGTCGTATACTTGACATCATCGCTTTTCGTTCAGCATATGATCTTCTACTCGATCGTCCGGCTACCACGTTCGCTTTACCGGGATGGTATTGAATAGTGTGGTCGTAGTCTTTCAATAGCTCGAGCCCACGTCATTGCCGCGTGTTGAGTTCTTTTTGAGTGAAGAAATATTTAAGGCTTTTATGGTGCGAATATATCTCCACTTTCTCCCCATATAGATAATGCCTCCATATCTTTAAGCGTAAAAGCGATCTTTGCCTAACTCTAGATCATGAGTAGGATAATTCCTCTCATACTCTTTAAGTTGTCGCGAGGCATAAAGCTATGACTTTCCCACGTTGCATGAGAACACATCCTAACCCTTTGCACGAAGCATCATTGTGAGATAACAAATCCATCCAACCGGATGGTATTATTAGAACAGTCTAAATAAGTCTCCTCTTAAGCTCTTGAAACTTTTCTCCCATTCTTAAGCTAAGCGAATTTCGTATCCTTTCGAGTTAAATTTGAGTTAATGGAGTAGCGATTCGAGAAAACCCTTCCACGAATCTCCAGATAATAACCAATTAAGCCCAAAAAGCTACGTCTTGATCCACCGACTTCTGTTGCTCCCAACTTTGTATTGCTTCAATCTTGGCGGGATCAGCGAGATACTCCATGTTTTGACACCAAATGCCCAAGAAAGGCAACTTCCTCGAGCCGAACTCGCATTTCTTCAATTTGGCATATAGTTGGTTTTCACGAAGCCTTTGGAGTACCACTTCAAATGGTGCTCATGATCTTCACGACTTTTGGAATATATAAGGATGTCATCAATAAAGACAACAACGAACGATCCAAATATTCCTTGAATACTCGGTTCATCATATCCATGAAAGCCAGGGAGCATTAGTTAGTCCGAAAGACATGACTAAGAATTCATAATGCCCATACCGGGAGTTACGAAGGCGGGTCTTTGGAATATCCTCGGTTCTAATTTTCAATTGATGATATCCGAAACGAAGATCGATTTTTGAAAAGAATTGTGCCTTACTTTGGTCAAACAAGTCATCAATACGAGGTAGGGATACCTATTCTTGATGGTGACATGGTTCAATTCCCATAGTCAATACAAAGTCGCGATACTCCGCCTCTTTCTTTTTTACAAATAAAATGAAGCACCCCAAGGAGATGTACTTGGGATGAATGAAACCGATGTCCAACAATTCCAATGGTTGGACATTTAACTCCTGAAGTTCAATAGAGCCATTCGATATGGGGTTTTAGAAATGGGCTTTGTACGGGTTCAAGATCAATAAAGAATTCAACTTCACGTTACGGGGTAGGCCGGGAAGTTCTTCTGAAATCGTCGAAAAGTCGATAACAACGGAATATTATTCAAATTTGGCGTGTCTTTATTCAAATCCATAACATGGGCTAAGAAAGCTTGACATCCGTTTTTCAATAAGCGAATAGCTTTATGATTAGATATGACGTGATTGATTTTAATGGTTTAGTTGCTTGAATTAAATAACCGGTTGGTTAGGAATATGAAAACTAACAACCTTACGAAAACAATCAATTTTGGCATGATGAGTAGTTAACCAATCAATCCCTAAATCACATCAAAAGCAAGTATCTTTAAAGAGATAAGGTCAACGGTAAGGTAATGGTGCCAACTTGAATCAAACAAGATTTATAAACGATGGATGTGATGAAAGTTTCTCTAACGGAGTTTCCACAGATAAAGGTCAAAGTCTAATTTCTCCCAAGTCAAGTTTAAACGTTGAGCACATGCAGGAGATAAATGAATGGGTAGCACCGGTGATCAAGTAAGGTATAAACTTAGCAAGAATTTATAAATAGCTTACCCGTGATCACCTCGTTTGGGTTCCTCGCATTATGACCCGATCACAACAAACGCTCTTCCGAAATCGTTGACTTTGACTTTTCGAGACGATCTTTTGAGTCACCGTCCCATTGAACTAGGTTTATTCTGCGTCTGATCTCGAAGCGATATGTCCTTCCTTTCCACAACTATAGCATACCTTGAACTGTTGTGGGCGGTTTGACCGATATGTCCCTCTTTTCCGCATTTGTAGCATATAATGGGGTGGTCGTTCTCCTCCACTAGAACCCGATTCTTCTTGGCCACTGCGTCTTCACATAGTCGTTGTTAAATCTCCTCTTTTAAAATCTCTCCTCGACTTTCGCTTTACTACTTTTCATGACCATGATTACCACCGGAGTGGTTACCATTTACGGTCCGTCTGTTTCTTTCTCGCAGTTATCATTATTCATTGATTGCCATCTCTCGAGTACGATCCTCGGTTATGGTCCTCGGTTGGCCGTACTTTCGTTATCTCGCTCTAATAATTGAGCCACACATTTACAACATCTCGAATAAAGAGAAGTTTATGAGAAATGAGATCTTGACGTATCTTGGGTTTCAAACCTCTAAGAAACATCCGCGTCATCGTTCCTCATTCTCCACCAAATGAGGTGCAAACACGGATAACTCGCAAACTTTGCCTCGTCTTTGAGACACCGTCATGTTGTTTTGCTCTAATCGATGAACTCCACTTCCTTCATATAGACGAACACTTTCGGAAAGTATTTGTCATTAAATAGTCTCTGAAACGCGTCTCCCAAGACATCTTTGAGTCTTGGTTTGGATGGAGTGCGCTTCACGAGACTCCCACCGATGGTCTGCCTCACCACGGAACATAAAGGTGGCGAATGGAACCTTCATTCCTCCGTGCATCCCAAGACATCGAATATCTTGGTAATTTGTTTGACCCATGTTTCCGCCGTGATCGGATCTGGCTTTCCTTAAATTCGGTGGTCCCAACTTTTGAGCTGCTTGGTTTGTGACAACCCGTGAATTGCTATCATTTCCTCAGTATTTTGAACACGAGTCTCCTCGTCCGATTTTGCATGAACTGCAAAAAAGCTTCTAAACATCCCCTCGTTCATCATCGCTTTCCGGTTGTGTTGTTCACGGGAGGAACATTGCCACTGTTGCACGTTCTCCCTCGTTGTAAAAATGAGCATCTCCACGGTCTCATTTACTCCATCATTAATATTCTCGATCGACATTCTCAAATCATCCATAAAACAAGGGTTAATTATATCACATAATATCCCTATATCTTGACCAACTAACAAATAAGCTTAGGTAGGACACACTTTAGCGAAGGATTTACTCGCCTCCCTCCTAGTTCTATTCCCCGATCTCCCGGAGATCATATCCTAAGCTACGATACCAACCGTGGCCCCCCAAAATAGGTATACATCACCCATTACGAGTTGTCAATACATGGCAGTGCGAAACAACTACAACTTTATTATTACAACAAGAAAAGCTGTGAGTTTAAATACAAATATTATCTTCTGATAATATTTATACTCACATAAATCCTCATCACATTTATTGATACATTATTTTACAAAATGATGAGGACTACTAAACAATCCTTTCTAAAACCTTCATTCCATTACCAGACTAAGTATCGCTATATTCTCGCCTCCACGAGAAGAATGGAACAAAAAGGAAAAGGGTGAGCTCAACTAGCTCAAGAAAGAATATTATGACTAAGATAATATACAACAAATTATCGTTAGTCTTCAACAGGGGAAAAATTTAATAGAATCTGATAGACAACAAATTTTCAATCAATATTCACGTGAAAATAATAATTCATTAGAAGAGTTAAGTAGAGAATGCAAACTACTATCTTCTATGTATGAATTTAAAAGTTCATCGTCTATCTTTTATCCTGTAACAACAATCAATATACATACGGAATCAAATATTCATCTTTGCACTCTGTGCCAAAGATATTCATCGATTAATTCATGTTCATTTAAACACTGTTCATCTTTGCACTACAGGCCAAAGATATTAATCGATCATTCGTGTTCATCTCAACACTGCTCATCTTTGCACTACTGAGGCCAAAGATATTCTTGAGAAATCATTCATCTTTGCACTACAAGCCAAAGATATTCAATAATATCATCATTTAAGACCGAGGATGATGAAAATATTTTTAAAGAACGAATCCAAAGTGAAACAAAATGACAAGGATTAAGGATTAAGGATTCGTACTTTGTTTTATCCATGTCCAACAATACCCCAAAAATAATCACGGTGGTGTAAAATTCAAGAATGATCAAAACATGGATACAATCAAAGCTAGTATCCAAAATAGATGTTTTGGACAAAAGAAGAAATTTTATTTTTTGGTGAATAGTCTGCCAGATATCGTGAATAGTCCAGTATACGTGAATAGTCTTGCTTACGTGAATAGTACCGTATACATGAATAGTAAATCCGACACCAAAAGATAGAAATTCTACAAAAACATCTTCACGCTTCATGAATAGTACTCGTGAATAGTAACTCGTGAATAAGAACTCATGAATAGTAACTCGTGAATAAGAACTCATGAATAGTAACCCCGACATGAAAAAGTTCCAAATTTGATAAAAACTTCAGATCAACATTTCAACATAATGATATTGAAGAAATAATATCATTACGAAAAAAAAATAATATCCCTTACCTCAAAGAATCGATTACTTGGAAGGAAAGGTCGGAAGTGATCTTTGAATGAAACTTGTCTTTGAATAAAGAACTCTCAAAGTATCTAAATACTCACAAAATACGCTCAATAATATAGAGAAAGAGAGAAAACTTTGTTTACGGTGTGATTTTCAATTCTAACTTAGCCCTCTATTTATAGGAAAATGTTAGCCTACCAAAGCAGACTTGACACTCTTTTACCGATGGCTTTACTACTTACTATTGCCACCCACCACATTTGAAATAAAATTCAGCACATTTCTTCACCAACCACAAGTGGGGCCCACTCAATTCTAGAATTTTCCACCAAAATCAATTATAACCCTAATTTCCTAATCGACACCTCTTAAAATTCATAACAAATCATTCGTGCATTTTTAACGGTTCAAAATTTGTGGACATATACTCAACTTATGTATGTATAACATACCCAAAAATTACCACAATCCAACGGTCGGATTAAAAATTATAATCCCCGCAATATATCTCAAAACCCCGATTTAATTTTTAATACCTCCAACTGGTAAAATCGATAAAACACCTCAACAATAATTTCTTCATTTATAACCACATAAATAAATCCATCATTTATATCCACATAAAATAAATATTTCTTTATCATATGAATCAATAATTAATTATTCACAAATAATATTACAGAATCACAATTATGACAACCAGTAGTTCCGGAAAGAGGGCTTTCCGATAAGGATTTCTCCTTCTTGTGGCGCAATTAGGTGACCAAACCTCTCCTTGATGTAACTTTCTAGACATTGCCAATAATGCTATCTAATAATATTATTTAAATAATATGAATTATTGATCCGATAATGGAGATAATGCAAGTGACAATTATTGAACAACAATAATATAAAATATCAACGCAAAGAATTATTGAATCAATAAAATAAAATATTGAACAGTAACTGCTGTAAAAATTATTGAGTAGTGCCTTCTTACGTAAGGATCAATAATTCAACAATACTGTGCAATACCGTGTGCTATCTTTGTGCAACCACGCCAGACATCGTATTTTAACCACCGGGTATTCTAACAAGATTAATCTGTAGAATAACTACGCCAGTATTTTTAACCAACTTATATTTGTCGCTTTCTTCATCCAATCGCTTTTTTAATTATGGGGCCCACACATGGTCGCTACTGGCCGCATTTAATATTCCCCGAAAGATCTAATATTCCACGACCAAACGAATATTCCCCGACAAAAAATGAATATTTTATAACCACTTGCTTATTTTGAAATATTTGCGTATTTAACCCTTAACTATCCACATTAATCAAATCAACCCTTACTATTTCAAAATAATAAATAAAGGAAATTCTTTTTTATTTAAAAAAATTTCGGGGTCTTACAAAACATGTTGGTGGACCCCATTTATTGACTGAAATTTGATTATAGCACAAAAAATCGCTTGCTTTGTGGATTTCTTGGTCAATTTCTATTTGGAATTTGGAAAAACTTTCTTCTCAGTAAAGTTGTAGAGAATTGAATTTCCTATAAAAATTCGCGAGATTCAATTTTATGATGAAAGGGCTATTTATTATGAATTATTGAAGTTCAAGAAACTCAAAAATAATTGATTTTGGAAGTTTAAAATATTTAAAATTAGAAAAACGTTTTTTTCATTATGGTGTGTTACACATGTGGGTTGAATGAGCTGAATTCGTTCTTAGAAGGTTGGCGAGGGAAATTTTATTATAAATAATAATATTATATTAAATTTTACTGCTTTTGGTTCTAAGCATTTTCCTATAAATAGGTGCTTAGGTTAGAATTGAAAATCACACCGAAACTGAAGTTTTCTCTCTATATTATCGAGCGTATTCTTGTGAGTATTTTGAGTATACTTTGAGTATTGTTAGATTTCAAGTAAGTTCCTTCAAAGACTATACCCTAGATTCCAAATAAAGTCTTAATCTTTCGAGGTAAGGGATGTTATTTTCTTCTCAAATGATATTATTTCTTCAATATCATTATCTTTGAAATATTTGTTGGAACTTTTTATCAAATTTGGAACTTTTTCATATCGGGTTACTATTCATGAGTTACTATTCACGAGTTACTATTCATGAGTTACTATTCATGAGCTTCTTATTCACGAGTACTATTCATGAAGCGTGAAGATGTTTTTTTTGGGAAATTTCTATCTTTTGGTGTCTGAGTTACTATTCACGTATACGGCACTATTCACGATACTGTGCACTATTCACCTTAAAAATGAAATTTCTTCTTTTTGTCCAAAATATCTATTCGATACTAGCTTTGATTGTATCCATGTTTTGATCATTCTTGAATTTTACACCACTATGATTATTTTTGAGGTATTTTGGACATGGATAAAACAAAGTACGAATCCTTAACCCTTAATCCTTGTCATTTTGTTTCAATCGGATTCGCTTTCTTTAAAAATATTTTCATCATCCTCGCCTTTAAATGATGATATTATTGAATATCTTTGGCTTTGTAGTGCAAAGATGAATGATTTCTGAAGAATATCTTTGGTCAGTAGTGCAAAGATGAACAGTGTTTAGATGAACACGACTAATCGATGAATATCTTTGGCACGTAGTGCAAAGATGAATATTTGATTCGGATATATATTGATTGATGTTACAGGATAAAAGATAGACGATGAACTTTTAAATTCATACATAGAAGATAGTAGTTTGCATTCTCTACTTAACTCTTCTAATGAATTATTATTTCCATTATGAATATTGATTTAAAATTTGTTGTCTATTGTATTCTATTAGATTTTTCCTGTTGAAGACTAACGATAATTTGTTGTATATTATCTTAGTCATAATATTCTTTATTGAGCTAGTTGAGCTCACCCTTTTCCTTTTTGTTCCATTTTTCTTCTCGTAGCGAGAATATAAGCGAGTACAGTGCCTGGGTTTGGAATGAAGGTTCTAGAGAGAGTTGTTTAGTAGTCATCACCATTTTTGTAAAATAATGTATCAATAAATGTGATGAGGATTTATTTGAGTATAGATATTGTCTAGAAGATAATATTTGTATTCAAACTCACAGCTTTCTTGTTGTAATAATAAAAGTTGTAGTTGTTTCGCATCATGTATTGACAACTCGAATGGGTGATGTATACCTATTTTGGGGGCGCCACAAATTGGTATCGAGCTTAGGGATATGATCTCTGGCGGAGATCGGGAATAGAACTAGGAGGGAGAGACGAGTAAATCCTTCGCTAGTATGTCCTACCTAAGCTTATTTGTTAGTTGGTCAAGATATAGGGATATTATGTGATATATTGATTTCCTTAATTAACCCTTGTTTTATGACAATGATTTGAGAATGTCGATGAGAATATTAACAATGGAAATGAGACCGTGTGGAGACGCCTCAGTACTCACCAACGAGGAGAAACGTCTAACAGTCGACAATGTTCCTCCCGTGAACAACACCAATGAAAGCGTGATGATGAACGAGGGATGTTTAGAAGCTTTTGCGATTCATGCAAAAATCGATTTGGGAGACTCGTGTTCAAAATACGAGGAGAAATGATAGCAATTCACGGGTTGTCACAAATGCAAGCGCTCAAAGAGTTGGGACCACGAATTTAAGGGAAAGCCGATCCGTCATGGCGGAAACATGGGTCAAGCAAATTACCAAGATATTCGATGTCTTGGGATGCACGGAGAACGAAGGTTCCATTCGCCACCTTTATGTTCCGTGGCGAGGCGGACTCACCGGTGGGAGTCTCGCGTGAAGCGTACTCCATCCAACTCGACTCAAGATGTCTTGGGAGACATTTCAGAACTATTTAATGACAAATACTTTCCCGAAAGTGTTCGTCGTATATGAAGGAAGTGGAGTTTATTAGATCGAGCAAACAACACGACGGTGTCTCAAGACGAGGCAAAGTTTGCGAGTTATCCGTGTTTGCACCTCATTTGGTGGAGAATGAGGAACGATGACGCGGATGTTTCTTAGAGGTTTGAAACCCGGCGATACGCCGAAGATCTCATTTCTCATAAATTTTCTCTATTCGGATGTTATAAAGTGGCTCAATTATTAGAAAGCGAGATAACGAAAGTACGGTCAACCGAGGGACCACAACGAGGATCGTACTCAGAGATAGCGATCAATGTAATAATGATAACCAAATGGAGAAAGAAACAGACGGACAAAAATGGTAACCACTCCGGTGGTAATCATGGCCATGAAAATAGAAGAAGCGAGTCGAGGAGAGATTTTAAAAGAGGAGATTTAACAATGACCATGTGAAGACGATAATGCCAAGAAAGAATCGGTTCTTAGGGAGGAGAACGACCACCCGGTTATATGTTACAAATGCGGAAAAGAGGGACATATCGGTCAAACCGCCCACAACAGTTCAAGGTATGCTATAATTGTGGAAAGGAAGGACATATCGCTTCGAGATTATGCAAGAGAGAAACCTAGTTCAATGGGGACGGTGACTCAAAAGATCGTCCCCCGAAAAAGTCAAAGTCAACGATTCCGGAAGAAGCGTTTGTTGTGGATCGGTCATAATGCGAGAACCCAAACGAGGTGATCACGGGTAAGCTATTTATAAATTCTCTTGAAGCTTATACCTTACTTGATACTGGGTGCTACCCATTCATTTATCTCTCCTGCATGTGCTCAACGCTTAAACTTGACTCGAGAAATTAGACTTTGACCTATCTCGTGGAAACTCCGTTAGAGAAACTTTCATCACATCCACCGCTTATAAATCTTGTTTGATTCAAGTTGGCACCATCACCTTACCTGTTGACCTTATCTCTTTAAAGATACTTGCTTTTGATGTGATTTTAGGGATTGATTGGTTAACTACTCATCATGCCAAAATTGATTGTTTTCGTAAGGTTGTTAGTTTTCATATTCCTAACCAACCAACAGTTATGCAATTCAAGCAACTAAACCATTAAAATCAATCATTTGTCATATCTAATCATAAAGCTATTCGCTTATTGAAAAGCGGATGTCAAGCTTTCTTAGCCCATGTTATAGATTTGAATAAAGACACGTCAAATTTGAATAATATTCCTGTTGTTATTGACTTTCCGACGTATTTCTCAAGAACTTCCTTTACTACCCCGAGCGTGAAGTTGAATTCTTTATTGATCTTGAACTGCGTACAAAGCCCATTTCTAAAACCCCATATCGAATGGCTCCTATTGAACTTCGGGAGTTAAAGGTCCAACTACGAGGAATTGTTGGACATCGGTTTCATTCGTCCTAAGACATCTCCTTGGGGTGCTCCTGCTTTTATTTGTAAAGAAGAAAGAGGCGGGAGTATGCGACTTTGTATTGACTATCGAATCGAACCATGTCACCATCAAGAATAGGTATCCTCACCTCGTATTGATGACTTGTTTGACCGATTGCAAGGGCACAATTCTTTTCAAAAATCGATCTTCGCTTACGGATATCATCACCAAGATTAGAATCGAGGATATTCCAAAGACCGCTTTAGAACTCGATGACGGGCATTATGAATTCTTAGTCATGTCTTTCGGATGACTAATGCTCCTCTTGACTTTCATGGATATGATGAACCGAGTATTCAAGGAATATTTGGATCGGTTTGTTGTTGTCTTTATTGATGACATCCTTATATATTCCAAAAGTCGTGAAGATCATGATCACCATTTGAAGTCGGTACTCCAAAGGCTTCGTGAAAACAAACTATATGCCAAATTGAAGAAATGCGAGTTCGCTTCGAGGAAGTAGCATTCCTTGGGCACGCAGTGTCGAAACATGGAGTATCTGTTGATCCGTGAAGATTGAAGCAATACAAAGTTGGAGCAACCGTTTTCGGTGGTCAAGTCGTAGCTTTTGGGCTTAGTGGTTATTATCCGAGATTCGTGGAAGGGTTTTCTCGAATCGCTACTCCATTAACTCGCCTAACTCGGAGGATACAAAATTTGTTTGGAGCAAAGAATGCGAGAAGAGTTTCCAAGAGCTTAAGAGGAGACTTATTTCGGCACTGTTCTAACAATACCATCCGGTTCGGATGGATTTGTTATCTACAATGATGCTTCGTGCAAAGGGTTAGGATGTGTTCTCATGCAACGTGGGAAAGTCATAGCCTATGCCTCATGACAACTTAAAGAGTATGAGAGGAATTATCCTACTCATGATCTAGAGTTAGCGTGATCGTTTTCACGCTAAAGATATGGAGGCACTATCTATATGGGGAGAAAGTGGAGATATATTCGCACCATAAAAGCCTTAAATATTTCTTCACTCAAAAAGAACTCAACACGCGGCAATGACGTTGGCTCGAGCTATTGAAAGACTACGACCACACTATTCAATACCATCCTCGGAAGCGAATGTGGTAGGTGACGTTGAGTAGAAGATCATATGCAGAACGAGTGCGATGATGTCAAGTATATGCGTAGAGAGCCAACTTTAATAGAAAAAGTTAAGGTTGCTCAAGCCACCGGCGCGAAATGATGCGTATGAAGAAGAAAGTACAAGAAGGAGCTATTCCTAAGCGAGAATTGATGAAGAAGGAATACTTGAGTCCACTCTAGACTTTGTGTTCCTAACGACTCTCGATTTGAAGTACAAGATTATGATGGAGGCACACAATACACCATTTGCAATCCATCTGGAAGTACTAAAATGTATCGTGATCTTCTACATACATTTTGGTGGAACAATAAGAAGAGAGATTGCAAAGTTTATCTCAATGTGTTTAACTTGTCAACGTGTAAAGGCGAGCATCTAGTACCTAAGGGTCCGTTGCAACCACTTGAGATTCCGAAATGGAAGTGGGAACACATTACCATGGATTTCACATTACGGGTCTTCCTACGGTTTCTCGTGGCATTAATGCTATTTGGGTTATTGTTGATAGATTAACCAAGTCCGCTTTCATTTCTTGCCGATCACGGAGACCTATTCACTTGAACGCTCTTGCTAGTATGTATGTGAATGAGATTGTGAGGTTGCATGGCATGCCTGTATCCATAGTTTTTGATCGTGACCCAAGATTCACTTCAAGATTTTGGGTTAGCTTGCAAAAAGCTATGGGCACAGATTTACGATTATTGGCTTTGCATACCATCCTCAAACCAGACGGACAATCGAAAAGGACTATTCAAACTCTTGAAGATTTATTAAGACTCGTGTCCTAGACTTCAAGCGGCGGTTGGGATAAGTATTTACCATTGGTGGAATTCTCCTACAACAACAATTATCGTGCAAGAAGTATAGTGTAGCTCCATTTGAAGCATTATATGGACGAAAGTATCGCTCTCCAAAGATGTTGGGACGAGGTTGGTGAAGCAACACTTGTTGGGACCCGAGTTGATACGTATGATGACTACTAAAAGATCCAAATGATTCGACAACGATACAAAAGCGGCACAAGATCGACAAAAGAGTTATGCGGATCTTCATCGAAAGGGCGTGGAATTTAGTGTAGGGGATCATGTATTATCATGAGTTGCTCCATGGAAGGGGGGTTACAAGATTTGGGAAGAGAGAAAGCTCAATCCACGATTTATCGGCCATTTCAAATTCTTGACCGAGTAGAAAATGTAGCCTATAGACTCTACGTTACCTCCGAGTATGTCTCGTGTTCATAATGTGTTTCATATATCTCAGATTCAGAAATATATGAAAGACCCAAACCACGTTATAGAGTTAGAACCTACGAGATAGTCAAGACTTAACGTATGAGGAGGTACCTATCAAGATTTTGGATAGGAAGGAGCATGTCCTACGCTGCAGAAAGGTCATACCACAAGTTAAAGTTTTGTGGAGGAATCATGCTATAGAGGAAATGACACGAATTGGAAACGGAAATGAAAGCGAGGTATCCTCACCTTTTCAAACACCAGTATCGTCGACGTCAATTTCGAGGGACGAAAATTTCATAAGGAGGGAGGTTGTAAGACCCCAACTTATTATTAATGAAATTTAATTTTCTCTATTTATTATTTTGAAATAGTAAGGGTTGATTTGATTAATGTGGATAGTTAGGGGGTAAAATACGCAAATATTTCAAAATAAGCAAGTGGTTATAAAATATTCATTGTTGTTAGGAATATTCGTTTGGTCGTGGAATATTAAATGCTTCGGAATATTCGTATGATGGCAGCGACCGTATGTGGGCCCCCATAACGGAAAGCGATTGGATGAAGAAAACGACAAATATAAGTTGTTTAAAAATAACGGCGTAGTTGTTACTGTAAGACCCCAACTTATTATTAATGAAATTTAATTTTCTCTATTTATTATTTTGAAATAGTAAGGGTTGATTTGATTAATGTGGATAGTTAGGGGTAAAATACGCAAATATTTCAAAATAAGCAAGTGGTTATAAAATATTCATTGTTGTCGGGAATATTCGTTTGGTCGTGGAATATTCGTGATCTTTGTCGGGAATATTAAATGACGACAATGCCTTGACCATGTGTGGGCCCCATAACTTGAAGCGATTGGATGAAGAAAACGACAAATATAAGTGGTTTAAAAATAACGGGCGTAGTTATTATGCAATTATCTTGTTAAAATACTCTATGGTTAAAACACAAGAAGACACGATATTGCACCAATTATTGATTCTTACGTAAGAATGCACTACTCAATAATGGTTACGATAATTATTGCTCAAGATTTTTTATTTTATTGATTCAATAATTGCTGCGTTGATATTTTATATTCTCATATTTCAATAATTGTCATTACCCAATATTTTCATTATCGAAGCAATAATTCATATTATCTGAATAATATTATTAGATAATATTATTGGCAATGTCTAGAAAGTTCTCGCTAAGGAGAGGTTTGGTCACCTAATTGCTTGCCAAGAAGGAGAAATTCTTATTGAAAGCCCCTCTTTCTGAACCTGCTCGGTTGTCGATATTGTGATTCTCGTAATATTATTTGTGAATAATTAATTATTGATTCATATGATGAGGAAAATATTGATTTTATGTGGATATAGATGGAAAAAATTTTAATGTGACAATTGTTGAAAATTGAAATTTTATCTTTTTCTCGATAAAATAATTCATTTAAATATATTATTATATTTTAATAATATAATAATGGTGATATTTTTACAACGAATGTGGGATATATGAGTATACGAGGAGGAAGAGTATTTTTGTTGCAATAAATGTTTAAAACATGTTAAACATGTTGGTGGACCCCATTTATTGACTGAAATTTGATTATAACCTGTAAAATTGCCCGTTTGTGGATTTCGGTCAATTTCTATTTGGAATTTGGAAAAACTTTCTTCTGCAAAGTTGTAGAAAATTGAATTTCCTATAAAAACTCATGAGATTCAAATTTTCTGATGAAAAGGCTATTTATTATGAATTATTGAAGTTCAAGTCAGAAATAATTGATTTTTGGAAGTTTAAAATATTTAAAATTAGAAAAACGTTTTTTCATTATGGTGTGTTACATGTGGGTTGAATGAGCTGAATTCAGTTCTTAGAAGGTTGGCATAGGAAATTTTATTATAAATAATAATATTATATTAAATTTTCTGCTTTGGTGTTCTAAAGATTTTCCTATAAATAGGGTGCTTAGGTTAGAATTGAAAATCACACCGAAACTCAAGTTTTCTCTCTCTATATTATCGAGTATTATTCTTGTGAGTATTTTGAGTATACTTTGAGTACCGTTAGACGGTGCAAGTTCCCTTCAAAGACTATATACAGGTTTCAAATAAAGTACTTAATCTTTCGAGGTAAGGATGTTATTTTCTTCTCAAATGATATTATTTCTTCAATATCATTATCTTTGAAATATTGGTTGGAACTTTTTATCAAATTTGGAACTTTTTCATGCTCTGGGTTACTATTCATGAGTTACTATTCACGAGTTACTATTCATGAGTTACTATTCACGAGTTACTATTCATGAGTACTATTCATAAAGCGTGAAGATGTTTTTTTGGGAAATTTCTATCTTTTGGTGTCGGAGTTACTATTCACGATACTCAAGACTATTCAATAGAAAAATAAAATTTCTTCTTTTGTCCAAAATATCTATTCTGGATACTAGCTTTGATTGTATCCATGTTTTGATCATTCTTGAATTTTACACCACTATGATTATTTTTGAGGTATTTTTGGACATGGATAAAACAAAGTACGAATCCTTAACCCTTAATCCTTGTCATTTTGTTTCACTGGATTCGTTTCTTTAAAAATATTTTTCATCATCCTCAGTCTTAAATGATGATATTATTGAATATCTTTGGCTGTGTATGCAAAGGTGAATGATTTCTGAAGAATATCTTTGGCCCGTAGTGCAAAGATGAACAGGTGTTTAGATGAACATGACCAACTGATGAATATCTTTGGCCTGTAGTGCAAAGATGAATATTTGATTCCAGATATATATTGATTGATGTTACAGGGATAAAAGATAGACGATGAACTTTTAAATTCATACATAGAAGATAGTAGTTTGCATTCTCTACTTAACTCTTCTAATGAATTATTATTTCCTTGCGAATATTGATTTAAAATTTGTTGTCTTTATCAGATTCTATTAGATTTTTCCTGTTGAAGACTAACGATAATTTGTTGTATATTATCTTAGTCATAATATTCTTTATCGAGCTAGTTGAGCTCACCCTTTTCCTTTTGTTCCATTTTTCTTCTCGTAGAAGCGAGAATATAAGAAATGTAGTAGCCTGGGTTTGGAAATGAAGGTTCTAGAGAGAGTTGTTTAGTAGTCCTCACCATTTTGTAAAATAATGTATCAATAAATGTGATGAGGATTTATTTGAGTATAGATATTGTCTGAAGATAATATTTGTATTCAAACTCACAGCTTTCTTGTTGTAATAATAAAAGTTGTAGTTGTTTACGCACCATGTATTGACAACTCGAATGGGTGATGTATACCTATTTTGGGGCGTCACAACAATGATATAAGAATTCAATAAAACAAGTTCAAGAATTAATTTATCTAGGAATCAATAACATCCAAACCACCGACATGATCATCGCTTTGTAGAGTAAAATTCAAGAATACTAAGAAGAATATTTCCATGAAAGGATATTTGGATGAAGCGCAAATATCGAGGATATTCCACTAATTTCATGGAGTATAAAGTCAAAGTTTTAACCAACCGGGTATAATAAAGAATGGAATAACAAAAGAAATCACCATGCATGCGATAGATCGCACAGCAAAAGTTATTCCAATGTAATAATAAATAACGAAACCAGTCCCACGTAAAACGCATGCATGGATATTCAATGTAATAATAAAGAATGGAACCAGTCCGGTGTAAAACGCATGCAGACGTGATATTCCAACAGTATAATAAAGAATGGAACCAGTCCCACGTAAAACACACAGATGTGATGTTCCAATGTAATAATAATAAAGATTTTAACCAGTCAGGTGTAAAACACACATGCATGGATGTTCCAATAGAATAATAATAAAGATTTTAACCAGTCCTGTAAAACACACGCATGTGATGTTCCAACGTAATAATAGAAGAATGTCACCAAGTATAGGGTAAACCACGATATCTGAGTTATTCCAAATGTAATAATAAGCAATGGAATAACAACAGCTTCTCTTCATGAATAAGAAAGAATAACACCCCTTACTTTTAGTAGGAGATTGAATCTTTGCGAAGGTGTAGTAACAAAATACTCTTCTTCTTCTCTCTCTTATTCTCTCTATACTTTCTCTCTCATATAGCTTGAATGAATTCGTGAAAAATAATGAAGCACTAGGCCTCTATTTATAGAAGATTTCTAGCTTAGCTCTGCCGCCATGTGAAAAGGCAAGTGGCTTGACGACCGGTGATATGAAAAGAAAAGTGGTTTGACGCTCAGTAATGTGAAACGACAAGTGGTTCGACGCTTTGTAATGTGAAACGACAAGTGATTCGGCGCTCAGAATGTGAAACGACAAGTGGTTCGACGTCTCGGTAAAGGTAATTACTATCGACGAAGGTAATTACTATTCACAAAGGTAATTACTATTGACGAAGGTAATTACTATCGACGAAGAGACTTAGATGATGACATATAGCCCCCATAAAAAAATAATCAAATTTACCACAAACGTCTCATAATGCACTCTTTATATACATCAAGGATTGAATAAATATTACCACAAATCATTTTATTTTTAATCAACACATATTTAATCTTTCAACAATTATTAATCATTATAACTTGTCGTCTCAATTATTGATTAATACTATAACATATTATACGAGATGATACTGGTGACAATAATTGAATCAATAATATAAGAGATATGATGCAAAGAATTATCGTAGCGATAATTGAGCATAATTTGAGTGACTTCTCACGTAAGCATCAATAATCAATATCGTGTCTTACTTATACAACTACGCCATTCATCGTACTTTTTACTACCTAGGGTAGTTCAACGGTTTTAACGGTAACACCTCTCTAGTTATTTTTTATAGAAAGATAATTTTGTCGCTTTCTAACTACGACAATACTTACATTTTAGGGTCCACTTAATGATTGAAGTAAATGCATTTAATATTCCCGACAAAAAGAATATTCCATACCAAACGAATATTTTATAACAACTTCACATTTGCAAAAATTTATAAATATTACCATAACTATAACATTATATCAAATTTATTCCATAATATTCAAAAATAATATTTATAGAAAAATTCATCTTTATTTATAAAAGTTGGGGTCTTACATTTTATTTGTGTATAGTTTGTCAAAACTATATTATTTTGACAGATTTATTTTTAAAAAAAATAGATTCTCTTCTCTTAAATCAGAAATTAAAAATAAATATATCAAAACGATATAATTTTGATAAAAATATACACAATTAGTTATGTATGACCATTATTCACATAGTTAACAGTACTTGTGCACTACCATTGTATTAATAAAAAAAAAATAAATGCATGAACTTAATTTAAAAAGTAGGATTCACATCTTATTAACCCAAAGAATTTGGATCTAATGCTCTCTCCTCCATATAATAACCCTCCCATTATTTCAGCAAATCTAAAGGCAACAAGAGATTCCTCCTGGCTGCTGTCCTGCGTCCAATTGACTATAAGAGCAAATATTTCAGGCTCGATTTGTACTTGTTTGATTAAAAATTCGATTCGAATTCTATACGAAATATAAATGAGTCAAATATGAGCAAATTTTAAAGTTTGATAAATTACTCGAACCTTCTCAAATTGTAATTTTCTATTGATACTCGGATTATATTCGTTCGAAAAGTTCAAATTTCTCGGGTTCGATTCGGAATCATACTTGACACGGTAGCTAAATGAGTCTCAACCAAACTTTATTTTATTCTCGATAAATTGTGTGAACTAAATCTGAACAACTCAATACTCGAATCGAATCGATTCGTTTACGCCCTTATACCCACTCCATCAAGTTAGGTAGTAGTATTTCTCCATGTCTAAGCGTCTATCAATTTTTTCCATTTTCCCAAATTTTCATGTCTAAATGTCTATGGGTATGTTTGGTGGGCAATTTTTATAACCTTTGCAGCAATAATAGCATTTAGATTTTAGTTATTGCATTAAATGTATGGTAAATAAAAGTGTTCGACATCAATTTTATAAATTAAAATAAATATAAAAATTACTAAAAAAAATATTAATAAAAAAAAGAGGCAAAATAAACATTACATTTGGTTAAACTAACTTATTTTAAAATAATTTATAAATCATTTTAAAATAAATTATAAATACTTATTTTTTTTAACTTAAAACTAAATTTATAAGTGGAAAAACAAGTTATTTCCGAACATGGACATGAATAGGACTTATAACTTATAAGTCATTCCCAAATCGGCTCAGAAGCTAGAAATTGGAAGCGTGAAAAAAAAAGCCGAAACAAACACGGCTCTAGTAGTAGTAGTATTCTGAAATAAACCGGTGCAAGGTCTCCCCGGACCGTTCAGTGGTTATCAGCTTCACTTTCGTCAACATTGAACAACACGAGACCTGTGACGAACACTCATAGCAGGTAAGTGCTCTTTCCTCCCTCTCATTGTATCTTCTGTTATAAATTTCTTCATTCTTTCTCGTCCAGCCCTTATAAGTTGAAAAAACCCTAGGCTCATTGAAAAAATTGTTTGTGGTTGTAATTCATTGTCCCTATTTCCCCAGTAAAGGTTCGAACTCAATATGTAATTAGTGAATTTATTAGAGTTGAATGCTCTAATTAGCTGTTAATGTTTACTTTTGCTTTTTATTTGCTTGATCCATCAGTTTTTTGACACTGGTTCTTTTTTCTTTTTATTTTAATAATAAAAATTGATTTTTTTTTGCTGTAATTTTAAAATAGTTTTTGGTTTGGAGCTTGTTTTCAGAGTCTTCTTTGAAATAAACAGTCAGAGTTCGGTATTCCTGGTAAACTCAAGTTGTTATCAGTATTTTATTTTAATAATTCAAACTGGGAAATATTGAGAAAAAGAAAAGGATATGTGAAAAAAAATGTAAAAGCTTTAATAACATTTTACTAGGCTTAATTTTTCGTATTCTCCTTAACCTGACCAAGCTGTGCTCGAAACTGTTACAGTGACTGGTGTGAAACCCTCTTAAACCTTTTTTCTGAAGCCAACTTCGAACAAAATAGATGAAATGGGAGTATCGTTACAATTAGACTTTAATTTATGTGTAATTCGATTTAGTATGCATTTAATTTGTTTTTTTCTGTTTCATTAAAAGTTCTCCTTTCCGCTCCAAGTCTCCATGACATTTCTGAATTCCAAAAAAAACCTAAAATTTCATTTTAAGGTTGAAATTTGTGAGACTAAAATCTGTATGTTTTTTAAGGTTTCTTTGTATGTAAACTTAATTTTATATAAAGCCAAACTCACTGATTTAGTGGGTTGCAAGGCCATTTATAGATTTTTCTGGAGCAGAAACCAAAAGTGGCCGTATATATTTGGGGTGCCTTCTTTAGTACAACCATGTGGCTATCCAATAAATGATATATCCTTTTCATATCTGCTCACGGACTAGAGTTAAATGCTGCAAGCTTGTAATGCATACTGCACTGCTATGGCTCTCTATGTAAATGTTTGAGGCTGCCAAGTTCAACCTCAGTCTATTACTGTTGATCAATTGAGAATTTATTGTAGTTCTCTAGAAGTCCCCTGGCTTACTGTTACTATAGCTAAATGTTGATGGTTATAACGGAAATGCTTGCTGGAAGTCAAGGAGTTGTTAGATATGTTTCAATTGGAGGTAACTCTTGTTAAAATTTATATATATATTTTTGGTAATGTCAACTATTTAACTTAGATTGCTTTTTAAGTATTGCTCAGTGGGAGTTGCTTGTATTGCTTTAGCTATCCACATTGCTCAACTTGTTTGTGCAAGAATGCACACTTGTTCCTCTGCATTTTGTTTATATATTTGCCATATTATGTTTTTCTTTATTTGATGGTTTTCCTTAGGTGTGAGTCACTGTTAAGCCTGTTATGTTTGTGCTATTATGCCTCTTATACATTTTGTTTAAATAGATAGTCTCTTTTAGCTGTGAATTGTTCAATGAAATATATGATACGAGTATTTGTCGAAGTCTTTGAATATCGTATTTTTTATTTTTCTTTTAAGGGTTTGAACATTGAATAGCTGGAGGTTCTGAAGCAGGCAAAGGAAAGAACTGTTTGTCCAAAGGATTTGTTGGCCTTGTTTCTTTCAAGACCATGTCTGTAACGGCAGGTGTTAGTGATGCTGTGATTGCCATTAGGGATAAGCTCAGGGGGAAAATTGGCCAAACAAAAGTCAAAAGGTATTGGCCTGGTAAAGCTCCTGAATGGGCAGATGACGCTGATGAAGATGGGGATATTCGAATGATCAGGGCAGTTGCCTTAGAAAAGGCCTTTCCTAGCCAAGAAGATTCAAATATCGCGAGAAGAGATGATCCCAGGCTTCGTCGTTTGGCAGAGAGTAAGATAGATAATCGCGAAGAAGTAAGAGCTGATCACAGGCGTATTCGACAAGCTGAGATTGTTTCGACAATAGAAGAGGAGAATAGAAGACAAGAAAGGGTTGATTTAGAGGAAGAGGATGAGGATGCTTTAGAGGAAAGAAGGAAGAAAATTAGGGAAAAGTTGCTTCAGAGGCAACTGGAAGAAGCCTCACTTCTTCCAGAAGAAGAAGAAGAGGAAATAGAGGAAGAGGAGGAAGAAGAATCCGAGTATGAGACTAACTCTGAAGAAGAACAAACAGGCATTACAATGGTCAAGCCTGTCTTTGTTCCAAAGTTGGAGAGGGATACCATAGCTGAGCGCGAGAGACTTGAGGCAGAAGACCATGCACTTGAGGAATTAATGAGAAAGAGATTGGAAGAAAGGAAGGTTGAGACAAAGCAAATAGTGGTTGAGGAGATTCGGAAAGATGAACAAATTCAAAAGAACCTGAAGCTGGAAGCGGATATTGCAGATGTGGATACTGATGATGAATTGAACGAGGCAGAGGAATATGAAGCATGGAAGGCCCGTGAGATTGCAAGGATCAAGAGGGATAGGGAGGATCGTGAAGCAATGTTGAAGGAGAAGGAAGAGATTGAGAGAGTAAGAAACATGACAGAGGAAGAGAGGAGGGAGTGGGAGAGGAAAAACCCGAAGCCTGCTGCCCCATCCAAGCAGAAATGGAGGTTCATGCAGAAATACTACCACAAGGGTGCTTTCTTCCAGTCAAATTCTGATGATCGCTCGTCAACTGCCAGTTCAGATAATATATTCTGTCAAGATTTCTCTGCTCCAACTGGAGAGGATAAGATGGACAAATCGATATTACCAAAAGTCATGCAGGTCAAGCACTTTGGCCGTAGTGGGAGGACAAAATGGACCCATCTTGTTAATGAGGACACTACTGATTGGAATAATCCGTAAGTACATTATCCCGTCTGCTATTAATCAATTTAATTTTCTGTCTTTATCACTTCTTTTTTGAAAAAAAAAAATTGGCCTTCTGCACATTACTGTTCTGAAACAGTCTCAAAATAATGACATTGCTACCTTATTTTTTATGTTCTTCATAACTTTTTCATGACGTAAACTCTATATGCAACCAGCCTACCAATTATAGAGTTATAAAACTGTGGTTCATGCTATTATATGTAGAAATTGACTTGCGGAATGAGAATCGACCATGATTTCCATTCCACTAGGATGCCATTCGGCCCATTCCATTCTGGCTCTAATTCCTATAATCCAAACATACCATTAGATTCCTCTTCTTTGATGCTGTCTTTAGCAACAAGGTGACCTCATTTTTTTTTTTTTAGTTCTTCATTTCTTCCAGTCACATCACTCTTCCCATGACCTTAGTGGTGAGTCCAACTCAGAACTCACTACATTGTCTGTCAGTACTGGTCGTATTGACTACAGCATCCCAGTGAGATGCCAAGTCCCTGTAAGGTTGTAACACAAATTTAACCTATATTAAATTGAACTAAACTAGTGATGTTCAAATGATTGTTATGTTTATGTATGATTCTTTAGCTTCAAAGTTGACTATGTAAGGTCCAAGTAAGTTGTGCTTGGCCACAAAGGGCATCCTGAGTGCTCTCCCTTTCTTTCAGGTTGCTCCCGTCAGTTTTATATGTTTGCACATGTAAGTCCTCTTAAAAGTGAGTAAATTGTCATGCTAACATCAATTTTTGTCTGCTACTTAATTCTTGTTGCAGTATAAGTTGGTTCAGGTCATCCAACAAGGCAATAATATGTTTTTCGCCTAACTGCATATCCACGATAATAGAATAAGTTAAATTCTTTACAGGAAGAATAGGATTCATGATTGCCAAATATATGGTGTAATCAGACTGGTATCTATAGGAAAGGTTAATGAGATGAGAGTTAATGTAATGATTGATGCTTGTCAATGCGTCAGCTGTTAGTAAAGGGCTAAATGCATTTATAAATAAGAAAATTCCATGTCGACCGTCATAAAGTTTTAAGCTGTTCCTGATTCTTCTTGCATATAGTTGCCTGGTTAGTGCATATCAGGGACATAATATATTGTTGGGGTCAAAATATTTTTTTTAAGGGTCTTGCACAGCTTCACACTTATGTGATCCCTAACTTGAATACAATATAGATCTCGTAGGGGGAATTGAACCTGAGACCGAGCTCCTAACTTCGCCCTTACCACTAGGCTAACCATGGGTGGCTTGGTGTCGAAATAAATTGCTTATGGATTCCTCTCTCTTCTGACTGAAGGAGTTGGTGTAATCATGAATAAAAATTGGAATGTCTAATCTGGATTATCTTTAGATGTTAAGCTGTTTCTGTTCTTCTATTTGAAGGATGGCTCTCAAGAACATACATAATTTTAATCCGTTCATAGGTGGTTCATAGAAGAATACTCCACCTTCATGAAATTCATTCTGTTTCTAGATTGTAGGCTTTTGTATGCTGTACCTTATAATATATTACTTGCTTAATATGCACATCCATGGAAGATTTTCAAGTTTTTGGTATTGGTAGTTCTGCTCCTTGGGAACATAGTATGTACGGGAACATCTTAAGTTGTGTATGGTGCAAAATATGTACAAGATTTTCATGCTTTTTTTATTTATTTATTTAAAAAAAACGGTTTTATGTTCTGTTAAACATCTACACATTTATTAGTATTATTTTTGTTATTTGAACTCTTTTGTCTAATAATTGATTTATGATAATTCAGGTGGACATATAATGATCCTCTTCGTGCCAAGTATAACGCAAAAATGGCTGGAATGAATGCGCCTATAGCAAAACCTAAAGGAAGCAAAAAGATAAAGGCTTGGAAGTTTAGATGAACTTTCTTGTATAATTAATTGACATATTAAGGACAAAAATACTTTGTGATAGGTGTAGTACTACTCCATTGGCTTTGTATAGTTGTATACCTTGACTCTCTAATGTTCTTACTTCTTATTGACATTTAAAAAAAATAGTAGTAATAATTAAATGATGTCAAACTTATTTAACCTTGTAATAGTGCACACATTTCTGCTTGTCTGGTAAATGTGTGATGTAAAGTCTTCCCATGCGTGGTTAGTTTGACTGAATTAATCATTTCTTCTGCTTGCATATTAGGATATATATATATATATATATATATATATATATACATTGTCCGGCTCTCCAACGAATCCACGAGAGAGAACTAAAAATAAATCGGCTATAATGACGGTTAGAAAGGATTAAGAACATATCCTTGATTCTACGTACTTTGCATCCTTTAGGACGGATCGGACGACGGTTCGGTCTGTCTCTGGCGCTATATGTTGTCCGTCGTTAAAAGGGTATGCAAGGTATGTAGGATCAAAGGTTATGTCCTTCATCCTTTCCGTATATATATATATATATATATATATATATATATATATATATATATATATATATCGGATCAGGTCTGGACTCCCGGACTGATCAAATCCGAACCTAATTATTTATTTATTTATTTTTAAAACAACTATTTTTTTAATATTTTATGGGTCGAAATTTTTCATATCTACATGTTTTTAGGCGTGATTTTGATATTTATACCAAAAATTGTATGTACGATCTTGCACGAATGTGTCTGCAGACTGCTTTGTTATAATCGTGTCCAAAATCACATCCAAAATATTGTATTATACTCACTCTGTCCCAGGTTAAAAGTCCTGGTAGACTTTTCATGCATATTAAGAAGATGAATGAAATGACAAAATTACATATAATAATGTCATTAAATATGGAAAGAGAATTAGAATAAGAAAAGTATGATATATTTAATGTTACGGGTATAATAGGAAAATATGTATAAAAGTTTGGTTATTAAAGGAAAATGGACATTTAACATAGGACTACCCAAAATAGTAATAAAGATTTTTATCATGGGACGGAGGGAGTATAAAAATTTCAGTTTCATAAAATATTTAAAAAAAAAATTTATTTGTTTAAAAAAAAAAGTAAAAAAAAAAAAAAAGTATTTTAAAAAAATCCGAGAGTCCGGATAGGAACCGGACTCTCTCTCTCTATATATATATATCGATCCTAGTGGAAATATATTTACTTGTATTAAAAATGTACATACATAAACAATCTGATTTTACCAATAAAAAAACATGCTCTAATAATGTTGCGTGGAATTTGTTTATTTATACAATTATACTAGTTTAATATTTTTCATATTCATACATAATAGTATAAACTATAGACAACAGGCATTCAAACTAGTTCATGTTCATTTTCTCATGTCTAAAACAAAAAATAAAATAAATAAAAAGTAAAATAAATATATAAAAAAAATATAAAGTAAAAATTCAGGTCTGGGAAATATTTACTTGTATTGAGTATTGACCAAAAGAATCAATAATTCACAAGAATATTTTCTGAAAAAATAAAAATAAAATAAATCAATCAACAAAAAGAATGGGGATATGAGATTTATGAAGCTAATACGACATCGTTTTCTCACGAAACCTGCATATATTTTGTTCCCATTTGTCTGGAACGTGGTTAAAATTGGAGGGAAAAGAAGACCGAGAAGGAAGAGAGAGAGAGGGGGATGCCATGCCAGTGGCAAGAGTCATCGCCCATGTCGACATGGATTGCTTCTACGTTCAAGGTATCCTCTTTCTCCTTCTCTCTCCTAAACAGGGACAATTTGTTTTTCTATGGGTGTCGGTTTATATTTTAGGGCATTGGTGGTTCAGGGATGAATGAAATGATAATTATGCTTTTTGTTTCTGAATTTACGTCATCAGTTAAGTGATTCGGATTATAGTATCAAATTCTCATCAAATCCTACTTTTCATTTAGACCTATAAGATAACTAACTATACAGGCGGATCCATAAATTTTTCCGGGGACGGATTTTAACTATTTTTTTTTGTTGAAGTTAAAAAAAAAACTTGAACTAATCATAATATTAATTAATCATAATAATGTTTACAAATTACAATAAATATTCATAATCCAAACTAAAAAAGGAATTTCAAATAAAAAGCATTTAGATACAATTTAGAAACTTACTTCAGTTACTTGTCGTAGTTCAATTTGAATGATTTCCCAAATGCTCAAAGTCTCAAATCAAATTTGCTTTTTATATTCAAACAAAATCATGAATTAATTTCAAAGCAATAAACTAGTTTTGGTATCTTTTTATAAGTTTCAAATAAGTTTTACAAACAAACCATTCAAAATTTATACTCAGAACATCAAAAATTATACAGAGTCCATTAGTTAGATGCAGGAAACTAAAGTGATTATAATAACTAGAAATGAGGGGCTGCTAATGCTCATAGTAATTTTTTATTTTCCATTTCCCATTATAAAATAAGGCAAAATCATTGTAAGCTATCACGACAGAAACTACTCATCAAAATGATCCCATTTTCAATTGAAGATCAAACAATCCAAAAACAAAAATCCAACCAGACCAAACAAACAGTAACCACAGTTAACCAAATCAATAACAAAAAAATTAAAATTGAATAAAACAATCACTCACAGTTCACACGCTGATGAACATTCAAAATCAAAAATTATACAAAAAATACTTATAAGATTTCACCAAGCCTTAAAACTAAGAAGATTTTTGTATTTGTATTTAGAATTGGTTTATGATTTTTTTTTTGCCTCTCTCCAAATTTAATTATTCTATTAATCTGTCCTCTTAAATTTATTAATTTACATATCTGCCCTGCCACTATGGCTATAAATAAATAAAAAATCAACAGGGGCAGCTGCCTATGCTGCCCCATATACAGATCTGCCCTTGACTATACTAGTTACTACTATAGTATTTAATCACTACACTTGTTAGGGAATGAATCACTAATTTTATGTAGCATTCTATATATTTTTTTCATTATGTTGATTCTTGTGGGCTAGATAGATGTTTATATCCTCCGTCCCAAAAAGGTTCTTCTTCATTTGAGTGTCAATTTTTTTAAGCTTTTGAATTCATCTTTTTTCACTGCTTTAAAGTTGTCTAATATGTACATGTTGTATAAGGATATGTAATTCAGATGGTAATTTTGGAATGTGAGAGGATTGATTGGTAAAATTTATAAAATGAGAAAAATGACTCTCAACTTGAAATTGAGGGGATTTTAATATAATGCTAATGCATATGCTCGTGGATAGTGGAGACGTGAACATTATTTTGAAGTTCTGAACATTAACAAGGGATCATAAAGTACACGATAAACATTATTTTCTTAGGGGGAATCGGCTTCTCTTTTATTTTTTTTAAAAGGAAACAATTTGACGACCTATCAGTTAAGTTTTAAATATGATATATTTGAATGACAATACTTATAATCAATAATAATTTTTTTAATTTCAAATGAAGGCATTATAAATGCCGTTTTAATCCATTAATTAATATATTCAAAAAAAGATATGTACCTCTTCATCCAATAGGGTAGCATTTACAATCTTGTTTGTTTTTGTACTTACCCCATCCCAAATTCTACTGACTTTGACTTTGATAGTGAAATCATCTTTTCTTGTATATAGTTGATTCAAGGGAACATGATCCGTATTAAAATTGTAAAATTTTTTAGAGTAATTTGGTGTGTAGATAATTCTATTATAATGAATTAAAGTATGTTAAATGAGATAGGTTATATATACTAATTAGGTTCACGAATCATAAAAAGTAATGCAAAATACTAAGGGTCAGTAGATGTACGTATGAATCATTAATTGATATATTTAGTTTTTACTCGATGCTTTTGTGAGAAATTTAACTCTTGAGCTGTTGGGTCAGTTTTTTGGAATACCAAAATTTATGACCAAGAAGGTAGGAAAATGAAAGAAAGGTCAGGAAACTTGGATTGAAAGAAAGACCAAAAAATGACTCAGCTTGTTATATTTTGGTATTGATATAATTGGATCTTATAATCTTTACCATTGAGTGCCCAGAGGAAGGCTGGTCAAGCTTAAGGCTGTGTTGAGAGAAATATGAGTTAGTTGACTTTTTGTTTAAATCAATTGCTAATGGACTGCCTCTTATTCGCTAAGACTTATAATCGCTTTTTTTTGTTACTTTACCTTGTTATAATTTAGATACCTCTTAATGAAATTTTTTTGATAATTTTTTTATATATATATATTCAACAATATTATGCACTCATTTTTATCCTGTAAAAATTATTAAATACCATTTAAAATTGTAAAATAGTGTCATTAGAGGAACTTACTTTTTAGTTATCAAACAATTTTTTAATTCAGCTGTGTTGAGATGAAATATGAGTTACATTCTTTAATTCCTGACAATCATGTGGCAATCATGTGGCCTAGTTTATTGAACATATCAGTTGGTAATGACTTGATTTTTGGTCTAGCTGAATTTGCGGTTGCTTGCATACTCTTTCAACTACTGAATGTTTCAAAAAAATAGAAGAATGAATGACTAAAATAATTAAAAACCACTGATATTTGAGACCACAAGTTAAGTTGACCAGAAAGTCATATTCATCAAACATTCCTTCCTAATGTATTTGATTTGTGTTTGTGATTCTGATTTAGAATTGTATTTACTTATTTAAAAACACAGAAATACAGAAGTTCTTCAGAAATAAACTGTGATTGGTGTCATTTGTGCCAGGCTGACTCTTTTTTATTTTTCTTTGTAGTGGAGCAACGTAAACAGCCCGATTTAAGAGGGCAGCCTACTGCTGTGGTTCAATACAACTCCTGGAAAGGTGGGGGCCTAATTGCTGTTAGTTATGAGGCTCGTAAATATGGGGTAAAGAGGTAAATAATTTTTTTTAATTTTTTTAGGGATAACTGGATTATCTCTTTGGCATTGAAAAGATGTGTTCCTTGGTTTCAAGATCGATGCGAGGTGATGAGGCAAAGCAGGTTTGTCCACAAATTCAGCTTGTCCGAGTACCAGTTACTCGTGGTAAAGCTGACTTGACCATATATAGAAATGCGGGTTCAGAGGTTTAAGGGAGTCATAATCTCTCTTTGTTGTTCAAGCTACTTTATTTTTTTAAATCCTTCTTATCTTGAATATATATATATATATATATATATATATATATATATATATATATATATATATATATATATATATTGACTTTGATTGAACTTGCAGGTTGTTGTTGTTCTTGCACGGAAAGGTAGATGTGAGCGTGCTTCAATTGACGAGGTATATCTTGACCTTACTGATGCTGCTGAAAAAATGTTGTCAGAAACTCCCCCGGAGAGCCTTGAAGCAATTGATGAAGAAGTTGCTAGATCTCATGTTCTGGGCCTTAGTATGGTATGAAGAGTATGCTTTCTCATTTTTCGTCCTGATAGAAAATTCTATTGATTTTCAAGATTTCAGTTATTATATCAACCAGGCTAAATATTTGGTGGAAGTTATAAAAACTTTGGAACACAGAATGTTCAATGGAGAAGATTCTACTTATCTTTTCCCCAACACATCCAGTTATCACATCATTTGAGATTTCAATTCTCTTTTGTATTTATCGATTATTTTTGTGCAATAAAGTCCCTAAGTTTTTTTATTAATATAATTTTTATCTTCTCCCTATTGATGACTCAAGAATCTTATAACTTTATGTTGAGTAGAAGCTTTTCCTGATATAAAAGCAAGAGAACAGGTGTAGGTTGTCTGGGAATTTTTTTTTCTAATTAGGTGTTATTGTGATTAATTATATTATTATAAAATGCAAGTATTTGCTTTTGTATTTCTTTTTAGATCCTGGGCATTTCATTAAATTGATTATCTAGCTATAATGTAAAAAAGCTTAAAGTTTACTTAACATACTGAAATGACTATTTTTTTTAGTCAGAATCCTTTTCATCCTCTCAAATGTCTATTTCCTTTCTAATAAAGTTCTTCTTTCATCCAAGAAAATAAAATAAGAAGTTGCTCGTAAATGGAATCTGCTTCCAAGTACTCAATAAGCATGTTTCTACCCTAGAACTTGAACCGCTTTAAGGCATACTCTGCGTGTGTGTCTCCATAGTTGTTTTTTCAACTTCTGCTTATTTTGAATTTTGCAACAACTAATATACTGAAATTGTCATTGTCTGCAGGAGGGAAGTGATGTTAGAGAAGCTGTTAAGGAGTGGATTTGCAGGAGCAATGCTGATCATCGTGATAAGCTGTTGGCCTGTGGGGCTTTTATTGTTGCAGAACTTAGGTTCCAAGTTTTGAAGGAGACTCAATTTTCATGTTCTGCGGGAATCGCTCATAATAAAGTAGGAAGGGGTATTGGTTATCTTTGTTTTGTCTTTAATGATCCATTGTAGACAAAGATAATTCGACTGTTTTCTTGGATTAGGTGCTATTGGCTTATGCATTATGTTCTTAACAGATGCTGGCCAAGCTTGCAAGTGGCATGAATAAACCTGCTCAACAAACTGTTGTACCTTTGTCATCTGTAAGAGGATTGCTTGAACCATTGCCAATAAAGAAAATGTAGGTTATTGCTTGATATGTAGTCTTGCGATTTTTGTACATATCAAAAAGTGCAATTTAGGCTGCAATGGTGTATTACACTTGGCTATGTTACTTTTGAATTGGGATCTACTTGGAAGAAAAAAAATTCCTTCTCTCTTAGAAGTTATTATTTCATTTTTTCTATATAGGATGATTATTTGGCTTGTATGGTCTTTTAAATGTAATGCATTACTCCATATTTAATCTTCTTTGAGTCAAAAATATTAATTGCAGGAAACAGCTTGGTGGAAAGCTCGGCAGTTCTTTGCAAAGTGACCTTGGTGTCAACACTGTCGGGGATCTATTGCAATTTTCAGAGGAAAGGCTGCAAGATCGCTACGGAATAAATACTGGGTTATTATCTTTCAACAGTAGAAAAAATACATGATGGTTAGCGCAAGCTATGCGCGTCCTTTATCAATGCGTCATTTTTTATTTATTTAACTTGAATAGTCAGATCTTTGTAAGCAGTTGTAGGGATTTTTTTATTCTATTTTAAAAGAAGTTTAAGAGATAGTTTACTTAACATATTTCTCAAACAAAAATACCCTTGGTGTTCCTCTCACCTGTTTTCACTCTGTATTTCACTATATTTTCCCATATTTTTCTGAGTTATATATTATGGTGTGAACAATGCGCACTAATGATGTTTTCTTCAAAAGCAATAAGATTTTGGGTCAAGGATCATAGCAGTAATCTTTGCTATGTTTCCAACTTTTTGCTAAGGATCTGACCTCTTTACAATGATCTTAAACTAGTTTTAAAAGGTTTTGTTTTCATTTTATGGTTGATTTGAGATTTAAGGGAAAATGGGTGTTGCTACTCACCTCTCATACTTCTTTGTGCATGCACAACAGTACTTGGTTATGGAACATTGCCAGAGGGATTAATGGGGATGAGGTTGAGGGTCGACTTCTTCCTAAGAGTCATGGTACGGGGAAGTTATTTCCTGGACTTAGGTGCCTGAAAACCATTACTACTGTGAGTTTTTTCCGCTCCCTATAGAAGAATATTACCTTATATTTCTGCATATGCAACTTCAGTTCACTCTACTTATTACCTTGTTTCTTTAAATTGCTCTTATTGTCATGTTCCTACATTCACATTTCACATGAGGTTTAGATGTAGTTAGCATTCAAGGCAATGTTTTATTCTCGTTTCAATACTTATCCGTTGTCTGTCCCCACTGATTTTCTGCTATTCCTCCAGGTAGAACTCTGGCTCAATAAATTTTCTGAAGAACTTAATGAGCGTCTTCAATGTGACATGGAACAGAATAAAAGAATTGCACACACACTCACCCTACATGCTAGTGCTTACAAGGTTGTCATTGTACTCTGTCCCTAGTACTTCTTGCTAGCTTATTTCGTCAAACAATCTAGATGTTTTCCAAATACCTTAAATTTTAAAATATATAGAAAACTTATAGACTGCCTACCCTAACGAGTTTGGGATAAAGGCATTCCTGAGTTGAGTATATAGAAAACTTATAGACTCTATATTGTGCTGATCATATATTGTCTTGCAGTCAAATGACTCAGATTCGCAGAAAAAATTTCCTTCTAAGTCGTGTCCATTAAGGTACGGGGCTGCCAAGATTCAAGAAGACGCCTTGAGCCTGTTTCAGGCTGGGTTACGTGAATATCTCAAATTGTACAGTAAAACTCAGGGAAATCGATGCAGTGGATGGGGAATAAACAGTCTTACTCTATCAGCAAGTAAAATAGTTGATATACCATCTGTAAGCTCGAAGTTACTTTTTTGAGTACTCATTAGCCTTCTATATGCCATTTGCTTAATACTTATCTGCTTTTTGTAATATTTTACCAGCCACAGATATTAAGTTTGATGTTAGCATGTAATGCCATATGTACGTAATGAAACCTAACATCAGATTCACACGGTTTCTACAGATGGGCAGCATGCTATCAACTTGATGTCTGATAGAACTTCTATAAACCTTGATAAAGTATAAAAAAATTGCCAACATCTTTGTTACTCCAAGTGTTCTTCTTTTGGTATTTGCCTACTTCATTACTTTTTGTTGATTAGTTTGTTCTTTACAACAAACCGTTAGTCCATTTAAAAAGTTGGTAACGATGAGTACTTTCATTTTTGAAAATATAATAGGTTTTTATCATTTGTACTCTCTAGTCTTAAGGAGTGATGATTCTCTTGTTGTTTCTAAGCAAGTAGCATTTAGACCATCTGTAAATGGGCTCGTATATCAAGAAACAGATCAGAGGAATTTTGTTACCACACTTTCTATTGTGAAGCAAATAACGACCTTAGTTTGTCATGGAAATGGAATCTGGTTCACTTCGCAGAGAACATTAAATGTTTATGTTTGAATTCTTGGTATTTTTGTTTTAGTATATGTTTGAGTGTATGAATTGTAATGTAGCATTAATTGTATATACTTGAGTAATTTTCTTTTATGTTTAGTGTTCCTGTAAATTGAAATATCTTTGTGTGTGTGTGTGTGTGTGTGTGTGTGTGTGTATATATATATATATTTCATGTATAAAATTTACATTGTAAAAAATCTTTCGCTTTATGGACAATTAGTCGGGCGCCTAGTCGACTAGTTGCTTAAGCAGTCGGCCACTGACTAGCCTTGACTTAGCGCCTTAACAACTATGGTACAGAGTTTGAATGCATATTTTGACTTATTCACATGTTTGTGCTTTAGCTGAAGTTGGACCTAAAAGAGCTTAGTGTTCAAAACATTATCCATTTTCAACTTCAGATAATTTGGACAAGGCTTGAATTGAGTTGGGGATAAAATTTATTAAAAAGGATCGATATGTGTGGAGAATAATTGATGATAATTGTTGTATCAGCAGCTACTAGCTGTAACGAAAGCTGTTTGTAAAGTTTTAATTAGAGATCCAACAGAAATATCAAAAAGAAAAAGGAAAACGTTAAATAACTAAAATTTGTTCCATCATGCATGCAAGATTTTGGTTTTTTTGTGCATGTAAGCAAGGTAAATCTTGAGTAAGAAATTTTGAAATTATCTTTGTATATACGTTTATCCTTCTTGGGAGCAAGTCGTCATTTTTTGGATTACGAATAAATGGAAAATGACAAGACTTGTACTCTTCCTCTCTCTCTCCCTCTCTCAAACGTATGCTCATTTTCTCTTGATGGTTTCCTCACCAAACCTGTTTTAACATTTAGCAATTCCATGGTCATGCATGATATTTAGTCCTTTTTTTTAATGTTCATCATTGTTACTCCTATATATACCTTCTAGTATATCTTTGATCCATTGTCTTTATCTGTTGTTTAGTAAATTCTCTTGGCAGGGCACATGTTCAATCATGAAATACTTTCGGAGTCGAGATCAATTTGACCCTTCATCCAAAGAATTGAATGATAAAGTCCTTCATGAAGCTGCATCTTTATCACCTTCAGGTACCTGTACTGGTTCTCATCTCTGTAGTCTGTACACACTTTTTTTTAGCTTTTCCGTCTACTTTTCGCAAATTTAATAAAGTTGGTGCACCAATTTAGGAAGTGAAAGCTTTTCAGGGCCACATCCACCAGAGCAGCAAATAGAATACTATGAGGAAGAGAAAAGGACAAATTATGTGATGCCAAGTCACTTGGAAGATGAAAGAAAAATGTGTGAAGACAAGGTCTGAGTACTTGAATTCAAATTGTTTCCACCCGCTGATTAATTTTTCATTATTGACTTATGCAACGTCTATTAAGTGATTGATATCTATATAATCAAATGTACCATATAATAAGTCAATTTACAATTCCTCGTAGATCAAATTAGATAACAATGATAATGATAAAACTTGGATGCCTGGTATGTAGTATTTGGCAAGTCAGGAATTGAACATGGACTTGAAGTGTAATTTTAGGTGTCATGGCGTATGTTGATCTTGTTCTCCAGGCTAAAATTACTTCTGCATTGAAACAAATTTCTGACCATGTTTCATTAAACAATGATTATAATGCAATCTTTGTTTACTGAAATGCTAAATCTTTTGGATTTAGGAAACATGTATACTTATGAGATCTATTTGTGACAAGAATCCATCATGTTCTTCCTTCAAGCATGCACAAAATGACTTCTCTGGAGAAACTTCACCATTATCATCTGCAGGTGTTTTTCGTTATTGCACAAGCTCTAGTGCTCATTCTTTCTCTCTTCCTCCTTTTTTTTATAATTCTTTTTTGCAGCATTAAAAATATCAACTTATCAAGCTTGTGTTCGTGTAGGATCGAAAAGCTGTTTGGTAGTGAAGAAAGCTGAACCACAATTGGAGTTTATTGAGGAAGAAACTAGAATAAAGAATAACATGGATGGCATCAGATCAAGAGGGCGGAAAAGAAACGTATTGAAAGAAGAGGTCTCAATAAACCTTTCCCTTTATGCTACTGAACAACTGATGTATCTGTCTATCCTCTACATTCTTTACGAAATTTCCAAAATCGACCCGCCCCCTTTCTCTTTTTCCTATGTTCATTAAAGTGTCAGTACCCATCATTGCTTATTCATCATATGCAGTAATGAGATTATTATTATTCCACAAGTCTATCAAGAATATGGATGCCCAATTCAGTGTCTTACTGTTTTGTTTCAAAATGTGGTTTCAAATCTAATTTCCTTAATGTACCCAACTAAAATATTCATTTGAAATATTGGAATTTTAGTTCATAACTAAAAATTTGGAATCTGGATTCGGTACTTCTTAATTAATTGACTATTTGGTGTCTTGGTTGTGTTGCAAAATTCTAATATTTAAGCTTTAGGAATTTCTTTTGCCATGCAATTTGGCAGTGTTTCCTACAATGTGAGAGTCTGTTCCATTTGGTGTTTTTTTTTATTGTTTTAACAAGCCATTTACTGTTTCTTATGAGAAATTCTGACTTAATTCTCATGGTGTTCAAACAAAAGATGCACCACCCCTTAATTAGTTATAAAATATACTCTTGTATATATATATATTCTTTTTAATCTATCCAGCAGTACCTTTTCTTTTCTCCATTGCTAGTAGTTTAAAATGTCTATCTAGCTTCATAGTTCTTAGATGCAGCAGGGAACATCTTCTATCCTGAGATTCTTTCAAAGTCAGAATTGTTCTTCTTCGACTCAGGAACCGAGGCAAGAGCTTGTTAATGCTATTCAAGAAACAAAAGCATCTTTATTATCAGGTGACATTAAGACAAAACCCACTTCTATATTAGATTGCTGTCAATTCTTTTTCCATTTATTTTCCTTCCTCCTTCATTTTGAACGAACAAAATCTCGGTCAAGGCTAACAGCTGTTTTGAACTGATTAAAGGTGAGGTATCCCATGATACCATGCTTGTAGAGAGTAATACCTTCAGAGATGCACATAATGTTTGTCAACATGAAGAGAGAACAAACGCATGGAACTATAAGATTGATGAAATTGACCCCACTGTGGTTGCTGAGTTACCTCTGGAAATACAAGAAGAAGTGAGGGCTTGGCTCAGACCACACAAGCGGGCTAATACAGTCAAACGAGGTTCTAGTATTGCTCATTATTTCCTGCCCAATAAGAACCCATAAATTATCGTTTTAAGTTGCTGTACTCAAGTGTATAAGTTTAATTTGAGCAGCTATTTTTCTTAATCAAATGGGTACTAGAACCTGAAATTCTCGAAAGCTTTTGTGCAATCTAGGTTGTGTATTCTTCCCAATCTCTGCAGGATTTATAGTATCTGAATTTCTTGAGTATCTTCTATAATAGAGTGTTTGAAGCAGTCCGGCAAATATAGGTTGTGCCCGAGGGCATTGTAGCTAAGTGAACATGCATTACTTCTGGCACAAATTTTTGTTTTTTGTTTTTTAATTATTCTCTAATCCTACCAATGGATTCTGGATGTGTGTACTCGGGCAGCCTTTGTTTTGTTTTAACTTGTGTGATATACGTGTAAGTCTCGATGTACACTGCTAGTATTATAAAGCTGAAGAGCATATGGATCTTTTATCTTTTGAATGAAGCAAAGAGGGGTGTATTTTTGCTAATTAGGCACAGAATGGGACCAATGTATTTGTAAGATTGGATGAAGATTCACCTTGCAACAGATTGGCGTGCAAGGGTGAAAAATTCACCTTCCAAACACAAAATTGTAGGTATCGTTTCTCACGAACTAGTTCATGTCCCAACACAAAATTGTACTGTACTGGTTTTAGCGGGAAGTGGTTAGGTTTTTTTGAGGTAGCGGTATCCCATTCACGTATGGGTTACGAACTGGTTTATACCCCGACACAAAAAAAAAAAAAACAGTATTGGTATCGGTTTACGCTGTTTATCTCATAATGGTATCGCTTTAGCGGTACTCATACACGTAGGGGCTATTGCTAATTTTGTATCCTTTTTTGTGTATTGGGTTTGGAGAAATAGGAATTTAGAGTAAAAGAATATCATGTCCTTTTTTAATTAATTAATTTTAACCTTTTGTCTATTTTGACAAATTGAATCAGTGAAATTAAAAAACAAATAACTTGGATGATTATGCAGGAAATAAATTTTGTATAAGAATTAAACATGTAAACTCACCATATTTAAGGGATTAATAAACAATTTATCATTTTCTAAGAAATTCAAATTTGTAGTCAATTAATATTTCTATAAATTTCAGCTCAAAATTGACATTTATTTTCAAGGATTTTGAGTTAACGTTTCAGTAAATTACTATAAAAATTTTGTTTTTACCGCAAGAAAATAAAAATAATTTTCTTTATGCCAAGGATTTTGAGTTAAATGAAGTCTAAATTTACCTTTAAAATAAATTATTGAACCTATAAATTACTATAATAAATTTTGTTTTTCGCTTCATTCCTTAAATAAATGAGCCTCAATCAAACTTTATTTTATACTTTTATAAATTTTATGCTCTACTTTTGGGAATGTTTGGTCATTTACCACTTTCCTTTTGGAAACCAAAACAAATTGGAGTGTCACCCATTATCCGTACTGCCACCCGACCCGTAGTTAGCTCATCCGCCCAAAAAATCACCAGCAAATTTGAGCCTAGTGCTAGGGTTAAGAATTTGGAGGGAGAGAGTCGTCAGAAGGTTGGGGTGTAAGAAGAAAGCAAATTGGAAGAGCAATTTGGTAGTTTGATCCATCGGTGGATCGATCGAAAGTTTGTAGAGGAAGTGCAATTTGGGGATTTTGATCGATCAAACGCTTGGACTTTGGAGAAGGAGGTAGGTGATGAGTGATGATTCTTTGAGTTTAATACAATTTATACTCCTTAAAGAAAAGAAAAAAACCATTCTGTGTAATTTATTTATTCAAAATTCTAGCTATGGTATTGCAATTTTGACATAGTTGGTTCTATGGTAAATACACCCCTGGTTTGTTTATAAGCTAGCTAGATACACAAAGTACTTTCTAAAAAGATGAAACAACAATTCGGAGGATCAAAATGTAGTATTGTAGATGCAGGTATGCCAAGTATAGAAGCTATTTATTGTCATTTCTGATTTGTACTGCTCACGGGTTTCTAAATTCGTTTTGTATTCCAACTATGGTTGTGAAATTTTAGGAGCGGTGGATTAATGTCCTTAGGGCTCAAAACAAATATGTAGAATCCTAGAATTCAATTATTAAACGTGATAAACGATTAAGCTCACTTAGGCTCAATCATATACAAAATTAAAAATATACTATGATATAATTTGTTTTTACCAGTACATGCTGTACAAATGCTCGAACTCGCAACTTGTGAGCTAAAAGAGCTGATCTTGAACACATTGTAAAGAGCTCAGCCTGAACTTGATCGAGCTTGAACCTAAAAAAAAAGTTAATGGGTCAAGCTTAATGGGTCAAGTTGGCTATAGTCCTAGATCCCTCTCAACTCTTTTTGGCAGAGGTCTAATATTTTATATTTTATTTTGCCCTTATTCATATTTGATAAACAGGAAAAAAAGTCATTGTTGGCTGCCAAAGGGAGCAGAATATTTGTCAATGTTCTAAAACGCTGTAGGCGGCAGAGGTCTAATATTTTTTATTTTTAAGCCAATTTTAATATTTTATCTTACATTTATCCAAACAAAATAATAATATAAAACAAAACAATCTATAATAAAGATAATAAAGACCTTTGCTTAAAATTCAAACACATCCATATTGCTAATGTTAAAGTTCAAACACAAACATGCAATTGTTCAAAGTTCAAACATATTTTTAACGTATTAGTTTTATTTGAAGAAACTAAACATTAATTTAAGAATTATATTGAATTAAACTAAATATTACAAATGCATCATCATTTATATAATTTGAAGTTGGTACAAATTCAAAAATTATAACTATAATAAAATTATCAATTTTGACTTGATATTGTTCACTTCTTGTTGTGATTTGATATACTATAATATGTAATTATGTATTATTAATATGGTAAATTATTAAAAAATAAATATATCAAGATCATAGTTATTAAAATAAAAAACCTCTTCGCCTAGACCCCACTTAGGCCCTCGTCTAATTTTTGGAGGAATTTTTTGCCTGGCCTAGGGGGCACCCGTAGCGCCTAAGGGGGCCTAGCACACTAGGCGGGCGCCAAGGGGGCCCTAACTCTAGGCGGGGCCTAGGCGGAGATTTTAGAATCATTATTTGTATACTCGACACATTGTGGAGACTGCAAAACACTAGGATCCATCTGCATGTGAAAACCATTAGATAGAAGAAGAAAAGAGAAGATAGTAAATCCTTTGAAGACGTTTTGTCAATACCTTTTTTAGCTTTTTAGACTTTCAATTACTCGTTGACATTTTTGACAAAAGAACCTAAATACGCTTTTGTTCTTGCTAAAAACCAAGGTTTGAAGGTCTTGTTCCTCTTTACACCTTCAATTGTCTTACTTTTTGGAGTGATAATCTAATTTCAAATCAATTATTGCTGCTAACTTTTGACTTCCTATGACTTTCATGTATGTTTAAAAGATACTGTTTTATAGGATTTAGACCATAAGTGAATTGAGCTCCAATATCCCTCATCGTGTAAATGTGGTATTAGATCTTTTAGCAGAAATTAGTATAAGTTGTTGTGGTGGTATTACTTTCGTTTACCAAACTAAATTTTAACAGTGACATTTTATTTATTTTTGTATTCTTTATGGATGGCGCCATGTATGCCATATTGATTCAGGGAAGACATTACCTACTATGTAATGCAATATATTGGTATCCAATCTTGGACATGCATCTCAAAATGCCTAAAGCGTATCCAGAAGAATGCTTTATAAATATGCCTGTCGATTTAGTGCATAGGGGATGTAAGTGTTGCTAGAATTACACAAAATATATGAAAGCTCTTTGATTAACCTTTCAGTATAGAACTTATGCTGTAATTTTATTTAAGCGGACAGAAATAGCTAGCCTTTCTTTGCTTACATAAGCTTTGATATTACATATTATCCTTCCCAAATAATTATCTGCACTTCTGTACGATGATCACTCTAATAAGTAATAAGTAAGATGAGTGATCACTAGAGCAGCAAATTGTTACATATAATCAATGTTTAGTTTAGTTAGTTAGGATTTGACAGCATTGCCGTTGCAGTTTTATGGCTCTTGAAACATTTGAGTAAAAAAAGGTTCCCAGCATCCATTCTTATATAGATATTTTTTTAACTTAGTTTCTGAACTACATCCTTCTAAGATTTTATCCTTAAGATGACAAATTTTTAGTGTCATTGACAATTTTTACCATGAGTCTAATCTTTGTCGTGCCTACTTGTGAATATTAGATGTCTCGGAGGTATGATAGTCGTACAACGATCTTCTCTCCAGAAGGTCGTCTCTACCAGGTTGAGTATGCGATGGAGGCCATAGGAAATGCAGGTTCTGCAATTGGCATCTTGTCTAAGGATGGTGTTGTCTTGGTTGGTGAGAAGAAGGTCACTTCCAAGCTCCTCCAGACCTCAACATCCACTGAAAAGATGTACAAGATTGATGACCATGTAGCTTGTGCTGTGGCTGGTATAATGTCCGATGCCAACATACTTATTAACACTGCTCGGGTCCAAGCTCAGCGATACACTTTTTCATACCAAGAGCCGATGCCTGTTGAGCAGCTAGTTCAATCTCTTTGTGACACCAAGCAAGGTTACACACAGTTTGGTGGGCTTCGTCCATTTGGAGTTTCATTTCTGTTTGCGGGGTGGGATAAAAACTACGGATTTCAGCTCTACATGAGTGACCCAAGCGGAAATTATGGTGGCTGGAAGGCTGCGGCTATTGGAGCTAACAACCAGGCTGCACAATCAATGCTTAAGCAGGACTACAAGGATGAAATCACAAGGGAAGAGGCGGTACAGCTTGCACTGAAGGTTCTCAGTAAGACAATGGACAGCACAAGTCTTACTTCTGATAAGCTTGAACTGGCCGAGGTATTCCTCTCTTCTGGGAAAGTGAAGTACCAGGTGTGCTCACCTGAGGCCCTGAGTAAGCTGTTGGTCAAGTATGGTGTTACCCAACCTCCTGCTGAAGCCTCTTAAATTAAGTCTATGATCTTTGAACTTCCGGAGTTTCCAGAACTATTTTGTGATATGTTTTGTATTCTTCTTTAATACAATCATAACAAGAAAACATATTATCTATTCTTGCTCAGATACAATTGGTTTTCATGTTGCAAGCAAGAAAATTATTTATGCATGCAATGTCCCCAAGTTTTATCTGCTCTGTGAAATTGAATCAAAAGCATGTGCTCTTATGTTGGGAATGTTGAAGGAAATATTTAAACTGGTTGAGCCTTTCTTTGCCTTGCCTATTTCTGCCACACTTTAAGATTATAGACTCATGGACTTGATGAATGCAACCATTGAAAACTGAAGCTCATCAGGTTGGTTAGGGAGGGTTGATCTTCAAATTTACACTTCAATTGCTAGTAAAATCACTACCTTGTTCAAATATCAAGTCGACAAAGGTACTACTTGACTACTAGTCCTCACCATCTGGCAAAGTCTAACCTGTAAAACAAAAAATTGTATGCTGTAATAGGCGTAAATAGTAAATAGCTTAATACTTTGTTTATAAAAGAGTATATATTTTGGTCATCTCAATTTCGACCTGTACTCTTAAAAATGTCATACTATGGAAATTGTGATAAGAAGTTGAGGATCAAGCCCTTACCATTGGGATTGTTTCAGTTTACATAAGAAAAGATAAACTTCTCAAATCATGAAATTAACCACCCATGGAAAGGATCGACATTCCATTAACTAACATAGAGCTTCTGTTTTTCTTTTCTCTTTCTTCTCCTTTTTTGGGTTTGAACCAACACAAGGCTTGAGCCAAATGACTGGCTAGCAAAGATTTATTACCTAGTTTGCCTTGGTGTCTATGCTCCGTCAACTTTTGTAATTTGAAACTTTCTCTCTTGTTTGCGTTGACTAATATTGCATACATTTTGCCCTCCTTGATAGGGATAACATGGTGTGTTGAGCTTTGTATTATACATACAAAACATATAAAGCTTGTTTGGTCTTCTATAAATCAAATTTTTTTAACATTACAGCTACGACGCTATAACCAGTCTCCAGTACAACCTCATTGATCAGAGGGAGGTTAACAAAATAAACGAAAGATTGAGCATAACATAGTACAAGTTACTTAGGAAGTTGATTGCTCAGAAGTAAGCCATTCTTGTGCCGCCACCAAGTCAGGGAGCACAGTTGCACCAGACTTCCTCCAATCTTCAGCATCCGGTATCTTAAACCTATCCAACAGTAATGCATGCATGCCTATACTCTTCGAGGGCACATAGTCTTGACGCATACTGTCCCCAATGTGCAGAGCTTCTTCTGGTGCAATATTTCCTGCCCTTTCCAAAGCAATCTTGAATAGTTTTGGGTCTGGCTTTTCCACGCCTTCAAGGCCGGAAAACACGCCGAAGTCCCACTCCGATCCCTGAATCCCAATATGTCATGAAAGAAACTATCAAGATTACGCATATTCAAAGTGTTCAAGCATGAATTCATGCTCATAACAAAACTGGATGTGACCTAACTTGCTGCATAAATTCAATCAAAAACCTACTATATACAGTGTTCTAAAAATCCCCCACCTAGGTCTGCTTAATCTCCTACTAGCCAGAATCAGACCACTACAACATCAATTTAATAAAAGCTTTGAAGCTCTACAATACTTAAAATTAATTTGTTAGTCCTTGTTTTTTATTAATTTTTCATCTAAAATTTTAAAACACTTCGTCTACTATATGCTTTGTATAGTATAACAAGGATATACAATAGCAAAATAAATAAATGAGAATGTCTAAGAAAATGCCTACACCTGCCTAGGAAAATGCCTAGGTGCTAGGCGGCCCCCTCCGCCGCCTAGGTTTGCCTAGCGATTTTTAGAACACTGACTACATATGAATTCAGTTATGGTCTTACACTGCCATCTTATCCATGCATATTTACCTGATGTAAACCCAGGGCGGGAAGAATTACATCTCGATACCGGTACTCCGCATTGCTAACAAGTCCAACAAGTACACCTTTTTTCCGAGCCCATCTTAGGAAAGGTTGGGAGTCTGAAAATACAGTATACGGTGCACCAGAACCAAAGGTGGAGTATATGCGTCTGAACACTTTCTCAAATGTCTCTTCATCATAATCATATCCTGCCTGGAAATAATACATGGTTAAGACGCAGAAAATTTGTAAAATAGAATAAAATACAATCTGCAAACAAGTTCCAGTCCGATATTTGTGTTGCAGGCCTGTTCTAAATGCTGCAAAGTGCATCAGTATGGAATTAGCTGCTAACTGAAACTGCAAAACTAGGGAGTTACTAGTATGATTTGTGCTCTTCAGAGAATTAATTATGTAGCAGTTGCGCATACTGCAGAAAACAGTCATTGTCTTTTTCTTGTTTTGCAAGAGTTTTACAAACACATTAGACAGTTTCTTGACTTATGACGTGACTAACTATTTGATATTATCTGTATTTACGGAATGTACCACAGGTGTATAGTTCCTTCAGTAACTGACATGCCATAATTGGTGCAGGCTGGAGATTGCAAGAAGATGCGACAAAATAAGCCATGATAAAAGAGTTACCTTTACAAAAGAATCTCTAACACAAGTTTTCCACCATATAATGTTGGGTATTTTCTCCGCATACCCGAAACATGGATGTTCTTTTGCCATGGTTGCGTATGCCATTTTAAAGCCCTCGTGCATACGCTTGTAGTCGGGACATGGCAGTCCAACAGATTTGGCTGCCATGCAATAGTAGTCACCAAGCTCTCCTTTGTAAGCTATCAATGTGCCAGTAACATCCAATGTGATACAGCGTAACTTTGTCAATATAGACATAGTGAGTATGATTTTGTTGCAGGTTCTAATATCTAGATTCTGAAATGAATTTCTAGTGAAACTTCAGTACATCACTTTCTGTAGATATTAAAGTGAGATCAGCAGTAACAACTAACGCAGTCGATCATCAGCTCCCTCTGTTCTACTCAGCAGCCTCTGTATTTCAAATTATAATTAACTTGTTAAAAACTTGCTACATCCTGAATCAAGTATGCAGCAAGGATAATTCTTTACAATAAACTATAAAGGATCTCTTTGGCATGGCATAGAAAACTATGGAACAATAGAAAAGAACTGTGTAATAATTTGATTTCAAAATATGATAATATCGTCTCTGCATTTGGATCAAACCAATTTCATGATTGACAAAAGGTGTATTATCAAATCATACATCTCTAATGGGTGATAATTCTAGAAAATAACATTATCAAATTTAATGTTCATATGCTCATATTAACTCGAATTTCTGTTTTCAAAGAGGAGTAATAATAGAGTTCCAGAGTCCTGCAACAGGCTACATATTAACAAATACAAACACAACAAAATTTTGTTAAATTCATTAGGGATCTATTGGTCCTCAAGATCCTAGCAGTTCCAAACTTCCATGTGCCAAATATCATAGTTTTAATGATTTCTTCTAAGAATAATAGCAGTGGTTCAGAAACTAATATATGATTTCACAATCTATAATCGCGTTTCCATAATATTCCGTATCTGCAAGTGTACAAACACTAATGAGAAACTCATAAATCACTTAGATCAATAATATTTACAATGCAATGCATCTTGTAGAAATGATTTATGCCTATTTGAAATTGTCAGAATCTGGGGTGTGTAGTTTATATTATAATCCAGAACAAGTGTTTGCACGAAACCCTAACATCTTCGATGTAAATCTGAGAGTATGTCGTCAATAGAGTAATCATCACAGCAAATGCATTAGAAAACTTTCAGCAATTACACTATTTTCAAGTTGTTAACTACCTTAAGATACATACAACATAAAGAATTTGCTTATGAAACACTATTGAATATAATAACATAAACAAAATAATAACCTTTAAACTCTGTAGATCAGAAGTCTAGAACAAGAGACTAATTTACAGTGCAAAAAAGACATTGTCACTCTGTAGAAACTAATCAAGGCCACATTTTGCTTCCTTTTTCCCCCCTCTGAAGAGCTAAAAAGGAATGAGAAGGGGGAAAAAGGTACCATTGAAACAATAGAAGCATATACTAGTTGAGACATTAGTTTTCAACAAAATACAAAATTAGATTTAAAACATTAAAGATTTAAAGGAAAAGGGGCAAACAATCAAGAACAGAACTTCATAGGTAAAACTTTGGTTCTTGAAAAACACACACAAAGAGGAAGATTAAATAGAAATGCAAAAAGTCTGATAAAAAAAAATGATTGAAGAATATTAGCTCGAATTGCTGCATACCAAGTTACCAACAACAAATTAAACAGAAAAAGAACAAACCCATGAAAGCATAAAGGGATTGAGAACAAACCCAGAAGTTGAATTGTAGAGAATCTGTAGTTGCTTCGTTGAAGTGGCCAAAGCTTTCAACTTTGCTTCAGCAGATTCATAGAGGGATGGATTTGGGTGCTCAATTCATTTAAATACAACATCATTTAACTTCTTTTTCAAGTACTGTACTGTATTTATTATAGTGTTTATTTATTATTTATTAGAAATTACACTACATTTATTTGTCTCAATTTATTTGCATTTTAGTCCCTGCGGTTTCAAGAATGTGTCTATCTTCTTATTTAATTTCCATTTTTATTCGTTTGCCTCGACCACCGATCTCTTCCTCTCTTTTTCTCTCTTTTCTTTTTACTTCCAAAATTAATCTAATAGATAATTTATGTCTTTTATTTAATTTTTTGTTATTAAAAGATGCAAATCACTAATGAAAAAAGTCATTTCTTCATAGCCCTTTAGAGAATTTTAATTATAAAAAATTATAATTTGATAAGAAAATATTAATCGATATAGTTTGAGTTGTATATAATTTGAAAACATTCTATCTTTATAACAATCATCTACTACTCAAGTATATTATTTAAGTTTAATAATTTGAGACTGTGAGAAATAAAAATAAAATAGAGAGATTTTATCTGAGTAATTATACAGAGAAATTTTTTATATCGTTTCGAGTAAATATATAAATACTGATGAATGTTGTGCACTTGTGCTCGAAGGAGCAAAATGATAATGAAAAATAAACATTTGGAGAAAAAGATAAAGTTGAATTACATAATGTATAATTATGGATATTACAAAATTCAAGGGTATTATTTCAAGGTGTCATTATGGATATAACAAAAACCAAGTCAATAATTTAAATTTGAAAGCTTAAAACTGTGGACGGTTGCATGTTGTTTTAAGAAACAAAAACAGCGGATTCTACCTCCAGTATCCACTTTTAGATTTTGCTATACTAACTTTACATATATACTAAACGATAAAAATATAAAACTACTCGTTATTTTCTATAATTTTGTGGGATCATTAAGATTAAATTTTAAAAAAATTATTTTTTCTTTTATTTTCTCTCTCTTTCTTCTCTCTTCCTCCTCATTCTCACATTTTAGTGTAATTTTCTAATTTCTTCCAATAAATCTCTCATATTGCCCCTCATTTTCCATATAATCAATAATAACAAAACTTATGGGAACTTTAAAGGTCACAAGGTTACATATTTATATATTGAAGATAACTTGAACTTCATTAAAATTGAGCTATTACAGAAGTTTAATGGAAACATATTACTTTTGCAATTGCATTCATGCATTCTCCTAGAAGAATTGCTGAAAGGCAGGTCTTGAAAGTAGTAACTTATGGATTTGGATTCCAAACAGTCTTATAAAAACAAGTCGCGCTTGAATAAATGAGAAGTGCAATTGTATAATATTTGTATAACAAAAGTTGTCTAAAGTGCAACTCTCTGTTGTATCAATGCAACTTGTTTTTATAAACTGTTCAAATGAATTGCCCATTTCAAACCGTATGAAATCAAGATCCGTAATTTATGGCCCTTCTTTTCCTGTCTCATCTTCTTCAAGAATCTTAGGCATGTCTGGCTTTTGTTGCTGATGAGCCAAGTCATAAGTTGCATGGAGACCAAAAAACACATAGTAAACCAGCATTACAACAGTGCAAATGCCAAACCTTATAAAAGCTTGAGCTCCCAATGATCCCATCAAAAACAAGTTTGTTGCAATTGACAAAGATGGAAACCATGGCACAAAAGGAACACCCCATACTTTTGGTGCCCTTTGTTGCAGCAAAAGCACTGAAATCCCCAAAGTCCCCAAAAACCATATAGGAATTGTAACAACATAACCAACCCAACCATTTGGGTATAATCCCCAATAAGCTGAAGTTCCCATAGAAGAGGCTATAATAATCAGCAAAAATCCAACAAGCTTCAAGAGGTTTGGTCTAGTAGTTACCCCTCTTACATAGTATCTCCTAACAAGAAGCGCCACCGCCATCATCATAAAGATGAAAAGGGTACTTATAGATAACAGACTTGCCAAAACATCTAAGCTTGAGAAAAATGCAATGCAGCCACCGCAAATGGTGATCAATAGCGTAGCATTTATAGGCGTTCCTGTTTTCGGATGAACAAGGGCAAACCAAGGTGGGATCATATGTGCTCGAGCAATATGAGTAGTGTAGCGCCCCTGGCCTAATGCGCCTACCAATAGAACAGTGGTCATGCCCTTTAGAGCCCCTAGAGCAACCAAATACTTGGCCCATTTCATCCCCACACTTTGAAATGCAACAGAGTAGGCGGCATCCGGGTCTATATCCGTGTACTTTTGCATCATAGGAAGTGAAAGTGCCATCAAGCAATATATGACCGTGATAATGGACATTGATCCGAGCAATCCTAGAGGTATATCTCTTGATGGATTTTTCGTTTCTTCAGCCATTGTCGCGATATTGTCGAATCCCCCATAAGCAAAGTACACAATTGCAGCTGCTTGAAACACCCCTTTAGCACCATAAGGCAAAAAGGGTGTCAAGTTGGAAGTGTCAGCATGAACAAACCCTGCAATTAGCACAAAAAGAATGACTATAGTATTTATAGCAGATGCTATCCAATTAAAGTATGAAGTTTTTCTTGTGCTGGTCATGGCAAAGGTTGCGGCAATGGCTAGAACAGCAACAGCAATTGGGTCCAAGAGGTTGAACCCTTCTCGGAGATTTGTATGAATTCGTAGCGAATTCGGGTGTTTGTTCAAAAGGGATGTGAAATATGAAGTCCAAGCTCTTGCAACTGCAGCCCCACCAAGAATGCTTTCGAGGAGAATGTTTGCTGCCGTTATAAAGGCTGCAAAGTCTCCTAATTCTACCCTTAAGTACGCAAATGAGCCCCCTGCCACCGGAATTTCTATGGCGAATTCCGTGTAACAGAAAACTGAAAGCATTGCTGAGACACCAGAAGCAACATATGATAAAACAATGGCAGGTCCAGCGTGTTTGTTGCATTCTTGGCCGGTTAGCACAAAAATGCCAGCTCCGATGACAGAGCCAAATCCGAACCAAGTGAGATCCCACCAGTTTAGGCACCGTTTCATGTCGTTTTCGCTTTGTTTTCGAAGCTCCCCAGTCTCATTTGCATCGCTTGATCGGCTTACAAGGCGGTCCTTGAACCGAGAACATGTTTGGGACAGCGCATACCGGTAAGTGCCCCAGTTTTCGAATGATTCTTCTGGGTAAAAATCCTGTTTGCTCCATCTCCAATAGCTTCTTGATTGCAGCTCACCACTCACTTCTTTTAGTGAACTCATTACTTTTTCTTTCTGCCTTTTCTGGGAATGGATGATTATATGGTTAAAATTAAACAACTTCAGTGAAATGTCATTTTATAAGAGAGATTTCTTCATCAAGTATCATTCAAGTCAAAGTTTGAAACTTCTGTTATATAGTTGACTTGTTATGGAGAATTAGACAAAAGAGCACAGTTGTAAGATGTTTCTTGTTTATTCACTAAGCTTGTCAAATGAAATGGGGTCCAATCCAATGAACAAACTAGTATTGGAGTATCCGTGTAAATTGTGATTATAATTTATAGAATAATGCTAGAAACACAAATTATTCTATAAATATTTTATAAACTGTTGATGTGACATACTCCACCTTAGCATATTGTGTGGGGTCGAGACTACATTGAAATAATTTGCTGATCAATATGATGAGGTAGAGTATGTCACATCAACAGTTTGTAAAAGAGTTGTAAAACAGTTTGTGTATGTAGCATTACTCTAAATTTTACTAAAGACTTGAGATAAACTCATTTTATTACCATAAAGTCAATAATAGACATCACCAAATCATACGAAAATTCATATGTTTAAATATTTTGTTATGTTCTTTAAATCCGTAGAGTTGGATTTATTTTTAAAAAATCCCTAAAAATGAACGTATTAACCATACTGGGTGGTATACTAGTTAAATACCTATAGGGTATATTCCTTTTTCAGTATAAAGATTCTTCATTTTAGTTCATAATTTATAACTAGATTGTATTTTTCCTCCAAAACATATGAAGATTCTTCTGCTATTTTAGTTTATAATTGCTGGCAGTTCATGGTGACTTATTTTACACCATCCTTGATCAATTAGCTAGGGGTAGTGAACAAATTGATATGCTAGCTATGAATAGTCAAATGTTTATTGTTCTTGAATATGACAATCTGGCAATTTTTTTTGTTTTTGTCTATTTATAACTCCTCTATTCTTATTCTAGTGGAATAATTTTAGAAATTAATATTTTCACATGAGTCTCTCTCATATGAAGGTGAGACTCACTCACTCGAAGATCGATGTGAAAATATCAATTGTGGTTGAAGGGATAGTAAAGCCATTAGATAAGTTGAAATGGTACTCTAAATTCAATTCAATTGATATAGGATACTTTGTCTTTATTAATTGGTGGGCTCAATGATTTTGGATTGTTGTTTTAGATAGTACCATTACTTGTGAGAAAAATGGCACTTATTTTCTGGAGAATCTTTGACCTAACAAGTTGCCACTCCACTTGATCTGCTATTTGTCCCCAATTATGTCATTTTCCCCCATCAGTAGAATGCCCACACTGTGTTTGTTCAAGAATCTAATTGGGTTCAAAGTGCTTTCGAAAATTCAATTTTGGTTGCTAGATGATTTCAAATTATAAACAAAAAAAAAGAAGCTAAATGTAAGACCCCGACTTTTATGAATAAAGATGAATTTTCTATAAATATTATTTTTGAATATTATGGAATGAATTTGATATAATGTTATAGTTGTGGATAATATTTATAAATTTTTCAAAGTATGCAAAGTTATTATATAATATTCGATTGGTTGGGGAATATTCGTGCAATAAGACAATCGTTAGTGGACCCTACAAATTAATTATCATTTGACGAAAAACAACAAAAATACTTTATAAAAATAACGGCGGAAGTTTTACCGTTAATCTTGTTGAAACAATCTTAAGTTAAAAAAATACGATGTCTGCCGTGAATTCTTGAAGACACCTGTTTTGGTTATTGATCTTTACGTGAAGTACTCAATTTTTGTTCAATTATTCTACATTAATTCTTTGCAAGTATCTCACGTTATTATTCGATTCAATTATTGTCAATATTTTATATATTATTAAATCAATAATTGAGATATTGAAGTTATTAATATTATTATTTGCAATATTAACGATGCAGAAGTTACATCGAGAGGTTTGGTCACCTAATTGCGCGCTAATAATAGAGAAATCTTATTGGAAAGCCTCCTCTTTCCTCGAGAAACTCGACGCAGGTCGATTAATATTGTGAATTATAATAATGATGATAAATATTATTAAAAATATTGAGGGGATTTTATGAAGTATTTGATGTAAATTTTACTTATTATTTGGATCCCCCACTTTCTCATATCTCGGTTTTAGTTTTATATATATATGAATACACATATATATATATATATATATATATATATATATAATATTGTTAATGAAAGGTGGGTGGGGGTGGGGGTGGGGGTGGGGGTAGGGATGTTCAACCTGTTTTACTGGACCGACAATCAACTGCATCAAACCGAAACCGTCCAAATCTTAATATCGATATCTGAGAGACGGGTTGAAGCCTAGATAATCTGAATCTCCATCTGCAATTTTTCTTAGGTTTTCTAGAAAAATTTATATAATTATTATTTTTATTATTATTATTATTATTATAATCATTATTTTATTATTATTATTATTTTTATTATTATAATCATTTTATTATTATTATTATTATTATTATCATTATTTATTATTATTATTATTATTATTAATAAAAATTAGAAAATCGGTATAACCGATCTGGTTAGGTTTTACTAGAACCATAAAAACGCATGAATCAAACCGATATCTTAGAAAAAGCAGATATACCAATTTTTTATCTTTGAAACCAGGATAAACTCTTTTTATACCAAACCGACACATTAAATCCGGGTTCAAAAATCGAAAAACCAAAAAAATCAAAAAAAATGAACACCCTTAGGTGGGGGGGGGGGGGCGGGAAATTAGGATGGAGGGGGAGTATTATTATGTATATTATATTATATATATATATATATATATAAGTTTGAAAAATGGGCATGGAGGGAGTACAATTATTATCATTATATATATATATATATATATATATATATATATATGTAAAGCTTAGTTGATAAAGGAGGCAGGAAGGAAAATTTGATCACAGAAGAGTATTCCGTGAAAATTTTAGCACATACTATATATATATATTTAATATATATAATATATATTTTATTTAAAGGTTTTCTTTTATTAGAATATTTTATTAAATCAATATGGATAGTCCGATTAAAGTAAATCAATCTGCACCAGTTAATTGAATTAATTCTTATCACGATCTATTCTTCATAAATATAAGCTCACTCCTTCATTATTTTCTTTTAATTCAATTGAAACTCTGAGAGAAATAAGAAAAGTATTCTACTACTTCCTACTCTTATATTCAGCTTTTTACGGTAAGGGGTATTATTTCTTTTGTATTACGTGAAGAAACTTACATTATTTCATTCTTTATTATTCTCACTGGAATAACCAATATACGCGACTACCCTATACTTGGTGACATTATTCTATTATTCCGTCTTTATTATTATTACATTTGAGTCGCGTTTCTGGCGGGACTGAATTCCGCTCTTTATTATTATTACATTGGAATATTCGTAAATATGCGTTCTGTGGGACTGGTTAAAATCTTTATTATTATTCATTGGAATATCATATTCATATGCGTTTCTGCACGGACCGGTTCCGCTTTATTATTATTCTGTTGGAACATCCTGTTAGTGCGAATTTCACCGACCGTTCAATTATTTATTAATCTGTTGGAATAACACATCATCATCAAGACCGCATGCATGGTGATTTCTTTTGTTATTCCATTCGTTATTATGCTCAATTGGTTAAAGTTTTGACTTCTATACTCCATGAAATTAGTGGAATATCCTCGATATTTGCGCTTTCATCCAAAGATCTTTTCATAGAAATATTCTTCCGAGCATTCTTGAATTTTACTCTACAAAGCGAAAGATCATGTTGACAATTTGGACGTTATTGATTCATGGATAAATTAATTCTTGAACTTGTTTTATTAAATTCTTATATCATTGTCATCATCCTCATGTTTATATTATGTTGAAAGTCATTTGTGGCTTTAGAAGTGCGTAGATGGACTTGGTATGATTATGACACTGTGGATTATTTGGTGTAATCATGGAATATTACAAATGATGTGGAAAAAAATCCTCATTGGCCCGTAGTGCATTGATGGATAGTTGTTGGCATGATCATGACCATTAATGAATACACAATATTCTTGGCGAGTAGGCGTGGATAATTAATGGTAAGTGATACTTAAAGAATATTCTTGGTAGTAGTGCGGGGTGATTCGATGATGTGAATTATTTATTAAAATTTGAGTCACAATGATAAAAGTCATGAAAAACCTTTTAAATCATAGAAGATAGTAGATTTTATTCTTTACTTGACTCTTCAATGGATTGCTTGTTCACCGCAGCTTAAACTTGATGTTTGTTATATTTTATCAGTTTAACACTGTTGAAGGCTAATGATAATTTATCCTCCGTTATCTTTGTGAGACCCCATATTTTATCAATAAAGATTTAAATTTTGTCGAAATAATTTTTAATATTATGGTGTGAATTTGAGATAATATTATAGTTGTGGGTAGTATTTATAAATTTTACAAAGTATGCAAGTTGTTATAAAATATTAGTTTGGTGGGAATATTCTTTTTGTTAGGAATATTAAATACAACGGCTCAATCATTAGTGGACCCTAGCGAAATTATTATCGGATTGAAAAGCGACAAAAATATTTTATAAAAATAACGGTGGAGGTGTTACTGATTAAAAGCTGTTGAACTACCCGTTGGTAAAAAATACGATGTCTGGCGTGGTTGCGTAGTAGCACACGGTATTGATTATTGATGCTTACGTGAGAAGTCACTCATTATGCTCGATTATTACTTCTGATAATTCTTTGCATCATATCTCTTATATTATTGATTCAATTATTGTCACAATTATCATCATATAATATGTTATATTATTAATTGAGACGACAAGTTATAAATGATTAATAATTGTTGAAAGATTAAAAAATGTGTTGATTAAAAATAAAATAATTTGTGGTAATATTTATTCAATCCTTAATGTATATAAAAGATTACATTATGAGGCGTTTGTGGTAAGTTTGATTATTTTATGGGGGCCCATATGTCATTATCTAAGAGTCTCTTCGTCGATAGTAATTACCTTTGTGAATAGTAATTACCTTCGTCGATAGTATTTACCTTAAATCGATAGTATTTACCTTCGTCGATAGTAATTACCTTCGTCCTTAAATCGATAGTAATTACCTTTGTGAATAGTAATTACCTTCGTCGATAGTATTTTACCTTCGTCGATAGTAATTACCTTCGTCGATAGTAATTACCTTCGTCAAATAGTAATTACCCTTGTGAATAGTAATTACCTTCGTCGATAGTAATTACCTTTACGAGACGTCGAACCACTTGCCGTTTTCACATTACTGGCGTCGAACCACTTGTCGTTTCACATTACGGTGTCCGAACCACTTGTCGTTTCACATTCTGAGCGTCGAAACCACTTTTCTTTTCACATCACCGGTCGTCGAGCCACTTGCCTTTTCACATGGCGGTCTTAAGCTAGAAATCTTCTATAAATAGAGGCCTAGTGCTTCATTATTTTCACGAATTCTTTGAAACTCTGAGAGAGAAACTATAGAGAAAGAAGAAAAAAGTATCTCTTACTTCACCTTGCCAATATTCGGTTCTTCTAAGGTAGGGAATATTATTTGTTGTACCGTAAAGGGGTGTTATTCTTTCTTATTCATGAAGAAGCTGCTGTTATTCCATTGCTTATTATTACATTTGAATAACTTTGTAAAAGTGGTATACCTATACATAACTTTGTATCTGTGGCGTACCCTATACTTGGTGAAATCCTTATATTATTCCATTCTTATTTATTACATTGGAATAACTTTTGTATCTGTGAATCCCCTATACTTGGTGATCTCCTACATTATTCCATTCTTTATTATTACTGTTGGAATATCACATGCATGTGTTTTACAGGACTGGTTCCATTGTTTATTATTCGCATTTATTATTACATTGGAATATCACATGCGTGTGTTTTACAATGGGACACAGTTCCATTGTTTATTATTCACATTTATTATTTTGTTGGATCATCCTGTGGTTGTGAATTTCACACGACTTTGGTTCCGTTATTATTATTCATTGGAATAACTTTTGTACATCTGCAATCTGCATGTGTGGTGATTTCTTTTGTTATTCCATTCTTTATTATACCCGGTTGGTTAAATCTTTGACTTCTATACTCCATGAAATTAGTGGAATATCCTTGATATTTGCGCTTCATCCGATATCTTTTCATGGAAATATTCTTACGATCATTCTTGAATTTTACTCTACAAAAGCAGTATCATTTTGACAATTTGGGCGTTAATAATTCTGGATAAAATAATTCTTGAACTTGTTTTATTGAATTATTATGTCATTGTCATCATCCTCATGTTATATTATATTATCTTGACTTTACGTGTATAGATGAACTTAGTATGATTATGACCGAGGATCATTCGGTATAATCATGGCTTGTTATAAATGATGTGATAAAAGTCCTCGGTGGCACATAATGCGTTGATGGATAGTTTTGGTATGATTATGACCGGGGGTGATTCGGTATAGTCATGACCATTGATAATTTGATGAATATCCTTGGCGTAGTGCGGGGGTGATTCGATGATGTGGATTATTTATTAAAGTTTGAGTCTCGGCTATAACGATGATGAAAAACCTTTTAAAACCTAAAAGATAGTAGACTTTATTCTCTACTTGACTCTTTTAATGGATTGCTTATTCAATTGCAGTTAAACTTGTTGTCTATTGTATTTTATCGGTTTAACAACATTTGAAGAAGGCTAATGATAAATTATTACGCATTATCTTAGTCATAATATTTCTTCTTGGGCTAGTTGAGCTCACCCTTTCTTTCCTTTATTCTCTTGAGGAAATGAGAACATAAATTTGGGAGACGAGTCGGGGAGCGGAGTAATGGTCGAGAGGATAGCATTAGTAGTCCTCACTATTACGTGAAATAGTGTGATAATAGTTGTAATGAGGACTCCTTTTGAGTTTGTATAATATCTAGTAGACAATATTTGTATTCAAACTCATAGTTTATGTCGTATTATACCTGACGCTTATATTAGTAAGTTGTATTTGAATTTATGTACCATGTAAGTGGCGACCCAAGATGGGTGGCGTATACCTAATTTTAGGGGCGTCACGGTTGGTATCGAGCTTAGGGATATGATCCTGGCTAAGATGTGAGAATAGTACTAGGAGGGAGAGGCAGGGAATACCTTCGCTAGTATGACCTACCTAAGTTTATTTGGTATTTGATTGGTCGGTTGAGTATAGTGATAATATATTTGCATGTCAATTAACCCTTATTTTGTGGCGGTGTTTGAAAATGGCATCCAGAATGTTGAGAATAACAATGGAGCACGAGGAGGCTGTTGATTCTCCACGGATCAATAATCGAGGATAATGTGCAGCAGGATGGCGATAATCCTCCCGTAAACAACAACAACGATCAATTGACGAGCGACGAGTGCGTTTAAGAAGTTTTAGAATTCATGCGACATCGGTAGCGAGCGACTCATCCAAAACGTGGGTGGAAACACGGAAAACTCTCGGGCGGTCACCGCTAAACAATTCAAGGAGTGGGGACCACCGGGAGTTTAAGGGAGAGCCAAAACCACTTACGGCGGAAGCATGGATAAAGCAGATTACCAAGATATTTGATGTCTTGGGATGCTCAGGAGCAAAGGTTCCTTTTCGCGCCTTTATGTTCTTGTGGAGAGGCGATTCTTGGTGGGGAATCGGTAAAAGCGTACTCAACTTTCTTTGTATTGAAGATATCTTGGGAGAAGTTCGAGGAGGCATTCAACGACAAATACTTTCACGAAAGTATTAGCCACATGAAGGAGGTGGAGTTTATCAAGTTGGAACAAAACAATATGGCCAGTAATACGCGATACGAGGCAAAATTTGCGGAGTTATCACGGTTCGTCCCACTTGGTGGATAATGAAGAGAGAATGGCGCGAATGTTTTTAAGAGGTTTGAAGCGGAGATACGTCGACATCTTATTTCTCATAAAGCGTGTTTCTATTCGGATGTTGTAAATAGGGCTCGATTAGTGGAAGCGCGATAACGAGTCAACCTTGAACTAAAAGAGAAGCGGTAAGCAAAATTATAATACCGGCGAGTAGTCATCGAGCGGTGACAACAAGCGTGGAGGAATCAACGGGCGGATATGGTAACCACTTGGTGGTAATCGGGGCCAAAATAATAAGAATGGACATTTCAAGAAAAGGAGATTCAACAATGATGGAAAGGCGTCGGCACCAAAGCACCGTTGTTAAGGAAGGAAAAGACCACCTATCATATGCTTCAAATGCGGAGGAGAGGGACACATCAGTCCGAACAGCGCCATGCCGTCCAAAGCATGTTATAATTGTGGAAGAGAAGGTCACTTAGCTCGATTTTGTCGTCATTCTGAAGACAAATTCAACTAGGATGGAGGCACCAAAGGCATCCCCGGACAAACCAAAGCCGATAGTTTAAGAGAGCGTTTTTTTTTCTCGTGACGAGGAACACGAATAAAATTATCACGGGTAAGTTAAATCATAAGCTCTTGCGAAGTCTATACCGTGTTAGATACCGATTCTACCCACTCTTTTATTTCACTAGTTGTGTTCAACGTTTAAATTTTGACTCAGAAGAAGTTAAACTTTGACTTATTGGTTGAAACTTAGTTAGTAGGAGCCTTAAATTACCGCTTCTATTTTTAAATCTTGTTTGATTCAAATAAACATTTTTTTACGTTACTGTCGATCTTATCTCTTTGAAAATACTTGCCTTTGAGGTAATTTTTGAAAATAATTGATTAACTATTCATTATTCTTTTTTGTAAGGTTGTTAGCTTTCATATTCTAACCAACTTTGTTATCTGAATTCAAAGTAACCAAACCCTAAAGTTAATCATTTGTTATATCAAGCCATAAGTAAAGAGCTCCGATCCTTTCGTTGTTGACTTCCTTGTGTGAAATGCAAAAGCCCGGACTTTACGTAAGCGGCGTCGTGATTGAAGATGGCAAGTTGATAGGTATCATTGTGAGGTCTTATCAGAGTTAAGGGATAGAAGTCACAGTTGGTATTAATGTGACGTCTTATCCAAGTCTTGGACGAAATGTGATTTTTGAATGATATTTCTATCATTAATAAATTTCTTGGCGTATTCTTGAAGTCTTCCTAGCCTACCTAGAGCGTGAAATCGAATTTTGTATTGACCCCGTCTGAAAACTCATTTCTTAAACCCTCAAATATTTCTTCAACTAAAAGGATGCATTTACGTGGATTATGATGAAAGTCATAATAAAAGGATAGAACTGATGAAAATCATGGGTATATGAAGTGTTAGTAAATTTTAAGATGAGTTATGTTGGTTAGTATGTGAAAACATGAAAGTTTCTTAGAAATCACAAAGAGTTGAAAATCAGATTTTGGTGAAAAACGTAACATGAAATTCAATTGACCATATCTCCTATTATATTTTGAATTTTTGAGTGTGGTCAAGTCCTAGAGTTAGATCTATGAGTTTCCTAACTAATCTAAGTGGAATTACTGAAAAAGGTGTTGTAGATTTTTGTGTGGACTGATTTTAGCAAAGGAGTGCAAAGCTGTAAAAACCGAAAAAGCTGCTGCCATGATTTTAGACGGGCTGTTTCGGCCACTTAAATTATGAGAAAAATTCTGGCCTTTTGGGACTTGAAGGTATATGGTATAAAGTACCTCCTGTCCAAAAATGAGCTCATTCTGACTTAAAATGAGCAAGTTATGACTATTTCAATATTTAGGTTTTTCCGACGAAAAACGCTATAACCGGAGTTCTATAACTCCGATGACCATGAAATTTAAACTGAAAGCTCACGTTAACATGTGTAAGGTCCTGCCAAGATTTGGGAATTTTAGGAGTTAAACTTGAGGTAGCTAATTTCTTAAGGAATTAATTAGAAATTAATTTTTGAAAAATAGTAAATGAATTTTAAAAATTCCGAGAAAAATATATTTTCATTATGGGACTATATTATGCTAAAACCCAGAAAAGAAATATTTTTGGGACTGATTTGGTATTTTTCATGAAAATAGTTTAATTCTGAACATATGAGTTAAATATGTTATGTGAAATAACAAAAGTTGAAAATAGGATTTTATGGCTAGAGAATCCTATATAGAATATATGCATATTTTTTTTGATGAGGATTTGATAATTGGTGATGATATCTTATGAGTATGGCATTTTGAATGATTAAATGCATTATATGGTAAAAGCGTAAACAATTGAGATAAATTGTTTATAAATTTAAGTGATTAAAATATTGTTATAATATTAATGATATTAGATTATGAGATTATTAAGTGATTGATAACATGGGGATATTCTTGAATCTGGATAAATTATATTATAAATGTTTAATATTTATCCTTTATCTCATTTGATTGATTCTTTATATCATTATCCTCATGTTTATATTATGTTGAAAGTCATACGTGGCTGTAGTGCATAGATGGACTTGGTATGATTATGACCGAGGATTGTTGGGTATAATCATAACCGTAATTGAAAACACGATTATCTTTGGTAGTGGTGCATGGATAATTTGTGGTCGTGATACTAAATGAATACGATTATCTTTGACGTAGTGCATGGATAATTTATGGTGATCTTAATAATACGAATACGATTATCTTTGGTACGTAGTAATGGATAAATTTGGTGTGAATACGATTATCTTTGGTAATGGATAATTTATGAATATCTTAATGAATACCGATTTATCTTTGGTAGTAGTGCATGGATAATTAAATGGTCGTGATACTAATGAATATCCTTGGCACGTAGTGCGGGGATGATTCGATGATATGGATTAATTATTGAAATGAGTCTCGTGATGAAATATTAATTCATGGATGTGGTAAAAGTCATCTTTGGTAGTAGTAGTGCATTGATAGACTTGGTATGATTATGACCAAGGATTATTCGGTATAATCATGGTAAGTAATTGAAAACACGAATATCCTTGGCGATTGGTGCATGGATAATTAAGTGGTCGTGATCTTATTAAGTGCTGCGTCTCGGCATTATTGGTTTCTGATTTGTATATCTTTGGCTGTAAAGTGCAAAGATGAATTGTGAATAAATATCTTTGGTAGGATTGCAAAGATGAATTTAATGTTTTCAACGATAAAAGGTATTCAAGGTATCCTCACCTCTTTATCATACCGAGTCGTACCCTAATTTTGAGTGAGGAAAATTCCATAAGGAGGGAGATTGTGAGACCCCATATTTTATCAATAAAGATTTAAATTTTGTCGAAATAATTTTTAATATTATGGTGTGAATTTGAGATAATATTATAGTTGTGGGTAGTATTTATAAATTTTGCAAAGTATGCAAGTTGTTATAAAATATTAGTTTGGTGGGGAATATTCTTTTTGTTAGGGAATATTAAATGCAATGGCTCAATCATTAGTGGACCCCACAATGAATTATTATCGGATTGAAAAACGACAAAAATATTTTATAAAAATAACGGCGGAGGTGTTACTGAATTAAAAGCTGTTGAACTACCGGTGGTAAAAAAATGCGATGTCTGGCGTGGTTGCATAGTAGCACAACGGTATTGATTATTGATGCTTCGTGTGAGAAGTCACTCGGTTATGCTCGATTATTACTACGATAATTCTTTGCATCATATCTCTTATATTATTGATTCAATTATTGTCATAGTATCATCGTATATAATATGTTATATTATTAATTGAGGCGACACAGTTATAAATGATTAATAATTGTTGAAAGATTAAAAATGTGTTGATTAAAAATAAAATGATTTGTGGTAATATTTATTCAATCCTTAATGTATATAAAGAGTACATTATGAGAGGCGTTTGTGGTAAGTTTGATTATTTTATGGGGGCCCATATGTCATTATCTAAGAGTCTCTTCGTCGATAGTAATTACCTTTGTGAATAGTAATTACCTTACGTCGATAGTATTTACCTTCGTCGATAGTATTTACCTTCGTCGATAGTAATAATAGTTTACCTTTGTCGATAGTAATTAATTACTTTGTCGATAATTACCTTCGTCGATAGTAGTACCTTCTTCGATAGTAATTACCTTCGTCGATAGTAATTACCCTTGTGAATAGTAATTACCTTCGTCGATAGTAATTACCTTTACGGACGTCGAACCACTTGCCGTTTCACATTCTGAGCGTCGAACCACTTGTCGTTTCACATTACGATGCGTCGAACCACTTGTCGTTTCACATTCTGAGCGATCGAAACCACTTTTCTTTTCACATCACCGGTCGTCGAGCCACTTGCCTTTTCACATGGCGGTCTTAAGCTAGAAATCTTCTATAAATAGAGGCCTAGTGCTTCATTATTTTTCACGAATTCACTTTGAAACTCTGAGAGAAAAACTAGAGAAAAGAAAGAAAAGTATTACGCTACTTCACCTTGCCATATTCGGTTCTTCTAAGGTAGGGAATATTATTTGTTGTACCGTAAGGGGTGTTATTCTTTCTTATTCATGAAGAGAACTGTTGTTATTCCATTGCTTATTATTACATTGGAATAACTTTGTAAAAAAGTGGTATACCCTATACATAACTTTTGTATCACATGGCGTACCTATACTTGGTGAAATCCTTATATTATTCCATTCTTATTTATTACATTGGAATAACTTTGTATCTGTGGAATCCCCTATACTTGGTGATCTCCTTACATTATTCCATTCTTTATTATTACATTGGAATATCACATGCGTGTGTTTTACAGGACTGGTTCCATTGTTTATTATTCGCATTTATTATTACATTGGAATATCACATGCATGTGTTTTACAGGGACTGGTTCCATTGTTTATTATTCAGCATTTATTATTTTGTTGGATCATCACAGCCGGTTGTGAATTTCACGACTGGTTCCGTTATTATTATTACATTGGAATAACTTTTATCATCTGGAATCTGCATGCGTGGTGATTTCTTTTGTTATTCCATTCTTTATTATACCCAGTTGGTTAAATCTTTGACTTCTATACTCCATGAAATTAGTGGAATATCCTTGATATTTGCGCTTCATCCGATATCTTTTCATGGAAATATTCTTACGATCATTCTTGAATTTTACTCTACAAAAGCAGTATCATTTTGACAATTTGGGCGTTAATAATTCTGGATAAAATAATTCTTGAACTTGTTTTATTGAATTATTATGTCATTGTCATCATCCTCATGTTATATTATGTTATCTTGACTTACGTGTATAGATGAACTTAGTATGATTATGACCGAGGATCATTCGGTATAATCATGGCTTGTTATAAATGATGTGATAAAAGTCCTCGGTGGCACATGTCACGGTGATGGATAGTTTTTGGTATGATTATGACCGGGGGTGATTCGGTATAGTCATGACCATTGATAATTTGATGAATATCCTTGGTAGTAGTTGCGGGGGTGATTCGATGATGTGGATTATTTATTAAAAGTTTGAGTCTCGGCTATATGATGATGAAAAACCTTTTAAAACCTAAAAGATAATAGACTTTATTCTCTACTTGACTCTTTTAATGGATTGCTTATTCAAATTGCAGATTAAACTTGTTGTCTATTGTATTTTATCGGTTTAACAACATTGAAGGCTAATGATAAATTATTACGCATTATCTTAGTCATAATATTTCTTCTTTGGGCTAGTTGAGCTTCTTTTCTTTCAACGGGAAATGAGTTGAATTTGCTCACCCTTTCTTTCCGTAGGATAGCATTAGTAGTCCTCACTATTGTGAAATAGTGATAATAGTTGTAATGAGACTCCTTTTGAGTTTGATAATATCTAGTAGAGCAAAGTATATGGTCGAGGAGGATAGCATTAGTAGTCCTTTGAATTTATGTATTACGTAAGTGGCGACCCAATATGTGTGATAATAGTTTTAATGAGGACTCCTTTTGAGTTTGTATAATATCTAATCGTTTTCTCTTGAAATGACAATATTTGTATTCAGTCACTCAGAGTGATGGACCGACCGATGATAGTATTAGTAGTCCCAGCATTTTATATGATAATAAATGTTGTATTTGAATTGTATATTGTACAGATGACAATATTTGTATTAAAACTCACAAGATATGTGGCGTATACCTAATTTTAAGTTGTTTGAATTTTATACCATGTATTTGGCGACTCAAGATGGGTGATGTATACCTGTTTTGGGGGCGTCACACTAAAGGTGCCAAATTTAGGGAATAGTTTAATGTATATTTATCGTATGACGAATCGAAAGTAATGTGATTAACAAATGTGTTAGTGACATCATTTCGGACTCTATAAATTTGATATTCTTAACATTATTAAAAATGGGGTTAATGGAGCTGCACAGCTGTGCAACTCTCAAATATACACGGTCTACGATCGTAGAGTTAAGTCACTCTACGATTGTAGAGTAGTCCCTCTATGATGTGGGGATTCACTCTACATTTCAACGGTAATAGAGTGACTATTCTACTATCAGTTAATGACTACTCTACAATTGTAGAATAACTTAACTCTACAATCGTAAACTGTGTACATAAACTTGCACATCTGTGATATTAAAGATACAGATACAATCTACACATCCTTTCGATTGAATTACATTTAAAATTCAAGTTACAGAAGAACCCTACGACTCGTGATCAATCCATAAGACTAATAAAATAGATATACACACACGAAACAAATACATGTTCGAGCATATTAGAAAACTCCTTATCATCTTGATTCATTCAATGTGAACAAAAGTTCAACCAATTCAATTGTGAATAGAAATGGTACTTAAAATATGTAAACTTTGATAGACCATAACAGGATAAGTACAGCTATACTGATGTCAATGATTATGGGCAGCCATCCCTTTCAGTATTCATGAATTTCATCACCAGCAGTCTAAAAATCATCATGACATTTGTCTTAATTATTTTAATAATTTTACCATTTCTAAACAGATTTCAAATATTATCCAGATAGATCCTCCTTTTCCACCATTCAGATATCAGGCACGGGGGGAATCCACTGCATTCCTATGGGTTAAACCGGTAAGCAGAACACTGGCCATTGAGTCATTGGTTTTTAAAATCTCCTACCAAATGTAATGGAGCAGCTCTTCATGTCACCGATTAGTCATTATGCCCAAGATTTCCAAGCCTTGTTCATTTTTTTTGCAAGATATTTAACTCCATGAACAGCACCAACAGTGAAAAGACCAGCAACAGCCTGCCTTGCACTTGAAGCCATAACCTTATTTCTCAGGACTTTTCGCATGCATTCTGCAGCCTCTTCTCTAGAACCAATTACAACTTCACGAACAGCTCGACCTGCATGGACAAATTGACATAAATTTAAAATTCATATTTACTAGGGTTGGGTAATCAATCTTTACAGAGCTTAAAGTTGAACCGAATGTAGTTGAAGAAGTGACAAAGCTTTCCTTAATAACTGTACCAGTCAGCCATTTGGAGATTCACCTCCAGAATAGATATGGTTAGGGTGTAGGTATAGCATTAAAATTCTGAAACATAGCAATGCTTTTAACAAGCCATTTCCTACTGATCAATTCTGCATGAGATGAGCTCGAGCTCTTACCAGTTATACTCAGTTTATTTGTTTCTCCTAACTTCATCCCCATTTCACTTCTGACGGACTGAGGAAGAGAAGAAACAAGAGCAGATGTTGAAGATAAACCACAATCCTGGTGTTGAGGGGTTGAACATATTAGATTTCTTGAGGCCATGGTTGACTCAAACATGTCATTCCAAATAATATTTACATTCTTTAGCAAGCAATGTGATCATCATATATTTGTACAAGAACAAAATTTCCATATTCACTGAATAACGGTGATGAATTACAATTATAAGCACTTAAAGAAAAACATCAGACATCATAAATTCATTAAGAAAATGAAAAGAAACTCCTATGTATTAAAATAATTACTGCAGATGAAGCGGAGGACAATATGGATAAAGCACGGATCCTTACACTACTTTCTTATTAATGATCATAACACTTGACATATGAAGTGTATACTTTCTATTTTGAAGTTTATATAGAGCTTTTATGGTTATTTTAGGGGTACAGAGGATTTGTTAATATTAACTAATGCGCACTAAATGTTGAACTCCATACATGGAATCAAGAAAGGACATACAGATAAAAATATGCAAGATGAAAGCTGATTCATACAAAGAACATGAGAAACTGCATAGACCTGAGATATATACACTTGTTGATCACCAGATGATGAGAATCTCAACAGCTCCTTGGTTGCATACTCTTCTAGAAATGACTTGTACATTGTCTGGAATAAATTAAATTGCCCTTGAGCAATCATCTTCACCTGGGAAGTTATGTCGATGATGAACAGAAATTTCAAGAACACAAAGAACAATGTTGACCATATAGCTACCTTCCTAATCAGATGTTATATGTTGATAAACAGCACAAAAAGAAATTTACTGATTAAGTGATGCGAAATTGTGTCGCAAAAAACATGTAATCAAGTGCAGGCAAAGGCAAGACCTTTTAATGTCCCAATGTAATAGTTAATAGTCCCCCCAGATTGATTATATAAGCAATAAGCTGAAAATATAGAGATTTTATTGTGAAAGTAAATGTTTTTGGTAGCAAGTTGTTCATTTAAGTAGAATTACCTCGACTGAAATCAACAGGCAGTATCATCAAAGGCATAGTAAACAAGCATTAAGACACAAAATGGCAAAATACACCTTTACCCCATTGTGGTTGTCAACTTGTAAGCATTTGACCATTGAACTTTAAAAAAATGAATTTGACACACTGAACTTTTTAAAAATTATCAATTGGTGGACCATTCCGTCCAAAAAATTGGACGGACGTTAAATTGGATTGCATATTTACATATGTGGCAGCAAGAGAAAAAGAGAAAATAAAATATTTACTGACTGATCAATGATTTGGCAGCCACGTAAGAATTTAAATAAAGAAGAATAAGTTTTAATTTTCTTTCTTTTCTTTTCCTATTATTTCTCTCTCTTCCGAAGTTCTTCATTTGTGGTTTTCCCCTTCTTCCTCCTCTCTGCATCTCTATCTTTTAGATTTGACCACTTCACCCCAACTATTGCAACTTCATCAGTTGTTCCCGTCCATACTAATCCTTCTTCAAATTTATCAAACGCCCACAATCAAAATCGTCAATGATATTCAAACATCACAACCAAAGAGTCCAACCTGCAAATTAATTAATTAATACCGACATATATAACCAACCCATGTTAGTTAATACTCCTAATTAATAATTCAACACCTTTTATTTAATTTTTTGTCATTTTTACTCGTAGTAATTAATCACCAACTAACTGAAAAAAAGGAAGGAAAAAAAGGAACAACAAGTTTAAGACTATGTATTGTAAACTTGATTAATTGGCACCTTAAGAAGCCTAGAGAAGCTTGGAAGAGACCAGCAAAGAAGGTTGAAAAGAATGTGAGGTGAAAAAACAAAAGAAGGTTTCACGGTCCAGATCTGTTGTGGTGGTGGAAGAAAATGAAAGTCCAGACCTGTTGTTTTTTATCACAAGATTTCACAGTCCAGATCTGTTAGATGGTTTCATTGCAGAAAAAGAGAAGAAGAAGCAAAGAGCAATTTCATAATACAAGCATATAGACACAGAAAAGTCTCAATCTCATATCTGACAAACGAAAAAAATGAAAACTAAGAAAAGCCTCAATTTCATCTTCAACCAATTTCATTGAAAACGATTGTAAAATTTGAAGTGGCTTGGATTATCCATAGTTGGATTCGGTGGTGCCACCACTGGTGGGACGTTAGATCTAAAGTCATGAAACCAAAAACTACAAAGATTGAAGATAAAGAAGAGGAGTTGAAGATTTTAAGGCTTCATAATGTCTGCTACTGCAAGTGGTGAAGGAGGTGCTGCCCAAGAGAAAGAGAAGAAACCCATGGATCAATGCATTAATCTCAAAGTCAAGGGTTAGATAGATTTTAATTTTTATATGAATTTCTTTAAGCTTTTTTTTTGTCATTTTTATCTACGTAATAATTTTTATTTTTTTTATTTTTTTAGACACGTGGATAATAATTAAACTGCCGTTCAATTAATTGGACGGAATGTTTAATTTTAAAATTTTAATTAGTTCAATGGGTTGATTGCATATTTTTAAAGTTCAGTGGCCAAATGCTTACAAGTCGACAACCATAGTGGGATAAAGGTGTATTTTGCCGACACAAAATTATCAAAGCTACAACGTTTTCCCTCCAAAATCCAAGTTAGCTTCAATAAGCCTTACCTTATTTTTATCCTCTGCAAAAAGCATGCGCAAGTCACCCGTATATGAAAGGCTACATATTTTGACATACAGATCTTCCTGCATAAAACACCATGTTGAAGAAATTTTTGGTTGTTATTTTAAAATAACTGAAATATGAAGAAGCAAACCTCAGTAAATTTGGATGGCAAAAGGAGGAGAGCAGCGGAAGTGGCCCCCTTCATATTAACAGAGTTTACACTTTCTATGTCCAAATTATCCACCAGAAAACGAACCTACAGGGGAGACAAAAGTTGCCAGTCCTCCAATGTCAATATTAACAGAGGATATGAGGAAATGACCAAATGGATTACAGTTTTTAATAACCAATAAAACAACGTAGAGGAAGTGTGAAAAAGAAAATGGCTCAAACTTTCGGACAATGGAGGCATATAAGCATATAATCAGTTAAATGAACAGTGTTCAATCAGTTCACTCGATGAAAGATGTCAACATACAATTTTCATGTCATTACTGATTGGAGGACTCAGAAGAACATTCAGAATAGGCCCAGCAACAACAAAGATATAAATAAACTAAAAATATGGTGTATCATCTTTTGGACAACTGTCGGATGCCAGATTGTGTCCAGATGTGTTATGTGCTTCTAACTTCTAAATGTTAGGATAAAAATAATTGGGCATATGTTATAGTAAGAGTGACATTATAGTTGATATATACATGCAAAAGACGATCAATTGTATTGAAGCAATTAAGGACATATAGTAATTTGGATACTTTGCCCTTTGTTTATGTAGGTACATAATCACCAGTTGAACTGTCATTGACATGTTAGATCATCTTTTGACATGGCATGTCACATGACTAGAAGATTTTAGGGAACATTATGCATAAATTGTTAAAAAATATTAGTTTATTAAGTAAATTGTTCACAGTGATCTAAAACTTGACTTGGTGCTAGCTAGATTGGTTGCTAAAGCTTCTAAATAATTGTAGTCAAACATCTATATTGAATCTAACTCGTACATCAGCTGGGACTTAATGCTCTTGTGGTGGTATAATGATACTTGTTAAAGATAACCAGATAGCATTAGGAAACTTCACAAAATAAAATTGGAGACTGGGGAATGATGTAGGCAAAAAAAGGATGATTGGTTTAATGTACAAATATTCACGTGCAACTGGCACCGTCTTTTAAACAAATGTAATATGAAACTGTAAACAGGGAAGAAAATAATATATCATGACTCTACACTTCATAAGAAGATATGCAGACTATCCTAAAAAAACATCCTTCTTTCTATCTTTTCATAATAAAAAGTACAATGGATGAACAAAATCAACATATGTGCGATAAAACATACGGGTTTCTGCAAACGACCACTCAAGTAAAACCTCTTCCATTCCAGTATGTCCCGTATTAAGTCATCCATTCGAACTACCCCATACTTGTACATCTGTCAAAAGTTGCTCATGAATGAAGGCAATTGAGAAGATACCCAGAAATACATGATATACCAAAATATAGAACAAACTCAAGGAAAAACATGTCTCTTTCACAAGTGAATGATTAATACCTTGTCCTCCCAACTAACAAATGGGTTGAAGTGAACCCCAACGCCAATGTCATCCGCCACATCTGTAATCTAACTCAAACAACCAATATAAAGCTTTAGAGTTAAAGGGAACCATTTTGAGTAGAAGATATGTGTGCATGTGTGTATATTGTAGAGAGAGATAACAGCACCAGACGTGCTCCACCAAGACGCATTATCCATGACGCATAGTGGTCCTTGTTTAGTTTCAGATTCTTCAACATAAATATATAAATAAATAAATGAATAAATAAATAAGAAGAAAGAAAGATAGCAAAATTCATCAAGATTTATCTTCTCTTTTAGAGACTACATAAACCAAAAAACGTGGATAGAGTGCAATGAACCACCCACCTCAGAATGCCATTGTTGAGGATTCGATACACCAAGAATGTAATCTACCATGGATGACTAGATTACAAGCACCATTATGTTGAAAGTAAAAATCCAAAAGGTCAGAAAATCAAGAGCGAAAAGAGAATTGAAAGAATAATATATGTAAGTTGAAAATTAATGGAAAAAAATAAAAGAATAACCTTGTCATTATTATGTGGATGGAGAGAAGAGCCATACATGCAGCAAAATTCTACAGGGGGCAGAGTTTTCAGCAAACTCCCAAATTCGGTTCTATTCTCATTGTCCATATCTACACTAGGTTTTCACATGTGAATAATAATTAGTAGGTGCACTTTGAGACTAAATCATATGCATGTTAGACAGGAAAACACTAGACCCACCCAAAAACAGCTTAAGATGAAAAGTAAGACTATTTAAGCAACTAATAAGTAGATAACACATAATGTTTTCTAAGAAACTGAAATTAAGAGACAATGGAACCCCAGAAAATTGTACTAACTTGAGATATGATAACGCAAAAATAATTACACGTTCTTCTATAAAAATACAAGTGAGGGGTTCACATTAGAGTTCCACAACATCAAGAACAAAACTTTTCAGTAGCCAATTTTTGGGCACTCAAACTAAATAACGCAACGCTATAAAAACCATATATAGAAGTACTAGATGATTATAAGGGATTGAACTAGGCCACTTTATTCTACATAAAGTACAAGATACTCCATAACAATCTTTTAACCGAAAAATCCATACCTAAATCTTTTAACCCAAAAGAAGAGGACCAGGAGAGGATTGGGCAATTGCCACAAGTATGCACCTCTCAACAACCCCAAAACCCACTTTCAGCTGGCACACAACACATAACAGGAATTTCATCAAACAGTTGGCGTGCAACTTGAGAATTGCTCCAAGAAACAAACCAGCCGGCTATATTTTAGTTAAATAATGAAGATTCAAACTTACTTTGTTAGTGGCGGGAGATTAAAAATTGATAGATTAGTTGCAGTTAGTTAAGATGTTACAATTTTTTTTAGGGGAAGCAAATTTGTTTGGGGCGGGAAATTCTTAAAGTAATAATGCAAGACAAAGCTTCAGCAAGAACACTTTAAGCTACACAAAATGAGCCAAACAAACTGAGTTGGTTTCAAAGATCTAACCAAGAAAGACACAGTAATTTCTAATCAAACCCAGCTGTGTGAACGAGGTTTTGCGACGAAAGACACAGTAATTTCAAACGACGAAAGGTTTTGCGTTTCGGGAACGAGGGACTAAAGAAGATGTATCTGTCGTAGATGTATAGCGACGGTTGAAATCGTCGTTATATGATCTATAACGATACTTTTTATATAAAAATATTATTTTATGTTATGAATTTATCAGTTTCTAATTTTAATTTCAATGTTTCATCTTAAAATTTAATATAAACATGTAACCTTGTCCCGTCAAAACTAAAAATATCATCTAATTTTTTTTTTTAGTAGAGGCAAATTTTAATTAATCTTTTTATGATGATGATAATTCATTTTTGGAACGTTTGATCACATGTTATTAATGTCTAAATTAATCAAAATACAAATATACAACAACCCCAAACAAATAATTATTTTATACAACATAAAATAGAATTCTATAATATAACAAATAAATATTCATAATCCAAACTAAAAAAAGAATTTCAAAATAAAAAATATTTAGATACAATTTATAAACGTATTTCGATTACTTGTCATTGTTCAATTTGAATGATTTCCAAATGCTCAAATTTTCAAATCAAATTTGCTTTCTATATTCAAACAAAATCATAAATTAATTTCAAAGCATAAACCAGTTTTGGTATCTTTTTATAAATTTCAAATAACATTTACTTGACACGAGAAACAAACCGTCCAAATTTTATATTCAAAACACTAAAAATTATGCAGGGTCCATTAGTTAAATGTATTATTACTTATCATTTACTTCTAAGGTGATGACAAACAGGTAAAATTTAAATATAACTTTCACTCTTGAAGTCTAGTGAATTCCCTATAATCTTGATTAGAATACAATTAAATCCTAACTCTAGCTCAATTATGCTCAATTCATCTGTCCAAAACAATAACTAGCTTTGACAAAATTATCATCACATTTTATGTAATTAATTAATAACAGAACCTTGAAAAAAATTGTGCCACACAATTACCTAAATCATCATACATCTAGTTTCTATAACCAAAACAAAATAAAAAATTACACCTCAAAGTAAAAGTTCAAATTATGGTAAACTCAAACTTAAACAACAAAGACCAAGTTACAAACTTTCAATTGGAGCAAACTTCGAATGAGAAAAATAAAATGTAAATATTTACAATTGCAACAACCACTTCAATTATAATAGCCAAAAAAACATTATTTGCTATTGACGAAAAAAATAATTGATAATTAAAAGATTTAAAGATAATTATCCCTTCAATGAAAGTTGCATAAAGTTCCATTAATCATAAAAACCAAGTTATTATAAAATTTGAGATGTGGAGTTTCTTGTAGAGATATCATATAAAGTATCCCTCCAAGATTTCACTTTTATTACAAATGAAGACTCTCATTATAAACCATACTATATTGCTCATAATACAGCAGGGAGTACAAATTTGATGCTGCTAAGAGCTCAAGCTGCTGCATTAGCAGGGGAAGAAACTACCTTATCAACATAAACAGGATCTCCTACTTTAACTATTATCCCCTTTCCCTCACTACTTGATTCATTGCATACCAAGTTCTGTCCAAAGTAGACCTGCCATTTCATTTGACATGTGAATATATAATAATGTCGATCAGGCTGAAGGAGTAATGTATGTATCGGAACTTTACCTTCCCTTGTTGTTTCTGAGCTGGACGCAAGACTTTATCTGACCGGAAATTCTTTAGAGTTTCAGTTGGCTCAGGGCCTGCAATAGCATTCTCCTGGTTTATTGTAGGCACCTGAAAAATCACGTCGAAGTTTTCGTAAACAAAGAGGTTCTAAAAATCTGAATGATTAGACTGCAACTAAATACATTACATTACACTATGGAAATTTTAAATCTTTCATTGGAAATTCACATAATGTAGCTCTCACATCATTATAAAGCCCTTTGTAGTAGTAGGCATTGCTTGTAAAGTAATGATTGTCATCAAAATACAGATGGACAGTCTTACACTGAACTAGTAAATTTGGATGAATCACATAACTAATAATGAGACCGGAATTTCAGAACTGCGATAGTATGAGATCTTTTTGCTTAATAATCAATAAACATTAAATATGTCCGTGTTTCTTGAAGATTAGAATTTGAAAGCGGGATCATTGCTAGAACCAATTCTTGAAAGCTAGGTGAATAGACAGAGATTTTTTTCCAGGTTAAATGGTTTTTTTTTTCCATTGAAACGACGCAAATGTCACAATTGCATCAATGAATGGCAATTTTGCCAATTGACTAACTGAAGATGTGGCAAATTATCAAATCTTGGTGATATGGCAAGAAGAAAGACAATCTTTATATTTTACCTTACAGCGAGCGCATAGCTTTACACCACGAAATGCTAACTTGTTTATTTCCATCTCCATCCACAGGTCCTCAGAAAATGGTTCACAACCATCAACAAGAATGCTGTAACATTCAAGGCTGTTTGTTAGGGAATGCACTGACAACAATTATTTGAAGTATATATACCAATATTATATGGATTTTCTCAACCTTTATGGGAACCGCAGATCCACAACACTGTATCCCATGTAGTAGAATACATATAACAGTATATGAAACACACTACTGGAAATAAAATGCATAGATGCTTCTAAATGAAATAGACATGAGTTTAAGCAGATACTTGGGTCTAAAACGATTAACTGGTACAGGTTCCTTCAGAAGCTTATTCAATGCATCCAATGATCCCTGCAATGATTTGATGTTAACAAGGTAAAGGTATAAGATTTTATTTAAAAGCAGAGATTGCTCGAAAGCTGGAAAGTAACTAATAACTTTGACTAACCTGGGATAGTAAGAGGAAAGGATACCCATCCGAAAACATGACTTTGTATCCACGAGCATAATCGGGATCTACAGGTCTAGTCTCTGACACTGTATAGCATGTCAGTTAAACTATTTCATGTATTTTTTCAGTAATACGGATCTACAGGTTTAGTGAACTCACAGAAAGCGCTACCAAACATCACCTTGTATGTTCTACATGTAACCAATCAAATATCTTAATAGTAGAACATGTTACACAATCATGATATATAACAAAAGAAACAGAAAAAGACTGCATGGTTTAACCGTGTGAAAACAATATTTGCAGTGATAGATGTGTTTTTCTTCAAGCAGCACAAATGGTGGTCTAACCAATGCAACCAATTTATTCACCATAATAACGAAACAAGAAACATATAACATGCCTAGATATGACTCATAAAGAAAGTTATAGCTTTCATATAGTGATGCATACTTCGCTTGCTCATTAATACAGTTTGCTCTAACATGTGTTCAAAACTAAAAAGATGAGTACTAGTGCAGCAAATGAAGCCTAAATGAGTTTGCATTAAGATTAGAGAGAATTATATACACAATGAATAAATTTTATAATGCTCTAATCAAGGACTACCTTCATTAAAACGCACCAACCGACTAGGTTTGCCAAGATAATCGGAGAACCATTTTGATGCTTCAGCTCCCTCATCTAAGGCAGAACCAGACCACTCCCACACTGAGACATCATCTGCTATTTCATTTGATTTACTCAATGAAATCTTCAGTTCATCCATCCCAGGGGCTTTTATTACTGTAGATAAAGTTAGGTGACATCAAAAAAAATATTACATCCCTATCCATATCTAGTTTATATTCTAACCAAAATTTCAATAATAGCCGTAGTTCTAACCGATAATTCAGATGATTGATGCAAAATTTATACATGAATGACAAAACAATACCGCTTTCCACAGAGGCTGATCGTGTTAGTGATAAGGCAGATTGAAAGAATGAACATTTCAATATTATAATTTCCACATATCAAAAAAATAGTCAAAATCTGGAAACTCTCATACATGCTTATCCAGATTATTCCAGAATTCATTTAAGAAGAACAAAGCATTTTACACAGAACAAAAAAAATGGCGCATGACATGAAAGAATAAAAGAAAATTCTATAACATGATTTTAATAATTAATACACATCAATCATGATTTACCTAAATATGAGCTCTTGGTAGGTTTCCAACCCTCTGAAAATGCCTCATGGGGAAGCTCAACTTCAACTAGAGCAAGTTTTGGCACAACCCTTTGTGTATAGGCCCTGCCTTTGGAATTGACAACTAACCATTGTCGATCCCAGCGAAAACCTTCATTGAAGCACATAACAGAGTGTTAAATATGCAAGAAGAGTGTTAAAACCTTCATTCAAGCACATAATCAACAACAGTGCTATTTTTGTTGGTCAACGTGAGCTGTCCTCACCCATTAATGCCCGCCCATTTCATTCCGCCTAGGCCTTTTCTTTACTCTCTCTCTCTCTCTCTCCTTCCATTCGGCTATATATAAAGGCAGCAAGTGGAAGAAGATATACATCAACAGCAGCAGCAATTCATACTCCATCCAAGAGTAAGAGAGAAAAGAGAGTAGCTTTTGTAAAGCTTTAGAAAAATAGGGAGAGAAAGATAGTTCAAATAAAAGGGTATTTTATTTGGGTTCCATCACATAGTTATTGTGGTGAAGTAATTTGAGTTTGTACTTAAATTAATATATTTTTGTATTCTCTCATATTATTCTAGTGAATTATTCGGAGTTTGTCCCGTGGTTTTTACCTCTTATTTTTAGAGGGTTTTCCACGTAAAATCTTGGTGTCTCGTGGTTGGATATTTTTCTACTCATTATTTCCTGCAGTGGTTATTATTTTGGTGGAACTGCACATTTAATCTGTTTGGCATGTGCTAATATTTTATCTATCTAATTTATCAAAGATAACAGTATTTGGGAGTTGATTTTTCCCGACAACTGGTATCAAAGCTAAGGTTATTTGCTCGGTTGTTTTTGATAAATTTTATGGAGGAATCAGTTGGAGCCATGATTAAATTGACCTCTTCAAATTTTTCGATCTGGAAGCCCAGAAGGATATCCTTTATTGCAAGGATTTGTTTGATCCGTTGGAGCTCAAGGGAAAGAAGCCCGCGGATAAGTCTGAGGCTGATTGGAATAAAATGAATAGGAAGACTATTGGTCACATCCGGCAGTGGATTGATCAAAGTGTGTTCCACCATATTTCGCAGGAGACGGATGCTCACACCTTATGGACAACACTAGAGTCTATGTACGAGAAGAAGAATGCATAAAATAAAACTTTTGTCATTCGGAAAATTGTGAATCTAAAGTACAAGGGCGGGAGGCGGTGTGTGCCGGAGCATATGAGTGAGTTCGAGTTTGGTGAACCAGTTGTCAACCATGAAGTTGAATCTTGATGATGAGATTCGAGCTCTTTTGCTTCTCGATTCGTTGCCCGAACAATTTGGGAGACTTTGGTGGTGTCTCTAGCAATTCGACTCGAAGGAAAAATGACTATGCAAATGGTCAAGGACAGTCTTCATAATGAGGAGACAAGGCGAAAGGAGCAAGGCGTAAATTTTGAGACACATGCTCTTGTCATAGAGAACAGGGGTAGAAGTAATTTTAGAGGATCTCACAAAGGAGATACAAGTCGCAGCAAAAGCAAAAATTACAGGAGCAAGTCAAAGACCAGACAAGGCGAAACGTATAGATGCTTCCATTGTACTAAGGAATGTCATTACAAGAGAAATTGCAGAATCTGGTTAGACAAGCAGAAAAATGGTGAGCAGGGAAAGGTTGAGGAGAAGTACACTGCAGCCACAGTCACTGAAGACGTTGTGATTCTTTCATTTGGGGAAGAAGAATGCTTGCATGTTGATGATCAGAAAGTTGATTGGGTGGTTGATACTGGTGCCTCGTATCATGCTACACCTAAGAGAGAATTTTTCACAACTTACAAAGCTGGAGACTTTGGGTACGTGAGAATGGGAAATACAGATCAGTCAAAGATTATTGGAATTGGAGATGTTTGCATTCAGACAGGTGTTGGTTGCACTTTTACCTTGAGGGATGTTAGACACGTTCCAGATTTGCGTCTTAACCTGATTTCTGGCATGACTTTAGACAAAGAAGGCTATGAGAATCATTTTGGCAATGGAAAGTGGAAGCTTACCAAGGGCTCTATGGTGATTGCAAGAGGTGTTGCTTGTTGTTCGTTGTACAAGACTCATGTGAAGGTGTGTTCTAGTGAGTTGAATGCAGTTGAGGATGACTCTTCGCCAAACTTATGGCATAAGAGGCTTGGCCACATTAGTGAGAAAGGGGTTGCAGTTATTAGCAAAAAGATCACTCATTCCTTTTGCTAAAGGTACTGTTTTAAGCCCTTGTGATTATTGTTTGTTTGGAAAACAACATAGAGTTTCTTTTAGTAGTTCAGCTAAAAGAAAACCAGAGCTACTAGAAAGAGTATATTCTGATGTATGTGGACCCATTGAGGTTGAGTCTTTGGGTGGAAATAGGTACTTTGTTACCTTTATTGATGATGCCTCGCGGAAGGTGTGTGTATTTTTGTTGAGAACAAAAGATCAGGTATTCCAGCATTTTCAGAGTTTTCATGCTATGGTTGAAAGGGAGACTGGAAAATCGTTGAAGTGTCTTCGTAGTGACAACGGAGGGGAATACACTTCAAAGGAGTTTGCTGAATATTGTAGTAAACATAGCATTCGACATGAAAGCGGTATTCTGGTACCCCACAAAGTAATGGTGTGGTTGAGAGAATGAACCGCACTATTATTATTGAGAGAGTCGATGCGTGTTGAGAATGGCTAAAGCGCTTAAGTCATTACGGGGTGAAGTTGTTAAATCTTTGCTTGTTACTTGATTAATAGATCTCCATCGACACCGTTGGATTTTGATTCGAGAAAGATTTGGAGTGGTAAGGATTTGTCTTATTCTTATTTGAGGGTATTTGGGTGCAAGGCTTTTGCACATATCCCCGAAACAAAGATCGAAACTTGATGACAAGTCTACTCCATGTGTATTTGTTGGCTATGGAGATGCGAGTTTGGATACAGTTATGGGATCTAGTCTGAGAAAAAACTATTCGAGCGCGAGATGTGGTGTTTCATGAGCACGAAATTATGAGCATTTTGATAATGCTACACAACCCGAGAGATAATAGAGTTCCGGACCTCGGTGAAGTTCCATCTCCGATCTGAGAATGCTACAGTTGGAGAAGAAGGTCGAAATGAAGATATGATAATCTGATTTGCCATGATGATGATGGGTCGATGATCACGAGAGAGTGTTGATCGGGGGAGCGACGATATTGAAGAACCTCGATTAAGAAGATCCACTGAGAGAACATGTGTCATCGATCGGATATCCTTCATCCGAATATCTTTTAGTTCTTTGAGGAGGGGGAGCGAAGATTTTCGGAAGTCAAGACTCATAAGGAGAAAGGCAATTGGCTGAGAGCTATGCATGATGAAATGGATTCTTTACACAAGAATCATACCTATGAGTTAACTACACTTACGAAGGGCAGGAAAACATTGAAGAACAAATGGGTGTTTAAGCTTAAGAAGGATGGTGAAAAACTAGTGAAGTCTGAAGGCTCGATTAGTCGTCGAGGTTTTGCTCAAAAGCGAGTATTGATTTCGATGAAATTTTTCTCCGATTGTGAAGATGACTTCTATTCGAGTAGTGTTGGGGTTAGTAGCTAGTATGGATCTTGAGCTTGAAAGTTAGATGTGAAGACCGCTTTTCTTCATGGTGATTTGAAGGAAGAAATCTACATGGAACAACGGAGGGATTTGAAGTTAAAGGAAAAGAACATTTGGTTTGCAAGTTGAAGAAAAGTTTATGCGGCTGAAACAAGCCCCAAAGGCCACTAAAATACGTGAAATTTGATTCATTTATGGTGGATCGAGGTTCTGATAGAAACGATTCTGCAGATCATTGTGTGTATGTTAAAAGGTTCTCGGATGGTAACCCGTTATTACATTGCTATATGTAGATGATATGTTGATAGTTAGGCGGGGATCTTGATATGATTCGCGAGCTTAAGGGTGAGTTGTTTAAGTCCTTTGATATGAAGGACTTAGGTCCAATAAACAGATTTTGGGTATGAAGATTGTTACGTGACGGGGAAAGCGAAGGTTGTGGTTGTCCTGAAAGAAGTATGTTGGCGGGTGCTTGCAAGGTTGACATGGTGATCTTAAACCGATTAGCACACACCAGCTAGTCGTATTAAGTTGACAAAGTGCATGTGTCCTTCTACCGAGGAAGGAGAGATGATATGGCATCGGTTCCTACTCATCTCTTTGTAGGGAGTCTTATGTATCTGCAATGGTTTGTCTGTGACGGATATTGCTCATGCGATTGGCATTGTGGCGCGGTTTTTGTCAAATCTTGGCAGAGAACATTGGGAAGCAGTTAAGTGGATTCTCAGATACTTGAAAGCTACTTCTAGTTTGTGTTTGGGTTTTGGTGGTACGAGTCCAGTCTTGGAGGGTTTCTGAGATCTGAGACATGGCGGAGTTACGAAGAAGAAATGTTGCTTGGGGTATCTGTTTACTTTTGCAGGGGGAGTAGTATCATGGCAGACCAAGTTGCAAAAGTGTGTTTCTTTGTCTGGCAAGTCGAGAATACATACATTGCTCTTTGAAGCGGTGCAAGGAGATGTTGCGGTTAAAACGGTTTCTCCAAGAGTTGGGTTTAAAACAAGATGAGTATGTGGTTTATTGTGATAGTCAGAGTGTAATTGACTTGACCAAGAATGTCACGTATCATAATCGGACCAAGCATATTGATGTTCGTTATCACTGGCTTTGAGAAGTGATGGAAAAGGAATTGATGAAAGTGAAGAAAGTTTATACCGACGAGAATCCCTCAGACATGTTGACAAAAGTTGTCACTCGTGACAAACAGGAATTTTGCAAGGAATTGGTCGGGATGGACTCCAAGTGACGGGGTCACAGAGATTACCTCCTCTAATGGGTTCGGAGGGGGAGATTGTTGGTCAACGTGAGTTGTCCTCACCCATTAATGCCCGCCCATTTCATTCCGCTAGGCCTTTTCTTTACTCTCTCTCTCTCCTTCCATTCGGCTATATATAAAGGCAGCAAGTGGAAGAAGATATACATCAACAGCATGAGCAATTCATACTCCATCCAAGAGTAAGAGAGAAAAGAGAGTAGCTTTTGTAAAGCTTTAGAAAAATAGGGAGAGAAAGATAGTTCAAATAAAATGGTGTTTTATTTGGGTTCCATCACATAGTTATTGTCACATAGTTATTGTGGTGAAGTAATTTGAGTTTGTACTCAAATTAATATATTTTTGTATTCTCTCATATTATCCTAGTGAATTATTCGGAGTTTGTCCCGTGGTTTTTACCTCTTATTTTAGAGGGTTTTCCACGTAAAATCTTGGTGTCTCGTGGTTGGATATTTTTTTACTCATTATTTCCTACAGTGATTATTATTTTGGTGGAACTGCACATTTAATCTGTTTGGCATGTGCTAATATTTTATCCATCTAATTTATTAAAGACAACAGTATTTGGGAGGTGATTTTTCCCGACAATTTTATGCAACAAATATATATATATATATATATATATATATATATATATTTAAAGGGTCTGCACTTAAAATATCTATTATCAGTCAAACATTAGATATCAAATTCAGGGGGAAATGTGTTGTTTGATCTTATTGTATATTTCCCAGGAATTTTACCCTTTCATGGTACCACTTCCAACATGGCAATGATCAATTAATCTACACCCTCTAATTTTAAAGTTCACATCTTTTTCTTACACCCTCTTTTTGCTTTCATAATTTTTATTGGTTGATATTTTGAATGCCAAAAAAAAATACCCAAGAACTGAAGAAAATGAGAATAAAATTATTCAAGTATATGAAGAATTAATTGAGCTAACAATTCATTTTATTGGTACATAGCTTAGTTAAACCATTACTGAAACTGAAATGTTGAAGGGTCGTACCAGTTGAAGCGAGGGGTGCTTGTGAAACAGATATTCCACGGCATGATTTAATTGGGTATACGAAGATTGATGTCACTTGTGCTGCTGCGGCCTTTCCCATCTCTCTCTCTCTCTCTACCAGTGATGGAAGGTGGGTGCCGTTTCTTCCAAATTTATAGAATTGTTGCTATATTTGACACGCGAAAAATTTATGTGATATTAGAATAGGATTGATTATGGGATACCAAGGTATTAATAATAATTAGGAAGATGATATATCTATATAAATATTTGATAGAGTAAGATTGTTATATATATATATATATATATATATATATATATATATATATATTTTTTTACACGTTTGACTAAAAATTAAGAATGAGATTAAAGTACACAACTTAAAAAATAAATATGTCATTTAGAGTCTATTAATATAAAAAATTATTTATCGTTTTATATGACTAGTTTGAATTTATTTTACTCTTTTTTTTATTTGTACTTTTCTTAAATATGTGTATAAATTATATTTTTTTATCTTTTTCAGAGCGGAGGGAGTGAAAAAAATATGTAGAGAAGAGGCATATCACTACTCTATTAATCGTAAATTTTATATTCCATATAAATTAGTCAACAAATAAATTATGATTTTTTGTTTTATCTACTTATAATTTTACATTAATCCCAATTTACATTCCGCATAAAATTAAGAAAATTAATATTTTTTCTCTCACATGAAATTGAGGATTACTCACTATTTATTTGAAAAAAATTATATAAAAATATTAATTTTTTATGTAAAAATAACGGTTCTCAAAATTAATTTTTTGTCAAACGTGTAAATCATTTTCCTATAGAGAGCTGAATTCTTTGTTTGTGGGTCCAGTACTATTATGGTTTCATGGGGTCAATCTTAGAGGTAGTAACTGTTTGGACATGGAGATTTTAATGTCCGGATCACGGACCATTTTATCCAATCCCGGGCTACAGGATTATCCCGTGCTTTAGACCATGTACTTTCCTATCCACGTCTTTGTTTCTTCCGTGCACTTTAAAAAAAAAGACCCAATCTATTAAGAATCTTTTTTTGTTTCTTCTTTGTACTTTAGAAAAAAGAAATTCTATTAAGATTGGAGAAAATAGTCCCCAATGGGAATGGGATACTCTTATCCCATTTTTTTGAGGTTTACACGATGCTTTAGAAAAAAGAAATTCTCAGAGAAAATAGTCCCCACATGGGAATGGGATACTCTTATCCCATTTTTTTGAGGTTTACACGATGCTTTAAAAAAAAGAAATTCTCGGAGAAAATAGTCCCCACATGGGAATGGGATACTCTTATCCCATTTTTTTTTAGAGGTTTACACAATGCTTGTACTCCCTCCTGTTTAAATGAAATAAGTTATATTTGGGTTTTAATGTTTAGAGTTCTGATATGTATATAAAATCGAAAGATATATTATTATACTTAAAATCAAGGTTCTAATTTGAAAGTAGAAAAATAAAATATAAAAAAAAATGTCAAAATTATTGACAAATTTCTTCTTCATATATAGCTTCCTAAACATGAGCTTCTTGCTTTGTAGACAGATAAAAATGAACAGTAACCAGAAAAAGAAATGGCTGAACCATAGAATGCTGCAATATGTGCCCAAACATTGCTCTCAAAAGGCTAATTATGTTTACTAGAGTAGGCATGAAAAAGAACAAAATTACAAGATCAACCACAAATATTCATTTTGAAGATTATTCAATTCAATGAAATCCTTTTCTTTCAAGAAATTAACTCATCTTTAGATTTTGAGACATGGTGACTGGGATCATCTTCATTCTCACAAAGGGCTACCTACGCTTCCACCTTCTTAGGCACGTTTGTGGGTTTACGTTTGGCAGCACGCTTTCCTTGGCCCTTCTTAGGCGCACCCTTTCCACGACGCTTCAACATTTCGAGCTTGGATAAGCGCCTGCGAGCATAAAATATAATTTAAGACTTGTATTACAAAATTACAATCCCTTGACAAAGAGGATTAATAAGTTTATTCATCTGATGTATTAATGTATTAAAAGGGAAAAATTACCAAACATCAATCAAGGTTCTACAATTTATTTACTTTTGAGGAACATCATTGTGAATGAGCTCATCAAAAGGCAATAGCTCCACAATTTGGTTTTTTACTAATTTACTTAAATTCCGCCATACTAATCACTAGTCTTCTGTTGTTAATTTCATTAGGCAGACCTCTTGATTCTTCAATGTAAGTGATGCCCTAAGGAACACAAGGAAGCACTCTTCTCACTTATAAATCCTTGCCACATAGATTAAGACATGATGCTATTCTAGGTCGTCTAGAATTTCACGTTTTACACCAGTACTCTCTAGTAACTTGTAAACTTTTATGCATATAAGCTAACAATTATCAAGCCAAAGCTTATAACAGAAATGAGAAACCTAGTAACAAGTTGTGATTTTATTTTTTTCCAGAGAATAAACTGCATACTACAATTAAATGCCTCAAAGATATGTCAAATCCTTACTAGAAAAGTAAATAATAAAAAATACTAATAATTTCATTTAGAAGGGTTGAAACATGACTGATAAGCTTCTATGACTGAGCAGAAAGTGCGACGGTATAACAAAAATTGTGTAACAGTATGAGCCACAGTGATTTAGATGAAATACAAGCGCAATAGAACCTCTATAAATTAATACTCGATAAATTAATAATCTCTCTAAAATAATATTTTTTCCCAGTCTCGACTTGGGCTAATGGGATAAATTAATAATTTTGATAAAATAATAATTTTTAAAAAGACCCTTATATAAATATATGGTCCCATCAAAATCATAAATTAATAATTCTTTTAAACTACAAATATATCTAGGGTAATCTTGTAAAATATGGTTATATTCTCGTTTGTTTTGTCCGTAATTTTTCTCATTGTGTCCAAAAATTCAGGTGTTGCATTCTCGAATTGTAATAAAAACTTGTGAAGAGTTGTTGACGCTATGAGTGCTTACTTTCGCGTTATTAGCTCCAAATGTATTATATCATCTTCACAAGTATGATACATTAATTTAATAAGTATAATACATTGCATCAAAAAAAGTATGATATAAACATCAATAAAATGCAATAATTTTAATGTAATTAAATTTATGTTCACCAAATAGAAAAACACTCTTTAAATTAATAAATTATTAATTTATCGATTAAATAATAACTCTCTAAATTAATAAAATTTTTCAATTCCAACAATATTAATTTATAGAGGTTCTTATGTACGCAACAAATTCGCAAGAGAAGCAACGCAATAGCAATAATGGTATTAAGTTAGTAGATAAGTTTATGAAAGCGGGAGCAAAATTCAGAATTTCAAAGGATGTACAAAGTTTTTCCGTAAATTAGCGATTTACAGTTAATGTGACCTAGATTAAAATACTGATGTCAACCTCCCACTGCTTGCCGCTTGAAGTTAAGTAAGATAAAACTAGGATAAGTGCATATCATATACAGTCATGATGTTCCAGTTCCAAACAATATGTAATTGATAAAGCAATACCTTATCCTATTTTCTCGATACCGAAACTGGTCATTATCTTATTTGCTATTGGAAATCACATTACTCATAGTTAAATTTTTAGCTATATAATTCAATATAAGTACTAGCATTTTTCTAGAGGAAAAACAACTGTTTATTCTGCAAGCAAAACCATACAAGTCTCGCATGTGTGTGAGAGAGAGAGGGATTACCCAATTTCTTTCTCTTTTGTTATTTCTTTGTGAAAAGGGTTCTCGTCCTCGCCGGGGTACCATGATGCAATTTTGTCACCAATGAGCTTCTTGCTTAAGAGTTTGTGAGAAGATCTCTGCCCTGTTGGGTTAAGCACGTGACCGAATATCTTTGCCCTGGCCTCAGTCACTCCTGTAATGGCTGCTTCAGCCAACACCTTTTTAAGGGCTCCAATGCTCATCTGTTCTCTAATTTAGAGAACAAAGTTCCATGTGGAGCAAAATTAAATTCATAAAGCATGAACTATAAAGTAAATTAGTAAAGCATCAACTACAAGAAGCGACTAAAGTTCAATTCAACGAAATGACATATAATTGATAAGACATATTATATGGAATTTTTTTATGGTATATAAAGTTTCATAGTTCAGGGGGCGGATTAAAGAAAAAAGGTGGCAAATTGACAATTTATCAAACAGTTGATGTGCAGCTGAAGTAAGAAAAATTAAACAAAACTGACGATCAAAAGTTTGACGAAACCTTTCAATAACTTAAATGCCTCAATCAGAAAATGGATTTAAGGATAGAGAAATGAGTTAAAGTTATTTAGGTTTTAAAGTCGGCATTAAAAGAGGGGAAATACAGAATGTAAACCCTAATCGAGAATCTAAAAAAGAGGAAACTTACGATTTCAGCAATCCGCTTGCAGATTCTGTCTTCCTCTGTTGTGTAACAGAAGAAGAGCTAGAGAGAGAGAGAGAGAGAGAGAGAGAGAGAGTTTACTTGCCGAAGAAGAGATTTGATTAATTTCTGATTGCTCCCATGAGAGTACAGTACAGAGTACAGACCCCTTGCCTATTTCCAACAAGGCAATAACCCTGTGACTAAAAGACTGTATTATCCCTCAAGAACTAAAAGACAATTACTGAAATACCCATATTCTTCCCGCCCTTCTTCTCTCTCGTTTGGGTGTTCTAAAAAGTTTCATTTTCCTATTTGTTACCAGTCCGGCCAAAATCATAACTCCACCTATTTCCCTACTTATATAATATTCCAAAATTGAATGATACTTTTAAATTTAAGATTGATAGGATGATTAGAGAATATTATCATAAAAATATAAAATCATTAAAAATTTATTAAATTTAAATTTAAAAATATCTTAATAATTAATTTTAAATTTTAAAATGGAAGAAATATTTATTAATTTTTGAATTTCAAGAAGTAATAAACTAAAATAAAGGTAAACTAATATTCTAGATATTTTGAATCATAAAATACACTTTGTTTGTACGACTTAGTTATTATATAAAACAAAATTATAAAAAAGTCTTGTGTTTTGAAACGTTCACAAATAATTGATAAATTATTGAATGTGGTCAACTAACTTGGACTTATTTGATTACTTAATATAGATGTTCATGTGTAAATCATAATTCATTGATTCAAAAAACACAAACCGGCTTAATATAATTTCTCTCTATTTTTATCTTTCATTTTTAAAACTCCACAACAATAATTCTCGGGGGATATTTTTTTCTGACATTCTAGTGATATTTTTTTTAAAATTTTTTTTTTTGTAGTACCACTCAAAAAATGTATAATATTTATTCCAACTAAAATTTTTATAAAAAATAGTATTTTAGGTATAATTTGGATACATACAAAAATAAGATTATGCATGTATGCATGATCCTCGCTTTCAGATGTTTCAAATTACACCTAAAACATTATTTTTTACAAAAAATTCAGTTGGAATAGATATTATACATTTTTTGAGAGGTACTACAAAAAAAATACTAAAAGACAATTTGGACCCCAAACTTTACGCTCTTGTTGACTTTTGCACCCCAAACCGAAAAAGGTGTCTAAGTACACCCCAAACTTCAATTAAACGTAACAGATAGCACACTTTCTTCACTTAACCGGTCAAAAATGACCGGCTAAGGCTGTAACACAAGTTTGGGGTGCAAAATGTATTTTACTTGACCAACTTTCTCTCTCTCTCTCTCTCTCCTCCATAACCATTCTTTCCGCATTCTCTCTCTCTAAAAACTAAAACCCAGAACTCATATCCTGAAAAACCAAAAAATTTCTAGGTCCACCGATCGTTATACACACAATCTTGTATTTGCAATCTTCTTTCATGCCCAAATACCCAATTGGTACCTCAAAAGATCGCCCATATACAAGTGACAATTTTAAAATACGCCTCAATGAGCCCATAGTATGTATAGTTATTGATATGTCTTTCTCTGTGTTGGTTGTGGAATTGATGAGATGGGAGGTTGAATATGTTGTCTTGAGTAATAAGGATGGAAAAATTTGGGGCGAACATGCCTAAACCCCTATGAAATCAAACTTTAAGCTATCAGAAGACCCCAATTTTATGAAATAAAAGTATTCAATTGTTCTTATAATTACTATTCAAGAAATGGTTAAATTGATAAAAGGTTAAAGTGAAGGGTGATATATGTAATTATTTTAAATAAGTAAGTGGTTATAAAATACTCATTGTTGTTTTGGGGAATATTCGTTTGGTCGTGGAATATTCTTCCCGTCAGGAATATTAAATGCGACCAGTAGCGATCTTTTGTGAGCCCCGTAACGAAAAGCAATTGGAGGAAGAAAACGACAAGTATAAGTTGTTTACAAATAATTGGCGTAGTTATTCTGAATTATCTTGTTGGAATACCCGTGGTTAAAACACGATGTCTGGCGTTGTTGCGATGAAGACACCAGTATTGCACCAATTATTGATTCTTACGTGAAGAAGGCACTACTCGATAATTATTACGATAATTACTGTTCAATATTTTATTTTATTGATTCAATAATTGCTACATTGATAGTTTATATTATTGTTGTTTTTAATCATTGTCATTGCAAGCAAAGATTTTTCATTATCAAATCAATAATTCATATTATTTGAATAATATTATTAGATAGCATTATTGGCGAATGTCTAGAAAGTTTTGTCTAAGGAGAGGTTTGGTCACCTAATTGCTTGGCTACCAGAAGAGAGAAATTCTTATTGAAAAGCCCCTCTTTCTTGAGGAGCTACTTTTGGTTGTCATTATTGTGATTCTGTAATATTATTTGTGAATAATTAATTATTGATTTATATGATAAGGAAAATATTCATTTTATGTGGATATAGATGGAGAAAATTTTTAAAGTGACAATTGTTAAAAAATGATATTTTATCTTTTCTGATAAAATAATTTATTATTATATTTTAATAATATAATAATGATGATATTTTTACAATGAATGTGGGATATATGAGTATATGAGGAGGAAGAGTATTTTTATTGCATTAAATGATTAACACATGTTTTGTGTGTCGGTGGACCCCATTTCTTGACTGAAATTTGATTATAGCCTGTAAAATTGTTCGTTTATGGATTTCGATCAATTTTTGTTTGGAATTTGGAAAAAATTTCTTATGTAAAGTTGTAGAGAATTAAATTTTCTATAAAAAGACACGAGATTTGGATTTTTTTGATAAAATGGCTATTTATTATGAATTATTGAAGTTCCAAAATTAAAAATAATTGATTTTTTGAAGTTTTAATTATTTTAATTAAGAAAAACGTTTTTTGATTTAGTTGACTATTGGTGGGCGATATTTGGATCTGATTTGGTGTATAGGATTTTAATATATATATATATATATATATATATTAATATTATATTAAATTTTCTAACTTTGGTGTTACAAGTATTTTCCTATAAATAGGTGCTTGGGTTAGAATTAAAAACACACCGTAAACCTGAAGTTTTCTCTATTTCTCTCTATATTATCGAGTGGATTCTTGTGAGTATTTTGATAACTTGAGTGTTCTTATATACGGTGCAAGTTCGTTTCGAATATTATTCCAAATCAAGATTTACTTCTTTTGAGGTAAGGGATAGTAAAGGATTTTAAGGGATTGAAAGAGATGTTATTTTCTTCGTAAGTGATATTATTTCTTCAATATCATTATGTTGAAATATTGTGTAAGACCCCACTTTTATAAATAAAGATGAATTTTTCTATAAATATTATTTTGAATATTATGGAATAAATTTGATATAATGTTATAGTTGTGGTAATATTTATAAATTTTGCAAAGTATGCAAGTTGTTATAAAATATTAGTTTGGTTCAGGGAATATTCTTTTTGTTAGGGAATATTCGTACAACTACTCAATCATTGGTGGACCCCACAATGTAATTATTATCGGATTGAAAACGACAAAAATATTTTATAAAAATAACTTGGCGGAGGTGTTACTGTTAAAGCTGTTTGAACTACCTATGGTAAAAGTACGATGTCTGGCGTGGTTGCGTAAGTAGCACACGGTATTGATTATTGATGCTTACGTGAGAAGTCACTTCACCATACTTTCAATTATTACTACGATAATTCTTTGCATCATATCTCTTATATTATTGATTCAATTATTGTCACAAAGATCATCCATATAATATGTTATAGTATTAAATCAATAATTGAGACGACAAGTTATAAATGATTAATAATTGTTGAAAGATTAAATATGTGTTGATGAAAAATAAAATGATTTGTGGTAAGTTGATTATTTTATGGGGCTCTATATGTCATCATCTAAGAGTCTCTTCGTCAATAGTATTTACCTTTATCGATAATAATTACCTTCACAATAGTAATTACCCTTGTGAATAGTATTTACCTTCGTCGATAGTAATTACCTTCGTCGATAAGTAATTACCCTTGTGAATAGTATTTACGTTCATCAATAGTATTTACCTTCGTTAATAGTAATTACCTTTTACCAGACGTCGAACCACTTGTCGTTTCACATTACTGATCGAACCACTTGTCGTTTCACATTACGAGCGCCAAACCACTTTTCTTTTCACATCATTAGTCGTCGAGCCACTTGCCTTTTCACACGGCGGTGCTAAGCTATAAATCTTCTATAAATAGAGGCCTGGGGCTTCATTATTTTTCACGAATACATTCAAGCTATAGAGAGAAAGTATAGAGAGAATAAGAGAAAGAAGAAGAGTATTTTGTTACTACTAACTTTAACTGCGATTATTCAATCTCCTACCAAATGTAAGGGGTGTTATTCTTTCTTATTCATAAAGAGAATTGTTGTTATTCCATTGCTTATTATTACATTGGAATAACTTTTGTATCGTGGTTTACCTTATACTTGGTGACATTCTTCTATTATTACTCTTGGAACATCCTCGCGTGTGTTTTACACCGGACTTGGTTCCGCTCTTTATTATTATTACATTGGAACATCCTGTCATGTGTTTTACACCGACTGGTTCCGCTCTTTATTATTATTACATTGGAACATCACATACTACGCATGTTTTCTGTAGGACCGGTTCCATTCTTTATTATTCTGTTGGAACATCTTGTGCATGCGTTTTTATGGGACACTGTTCCGTTATTTATTATTACATTGGAATAACTTTTGCTGTCGCGATCATCGCATGCATGGTGATTTCTTTTGTTATTCTATTCTTTATTATACCCAATTGGTTAAAACTTTGACTTCTATACTCCATGAAATTAGTGGAATATCCTTGATATTTGCGTTTCATCCAAGATCTTTTCATGGAAATATTCTTCCGATCATTCTTGAATTTTACTCTACAAAACAATGTCATGTTGATAATTTGGGCGTTAATAATTCTGGATAAAATAATTCTTGAACTTGTTTTATTGAATTCTTATATCATTATCATCATCCTCATGTTTATATTATGTTGAAAGTCATTTGTGGCTTTTTGTAGTGCATAGATGGACTTGGTATGATTATGACCGAGAGACTATTCGGTGTAATCATGGCCGTAATGTTACAAATGATGTGATAAAAATCCTCGATGGTCAGTAGTGCATTGGTGGATGATTGTTGGCATGATCATGACCATTAATGAATACACAAATATTCTTGGCGTAGTGCATGAATAATTGTGGTCGTGATACTAAAGAATATCCTTGGTAGTAGTGCGGGGGTGATTCGATGATGTGGAATATTTATTAAAAGGTGATCTCAAATTATAACGATGATGAAAAACCTTTAAAACCTAAAAGATAGTAGATTTTATTTTCTACTTGACTCTTTTAATGGATTGCTTATTCAATTGCAGATTAAACTTGTTGTCTATTGTATTTTATCGGTTTAATATTGTTGAAGACTATTGATAATTTATTACGCATTATCTTAGTCATAATATTTCTTCTTGGGCTAGTTGAGCTCACCCTTTCTTTCACTTTGTTCTCTTGAGAAATGAGAATATAAATTTGAGGGGCGAGTCGGGAAAGCAGTGATGGTCCCGAAGATAGCATTAGTAGTCCTCTTTATTTCGTGAAATAGTGTGATAATAATTGTAATGAGGACTTTTTTTTGAGTTTGTATAATATCTAGTAGACAATATTTGTATTTAAACTCACGCTTTATGTCGTTATTGTACCTACGCTTATGTTAATAAGTTGTATTTAAATTACATACCATGTAAGTGGCGACCCAAGATGGGTGATGTATACCTAATTTTGGGGCGTCACGGTTGATATCGAGCTTAGGATATGATCCTGGCTAAGATGTGAGAATAGTACTAGGAGGGAGGATTAGGGAATACCTTCGCTAGTATGACCTACCAAAGTTTATGTGCTATTTTATTGGTTGGTCGGAAGATAGGGATAATTTGTTACATGTCAATTAACCTTTTGTTTTGTGGCGATGTCTGAAAATGACATCTCGAGAATGTTGAGAATAAGATGGGCCATGAGCGATCGTTGATTCACCACATATCAATAATCGAGGATAATGTGCATCGAGGAAGGCGACAATCCTCATACGAAACAACAACACTTGACCAAATGATGAATGATCAAATGTTCGGAGGCTTTATGCAATTTATGCAACAATGAAGCGAGGCGACTCTGTCCAAAAACGTAGGTGGAAACACGGAAAACTCTCGGTGGTCACCGCTAAACAATTCAAGGAGCTGGGACCACCGGAGTTTAAGGAGAGCAAAACCACTTCCGGCGGAAGCATGGATAAAGCGATTACCAAGATATTTGATGTCTTGGGATGCTCCGAGGAGCAAAAGGTTCCTTCACGCCTTTATGTTGCGGCGGAGAGGCGATTCTTGGTGGGAATCGGTAAAAACGTACTCAACTTCTTTGTCTTGAAGATATCTTGGGAGAAGTTTCAGAGTCGTTCAACGACAAATACTTTCACGAAAGTATTCACCACATGAAGAAGGTGGAGTTTATCAAGTTTGGAACAAAACAATATGGCCGTGTCGCAATACGAGGCAAAATTTGCGGAGTTATCACGGTTTCGTCCCACTTGGTGGATAATGAAGAGAGAATGGCGCGAATGTTTTTAAGAGGTTTGAAGCGGGAGATACGTCCAACATCTTATTTCTCATAAACCGTGCTTGTATTCGGATGTTGTAAATAGGGCTCGATTAGTGGAGCGCGATAATGAGTCAACGCAACTAAAAAGAGAGCGGTAAGCAAAATTATAATACTAGCGAGTAGTCATCGAGCGGTGACAACAAGCGTGGAGGAATCAACGGGCGGATATGGTAACCACTTGGTGGTAATCGGGCCAAAACAATAAGAATGGACATTTCAAAAGCGGAGATTCAACAATGATGGAAAGACGTCGAAGACTGGCACCCATTGTTAAGGAAGGAGAAAGACCACCTATCATATGCTTCAAATGCGGAGGAGAGGACACATCGATCAAAGCTGCGTCATGCAGTCAAAGCGTGTTATAATTGTGGAAGAGAAGGTCACTTAGCTCGATTTTGTCGTTTCATCAAGACAAATTCACTAGGATGGAGGCACCAAAGGCCATCCCGGAAAATTCAAAACCCGTAGTAGTGCAAGGGAGGCGTTTGTTGTGACCTCCCAAAGAGCAAGGAATCCGAATGAGGTCATCACGGGTAAGCTTATCATAAACTCTAATGAAGTCTATACTTTATTTGATAATGGGATTCTACCCATTCTTTTATTTCTCCTACTTGCGCTCATCGATTAAATTTGACTCAGGAGAAATTAGACTTTGACTTATCTGTGGAAACTCCGTTGGGAGAAACCTTCATTACATCCATCATATATAAGTCTTGTTTGGTTCAAATTGGTACCCTCACATTACCTGTCGATCTTATTTCATTAAAATACTTGCATTTGACGTGATTCTAGGGGATTGATTGGTTAACTACTTATCATGCAAAATTGATTATTTTAAATAAGGTTGTTAGCTTTCATATTCTTAATCAACCTATTATCACGAATTCAAACGACCAAACCATTAAAATCAATCACGGTCATCTCAAGCCATAAAGCTATTCGTTTATTGAAAAATGGATGTCAAGCTTTCTTAGCTCATATCACGATTTAAACAAAAATACGCCGGTTTTGAGCGATATTTCTATTGTTAATAAATTTCTGACGTATTCCCGAAGAACTTCTGGCCTACCCAGGCGTGAAATTGAATTTTGTATCGACCTTGAACCCGGTACAAAACCTATTTCAAAGCCCCATATCGAATGGCTCTATTGAACTTCAAGAGTTAAAGACCCAATCGCAGAATTGTTAGACATTGGCTTTATTCGTCCCCAGTACTTCTCCTTGGGGTGCTCTGTTACTATTCGTGAAGAAGAAAGATGGGAGTATGCGACTTTGTATTGATTATCGGGAGTTGAATCATGTCACCATCAAAATAGGTATCCATTGCCACGTATTGATGACTGTTTGACCCGATTGCAAGGAGCCAAATTCTTTTCAAAGATTGATCTTCGTTAGGATATCACCAATTGAAGATTAGAACCGTGACATTCCAAAGGCGGCTTTTAGAACTTGAATGCGGGCATTATGAATTCCTAGTCATGTCTTTTGGATTGACTAATGCTCCTGCTTCCTTCATGGATATGATGAACCGAGTATTCAAGGAATATTTAGATCACTTTGTGGTCGTCTTTATTGATGACATCCTTATTTATTCCAAAAGCCGTGAAGATCATGAGCAACACTTGAGGCTGACACTCCAAAAGCTTCGTGAATATAAGCTTTATGCCAAGTTGAAGAAATGTGAGTTACGGCTTGAAGAAGTAGCATTCCTTGGGCACGTGGTATCAAGTCATGGAATATCTGTTGACCCAAAGAAAGATTGAAGCTATTCAAAGTCGGGAACAACCTAAATCGATGATAGAAGTCACGTAGCTTTCTCGGTTTAAATTGGTTATTATCGGAGATTCGTGGAAGGATTTTCTCGAATCGCTACTCCATTATTCAATTGACTCGGAAAGATACAAAGTTCGGTTGGAGCGAAGAATGTGAGAAGAGTTTTCAAGAACTCGAGAGGAGACTTATTTATTTTGTTGCTCGACAATACCATCCGGCTCGGAGGGATTTTTCATCTGATGTGATGCTTCGGGCAAAGGGTTGGGATGTGTTCTTATGCAACATGGAAAAGTTATAGCTTTATGCCTCATGACAACTCAAAGAATATGAGAGAAATTATCCTACTCATGATCTAGAGTTGGCAAATTGTCTTCTTGACTTAAAATTTGGAGGCATTACTTGTATGGGGAGAAAGTGGAGATCTTTACGGATCATAAAAGCCTCAAATATTTCTTCACTCAAAAGGAACTCAACATGCGACAACGACGTTGGCTTGAATCTGTTGAAAGATTATGATCATACCATCCAATACCATCCTGGAAAAGCGAACGTGGTAGTGGCCGCGCATTGAGTAGAAAATCATATGCAATCTGAGTGCGATATTGTCAACGCAAGGCCCATTTTGTGTGACTTGCAAAGGATGGAGATAGAGTTAAAGACTCGAGGGACGCGCGTGTGATGATAAGCGAGTATCTGAGTAGAACCGACTTTAATCGATAAAGTTAAAGTCGCTCAAGCTACGGACACTGGAGCCGATCATTATGAGGAAGAAAGTGCAAGAAGGTGCTATCTGGGAAGCAAGAATCGATGAAGAAGGAATACTTTGAGTCAACTCCGGACTTTGTGTTCCTAACGACCACGATTTAAAGTATAATATCATGATGGAGCGCACAACACACCATTTGCAATCCATCTCAGGAGTACCAAAATGTATCATGATATTCGTCATACATTTTTGGTGGAAGCAATATGAAGAGAGAGATAGCCTTTATTTATCTCAAGGTGTCTAACTTGTCAACGAGTTAAAGCGGAGCATCAAGTACCAAAAGGTCCATTGCAACCACTTGAAATTCCGGAATGGAAGTGGGAGCACATTACCATGGATTTCGTTCTGGGGTCTTCCTAAGGTTTCTCAAGGCATTGATGCGATTTGGGTCATTGTTGATAGATTGACCAAGTCCGCTCATTTCTTCTGCCGATCTGAGAAACTTATACACTTGAACGTCTTGCTTTCAGTATGTACATAAACGAGATTGTAAGATCGCATGGTATCTTAGGTATCCATAGTTTCCGATCGAGACCCAAGATTCACTTCACGATTTTGGGTTAGTTTGCAAAAAGCTATGGGCACAGACTTACGATTTAGCTTCGGCATATCATCCTCAGACGGACGGACAGTCGGAGAGGACTATTCAAACTCTTGAAGATCTATTAAGACTCCGTGTCCTTGATTTCAAGGGGAGTTGGGACAAGTTCTTACCATTGGTGGAGTTTTCCTACAACAACAGTTATCAAGCAAGTATTGGCATGGCTCCATTCGAAGCGTTGTATGGAAGAAAGTGTCGTTTCTCGATTATCTTTGGGATGAGGTGGGTGAAGCAACGTTGTTGGGGCCCGGAGTTGATACGTATGACTACGGAAAAATTCAAACGATCCGAACACGCGTATAAAAACCTCACAAAATCGACAAAAGAGTTATGCTGATCTTCATCGAAAGGACGTGGAATTCGATATAGGAGATCATGTGTTGTTAAGAGTTGCTCCATGGAAAGGAGTTACAAGATTTGGAAAGAGAGGAAAACTTAATCCTCGATTCATCGGTCCATTTTAATCCTCGATCGAGTAGGAACTGTGGCTATAGACTCGCTTTTACTGCCAAATATGTCTCGTGTTCATAACGCTTTTTAACATATCTATGTTACGTAAATATGTGAAAGACCCGAACCATATTATTGAGTTAGAACCCGGACTAAATAGCGGAAGATTTGGCGTATGAAGAGGTTCTGTTCAAATTTTGGATAAGAAAGAACATATTCTACGCTCCAAGGTTATACCTCAAGTCAAAGTTTTGTGGAGGAACCACGATGTTGAGGAAATGACTTGGGAGTTAGAATCAAATGAAATCAAGGTATCCTTACCTCTTCGACATACCAGTATCGTACCATAATTTCGAGGGCTAAATTTCATAAGAAGGGAGGTTGTAAGACCCGACTTTTATAAATAAAGATGAATTTTTCTATAAATATTATTTTTGAATATTATGGAATAAATTTGATATAATGTTATAGTTGTGGGTAATATTTATAAATTTTGCAAAGTATGCAAGTTGTTATAAAATATTCGTTTGGTCGGGGAATATTCTTTTGTTAGGAATATTAAATCTAACTACTCAATCATTGGTGGACCCCATAGCGTAATTATTGTCGGATTGAAAACGACAAAAATATTTTATAAAAATAACGGCGGAGGTGTTACCGTTAAAAGCTGTTGAACTACCCGGTGGTAAAGTACAAGAATGTCTGGCGTGGTTGCATAGTAGCACTCGGTATTGATTATTGATGCTTACGTGAGAAGTCACCAAATTTATGCTCAATTATTACTACGATAATTCTTGCATCATATCTCTTATATTATTGATTCAATTATTGTCACAAAGATCATCTCGTATAATATGTTATAGTATTAAATCAATAATTGAGACGACAAGTTATAAATGATTAATAATTGTTGAAAGATTAAATATGTGTTGATGAAAAATAAAATGATTTGTGGTAAGTTGATTATTTTATGGGGGGCTCATATGTCATCATCTAAGAGTCTCTTCGTCGATAGTATTTACCTTCAAATCAATAGTAATTACCTTCGTCGATAGTAATTACCCTTGTGAATTGTATTTACCTTCGTCGATAGTAATTACCTTCGTCGATAAATAATTACCCTTGTGAATAGTATTTACGTTAAATCGATAGTATTTACCTTCGTTAATAGTAATTACCTTTACCAGACGTCGAACCACTTGTCGTTTCACATTACATAATTGTCGAACCACTTGTCGTTTCACATTACTGAGCGCCGAAACCACTTTTCTTTTCACATCATTAGTCGCAAAGCCACTTGCCTTTTCACACGGCAGGCGGTGCTTAAGCTAGAAATCTTCTATAAATAGAGGCCTAGGGCTTCATTATTTTCACGAATTCATTCAAGCTATAGAGAGAAAAAGTATAGAGAATAAGAGAGAAAGAAGAAGAGTATTTTGTTACTACACCTTCGCGAGATTCAATCTCCTACCAAATGTAAGGGGTGTTATTCTTTCTTATTCATGAAGAGAACTGTTGTTATTCCATTGCTTATTATTCTGTTGGAATAACTTTGTATACGTGGTTTTACCCTATACTTGGTGACATTCTTCTATTATTACATTGGAACATCCTCATGCATGTGTTTTACACCCACCGAGTTCCGCCTTTATTATTATTACATTGGAACATCCCATGCATGTGTTTTACACCCGACTGGTTCCGCCTTTTTATTATTATTCTGTTGGAACATCACATCTGCATGTGTTTTACGCCGGACTGGTTCCATTCTTTATTATTACGTTGGAACATCCTCATCTGCATGCGTTTCTGCCGGGACCGGTTCCGTTATTTATTATTCTGTTGGAATAACTTTTGCTGTGCTTGCCTATCGCGTGCATGGTGATTTCTTTTGTTATTCTATTCTTTATTATACCCGGTTGGTTAAAACTTTGACTTCTATACTCCATGAAATTAGTGGAATATCCTTGATATTTGCGTTTCATCCAAAGATATCTTTTCATGGAAATATTCTTCCGATCATTCTTGAATTTTACTCTACAAAACAATGATCATGTTGATAATTTGACGTTAATAATTCCTGGATAAAATAATTCTTGAACTTGTTTTATTGAATTCTTATATCATTGTCATCATCCTCATGTTTATATTATGTTGAAAGTCATTTGTGGCACAGTAGTGCATAGATGGACTTGGTATGATTATGACGAGAGACTATTCTTGTGTAATCATGGCCGTAATGTTACAAATGATGTGATAAAAATCCTCGATGGTAGTAGTGCATTGGTGGACGATTGTTGGCATGATCATGACCATTAATGAATACACAAATATTCTTGGCCCGTGAGTGCATGAATAATTGTGGTCGTGATACTAAAAGAATATCCTTGGTAGTAGTGCGTGGGTGATTCGATGATGTGGAATATTTATTAAAGTCGAGTCTCAAATAATAACGATGATGAAAAACCTTTTAAAACTTAAAAGATAGTAGACTTTATTTTCTACTTGACTCTTTTAATGGATTGCTTATTCACCGCAGATTAAACCGGTTGTCTATTGTATTTTATCGGTTTAACATTGTTGAAGACTATTGATAATTTATTCGCATTATCTTAGTCATAATATTTCTTCTTGGGCTAGTTGAGCTCACCCTTTCTTTCACCGTTTTCTCTTGAAATGAGAATATAGCCGGACGAGTCGGGAAACGCAAGTGATGGTCCTGAAGATAGCATTAGTAGTCCTCACTATTACGTGAAATAGTGCAGTGATAATAATTGTAATGAGGACTTTTTTTTGAGTTTGTATAATATCTAGTAGACAATATTTGTATTTAAACTCACAGTTTATGTCGTATAGTACATGACAGTTATGTTAATAAGTTGTATTTAAATTCTGTACGATGTAAGTGGTGACCCAAGATGGGTGATGTATACCTAATTTTGGGGGCGTCACATATTGGTTTGAACTTTTTTATCAAATTTAGAACTTTTTCATGTCGGGATTACTATTCATGAGTTACTATTCACGAGTTACTATTCATGAGTTACTATTCATGAGTTACTATTTACAATTTACTATTCACGATTTACTATTCATGAGTTACTATTTATGAGTTACTATTCACGAGTTACTATTCACGGGTACTATTCACTACAAAATTGGTTTCTTTTTCTAACCAAATTATAGTTGATTTATGAATATTACTCTGGAGATTAAAACTATGTATTGATTATATTGATTTTATTATCATATATAATATTTTTTATAACCTGATGTTGAAATTCTCTTTCACAATTTGAGTGTAAAGATGGGTAGATTATTGGTATGATCATGACTAGGGTTCTCTTTGCCGATGAGTGAAAAGTTGAATTGTGACTGGTATGATTATGACCATTGAATTTATAATTGAATATCTTTAGCTTAAGTGCAAATGTGAATTGATCAACATGGTTATAATTATGGTATATATAAATTCTGAAATGATTATGTATTTCTTTGAGATATGAATGATTTTTGATGAATATCTTTGGCCCGTAATGCAAAGATGAATGATTTCTGATGAATATCTTTGGTATGTAGTGCAAAGATGGTCTATTGATGAATATCTTTGGCCCGTAGTGCAAAGATGAATTTATTAGTATGATTATGAACATGAACTGTGATTTGGTATAACCATGATCTTTGATGTTTCAAGTGATGAAAATTAACTTTGTCCTGGATGAGAAAAGGAATTTAGAACAACAATTACGATTATGAGTTATACATGTGATTGTGGACAGGAATTGTTGATTGATGTTACAGGGATAAAACATTGTTGGTGGACTTTTAACATGGAGAAGATAATAGACTTTATAGTCTATTTAACTCTTCTAATGGATTGTTCATTTCGCTGTAACTATGGTTGAAAAGTTTTATCATCTACCATATGTTCTAAATCTCTGATTTATTACTGATGAAGACTATTGATAATTTATTTATCTTTAGTCATAATATTCTTTACTGAGCTAGTTGTGCTCACCCTTTTGCTTCACAATTCTTTTCAGGTAATAAAAGTGTAGCTGTGTCGAGCGGGGGATAACAGGGGAATAGAACCGTGGTCATCATTTAGTAGTTATATTTGGTGAATCAACTAGGGTGAGGCGAACCCAACGCTGGAAGGGTGTTTTATCACTCTCATACAAGATGTCTAATGACATACAACCTCGTGTCATCATAAGACAGGGTTGTGCTCATCCACATGCTGAGTATATACGAGCACTACCTATATAATCTTGGTGTTTGTTTAGAATTTAATTCCTAATTAGAGACAGTGGAGATAATGATATGTCAAGAGAAGACTCACCATTGGGAAGAATATGATAGTAATCTTCTCGTTTTTCTTTAGGGTCTATTGGGTCAACCAAGGATAATTCTGTGGCCATATGATATCCTAGACGCATGGCCTCCCATATACGAAGGTTTCCTTGAGCACTTCCCAAAGGTTTTAATTTCTAAAACAATTTTTGACTCTCCCCTCCTAGTTCTAGTCTCACATCTTAGCCAGGGATCATATCCCTAAGCTTTGATACCAACTGTGACGCCCCCAAAATTAGGTATACATCACCCATCTTGGGTCGCCAGACATACGGTACGTGTAATTCAAATACAACTTACTAATACAACCGTGGTAGTACAATACGACAAAAACATACAATCGTGAGTTTGAATACAAATATTATCTAGTAGAGATTATACAAACTCAAAAGAAGTCCTCATTACAATTATTATCACACTATTTCACAGAATAGTGAGGACTACTAATGTTATCCTATAGACCATCACTCAGTTCCCAGACTAAATCCCCCAATTTGTGAGACCCCAGATTTTATCAATAAAGATTTAAATTTTGTCGAAATAATTTTTAATATTATGGTGTGAATTTGAGATAATATTATAGTTGTGGGTAGTATTTATAAATTTTGCAAAGTATGCAAGTGGTTATATTATATTCGATTGGTGGGAATATTCGGTTTAGCGAGGGAATATTCGCAAGCAACTACTCAATCATTGGTGGACCCCATAATGTAAATTATTGTCGGATTGATCGAGAAAACGACAAAAATATTTTATTGAAATAACGACGGAAGTTTTACCGCTGATACTTGTTGAACTACTTCAGTAGTAGAAATGCGATGTCGTGTGGTTGCATAAGTAGACACCAGTATTGATTATCGATGCTTATGTGAGAAGTCACTCAGGTTTGATTCCATTATTGTCGATTAATAATATGAATTATTATAGCGATAATGACGTTTTGTTTTATTCAGATTATTAACGTAATAAAATAGAAACATCTTTTATATAAAATGTATACTTTATTAAAGTTATTCTATAAATAGAATATATTATATTTTATTATGCATAGTGTTGCATAGTATTTTGCATAGTGTTGCATAGTGTTTGCATAGTAAAATGTTTTTATATAAATAGAATATATTATATTTTATTTAAAAGATTTTGCTTTAAATATGGACCGTCAGATTAAAGTAAATCAATCTGACCGCTCATGGATTAATTACTATGCATTCTATTTTCCTATAAATAAAGCTCATTCCTTCATTATTTTCTTACGAATTCAACTTTGAAACTCTGTAGAGAGAAATTATAGAGAGAAGCTATAGAGAGAAAATCTACGAGAGAAAGAAGAAGAGTATTCTGTACTTCACTATTTTGATATCCAAAGTCTTTTTACTGTAAGGGGAATTATTTGTTGTACGTAAGGGATATTATTCGTTTGTATTCATGAAGAGAACCTCATTATTCCATTCATTATTATTCTATTGAATAACTTTGTAAAAGTGGTATACCCTATACATACATAACCTTGATATGCGACACCCTATACTTGTGAAATCTTTATGTTATTCCATCCTTATTTATTCTCGTTGGAATAACTTTTGTATCGCTGAATCCCCTATACTTGGTGATCTTCTTCATTATTCCATTTTTATTATTACATTGGAATATCCTGTTTTGTGTGTTTTACACCTTTACTTCGGTTCCATTGTTTATTATTCCGCATTTATTATTCTCGTTGGAATATCACATGCATGTGTTTTACACCGACTGGTTCCATTGTTTATTATTCAAATTTATTATTCATTTGATCATCCTGCTTGTGTGAATTTCACCGACTTCGTTTCGTTATTATTATTCTATTGAATAACTTTGTCTGTGCAAAGTACCGCATGCACGTGGTGATTTCTTTTGTTATTCCATTCTTTATTATACCCATTGGTTAAAACTTTGACTTCTATACTCCATGAAATTAGTAGAATATCTTTGATATTTGCGTTTCATCCAAAGATCTTTTCATGGAAATATTCTTCCGATTATTCTTGAATTTTACTCTACAAAACAAGATCATGTTGACAATTTGACGTTAATAATTCTGGATTAAATAATTCTTGAACTTGTTTTATTGAATTATTATGTCATTGTCATCATCCTCATGTTATATTATGTTATCTTTGGCTTACGTCATAGATGAACTTAGTATGATTATGACCGAGGATCATTCTGGTATAATCACGGCTTGATATAAATGATGTGACAAAAGTCCTCGGTGGCACGTAATGCGTTTGATGGATAGTTTTTGGTATGATTATGACCAAGGGTGATTCGATATAGTCATGATCATTGATAATTTGATGAAAATCCTTGACCGCGGTGTACATGGATGATTAGATATTATGGTTTATTCATTAAACCGAGTCTTAGTGATAAAAATTGATGAAAACCTTTTAAAACCTAAAAGATAGTAGATTTTATTCTCTACTGACTCTTTTAATGGATTGCGTATTCACTGCAGATTAAACCGGTTTATATTGTATTTTATCGGTTTAACATTGTTGAAGGCTAATGATAATTTATTCGCATTATCTTAGTCATAATATTTCTTCTTTGGGCTAGTTGAGCTCACCTTTCTTTCACCGTTTCTTCTTGAAATGAGAACATAAATTTGGACGAGTCGAGGGAACGGAGTAATGGTCCGAGGATAGCATTAGTAGTCCTCTTTATTCCGTGAAATAGTGTGATAATAGTTGTAATGAAGACTCCTTTTGAGTTTGTATAATATCTAGTAGACAATATTTGTATTCAAACTCACGCTTTATGTCGATTGTACACGCCAGTTAGGTTAGTAAGTTGTATTTGAATTTATGTACCATGTAAGTGGCGACCCAAGATGGGTGGCGTATACCTAATTTTGGGGCGACACGGTTGGTATCGAGCTTAGGATATGATCCTGGCTAAGAGGTGAGAATAGTACTAGGAGGGAGAGACGGGAATACCTTCGCTAGAATGACCTACCTAAGTTTATGTCTTTATTTTATTGGTCGCCGTAATATAGGGATAATTTGTTACATGTCAATTAACCCTTGTTTTGTGACGATGTTTGAGAATGGCATCCGAAAATGCCGAGATAAGCAATGAAGCACATAAGAGTGTTGATTCACTTCAAACAAAAGGTAACGACCAACAACACGATAATAATCATCTTCGGTGGCAACGGCTATCGTAACAATGATAACCATCGTGGGGAAATTATCATGCTTAAGAATGGTAACCACTTGGTGGTAATCATGGCAAAGATAATAGAAGTGGAAATTTCAAGAAGAGAAGGTCATTTAGCTCGATTTTATCGATATATAGTGAAGTCAAGTCCAAATTGGGATAGTGGCACCAAAGGCGGATACTGGACAAAACAAAGTCGGTGGTTTCAGGAAGAGCGTTTTTCGTGACTTCTCAAAAGAGGGTAACCCGAACGTTAGCACGGGTTAGTTAATTATAAATTCTTGTGAAGTCTATACTTTATTAGATACCTGCCTTCTACCCATTCTTTTATCTCTCTTTATGCGTTCAACGCTTAAATTTGACTCGGAGAAATTAGACTTTGATTTATCTATTGAAACTTCTTTGGGAGAAACCTTCATTACCTCCAATCGTTTATTAATCTTGTTGTTTCAAATAAACACTTTCACGTTACTTCGTCGATCTTATCTCTTTGAAAATACTTGCCTTTGAGGTAATTTTTGAAAACGATTGATTAACTACTCATTATTCTTTTGTAAGGTTGTTAGCTTTCATATTCCTAACCAACTTTGTTATACTGGTTCAAGTAACCAAACTACTAAAGTCAATTATTGTCATATCAAGCCATAAGTAAAGAGCCCCGAACCTTTCGTTGTTGACTTCCTTGTGTGGAATGCACCAAGCCGCTTTTACTTCAGTAGGCGACATCGTGAATGAAGATGACAAGTTTATAGGTATCATTGTGAGGTGCTATCTAGGTTAAGGGATAGAAGTCACAGTTGGTATCAATGTGACGTACTATCCAAGTCTTGGATGAGAGTCACAGTTTTGAATGATATTTCTATCATTAATAAATTTCTTGACTTATTCTTGAAGATTTCCTAGCCTACCCTAGAGTGTGAAATCGAATTTTGTTTTGACCCCAGTACAAAAACCCATTTCTTAAACCCTCAAATATTTCTTCAACTAAAAGGATCTGTTTACGAGGATTATGATGAAAGTCATAAGAAAAGCATTGGACTAATGGAAATCATGGGTATATGAAGTATTATTAAGTGTTATGATGAGTTATGTTGGTTATTATGTGAAAACATGAAAGTTTCTTAGAAATCACAAAGAGTTGAAAATCAGATTTTGGTGAAAAACGTAACATGAAATTCAATTGACCATATCTCCTATTATATTTTGAATTTTTGAATGTGGTCAAGTCCTTGAGTTAGATCTATGAGTTACCTAACTAATCCAAGTGGAATTACTGGAAAAGATATTGTATATTTTTGTGTGAACTGATTTTAGTAAAAGATGTAAAAGTTGGAAATTTCAAAAAGGTTGCTGTCCAAAATTTGAAGGGGCTGTTTCGGCCACTTAATTTGTGAGAAAAATTCAGGCCTTTTGGAAAATGAAAGTATATGGTATAAGGTAACCCCTGTCCAAAAATGAGCTCATTTCGAGTTAAAATGAGCAAGTTGTGACCATTTCAATATTTAGGTTTTTTTGACGAAAAATGCTATAACCGGAGTTCTACAACTCCGATGACCATGAAATTTAAACTGGAGGCTCACATTAACATGTGTAAGGTCCTGCCAAGATTTGGGAATTTCTGGAGTAAACCTTGAGGTAGCTAATTTGTTAAGGAATTAATTAGAAATTGATTTTTGAAAAATAGTAAATGAATTTTAAAAATTCCGAGAAAAATATATTTTCATTATGGGACTATATTATGCTAAATATCAGAAAAGAAATATTTTTGGGACTAATTTGGTATTTTTTATGAAAATAGTTTAGTTACGAACATATGAGTTAAATATGTTATGTGAAGTAACAAAGTTGAAAATAGGATTTTATGGCTAAAGAATCTTATATAGAGTATATGTGTGACGCCCCCAAAATAGGTATACACAACACCCATTCTGAGTCGCCAAATACATGGTACAAGAAGCAAACTACAACTTCAATAATACAAATGTCGTGTGAAATACGACAATATATACTGTGAGTTTAAATACAAATATTATCTTCTAGACAATATCTATACTCAAATAAATCCTCATCACATTTATTGATACATTATTTTACAAAAATGGTGAGGACTACTAAACAACTCTCTAGAACCTTCATTCCATACCCCACTAGTACTCGCTACATTCTCGCCTCCTGAGAAGAAAAATGGAACAACAAGGAAAAGGGTGAGCTCAACTAGCCCAGTAAAGAATATTATGACTAAGATAATATACAACAAATTATCGTTAGTCTCTAACAGGGAAAAATCTGATAGAATACAATAGACAACAAGTTTCAGATCAATATTACAATGGAAATAATAATTCATAGAAGAGTTACGTAGAGAATGAAATCTACTATAATCTATGAATTTAATAAATCCATCATCAATATTTTATCCTGTAACATCAATCAATATTCATCTCAAATCAAATATTCATCTTTGCACTACGTGCCAAAGATATTCATCAATCGGTCATGTTCATCTCAACACTGCTCATCTTTGCACTAAAGGCCAAAGATATTCATCGATCGGTCATGTTCATTTAAACACCGCTTTCATCTTTTGCACTACAGCCAAAGATATTCTTCAGAAATCATTCATCTTTGCACTACATGCCCAAAGATATTCAATAATATCATCATTTAAGACCGAGGATGATGAAAATATTTTTAAAGAACGAATCCAATTGAAACAAAATGACAAGGATTAAGGATTAAGGATTAGTACTTTGTTTTATCCATGTCCAACAATACCTCAAAAATAATCATAGTGGTGTAAAATTCAAGAATGATCAAAACATGGATACTGATCAAAAGCTAGTATCCAAAATAGATATTTTGACGAAAAGAAGAAATTTTATTTTTCGATGAATAGTCCCGTATATCGTGAATAGTCTCAGTATCGTGAATAGTCTCCGTATCGTGAATAGTAACTCAGACACCAAAAGATAGAAATTCCACAAAAAACATCTTCACGCTTATATGAATAAGAACTCGTGAATAGTAACTCATGAATAGTAACTCGTGAATAATAACTCATGAATAGTAACCCCACATGAAAAAGTTCCAAATTTGATAAAACTTCAGATCAACATTTCAAAGATAATGATATTGAAGAAATAATATCATTACTGAAAAAAATAATATCCCTTACCTCGAAAAATCGATTGATTTGGAAGGAAAGGTCTAAGTGATCTTTGAATGAAACTTGTCTTGAATAGCAACTCTCAAAGTATCTAAATACTCATAAAATACGCTCAATAATATAGAGAGAGAGAGAAAAACTTTGTTTACGGTGTGATTTTCAATTCTAACTTAGCCCTCTATTTATAGGAAAATGTTAGCCGTACAAGTAGACTTGACTTCGCTACCGATGGCTTTACCTCGCTACTATTGTCACCCACCACATTTGAAATAAAATTCAGCACATTTCTTCACCAACCACAAGTGGGGCCCACTCAATTCTAGAATTTTCCACCAAAATCAATTATAAACCTAATTTACGAATCACCACCTCTTAAAATTCATAACAAATCATTCGTGCATTTTTAACGGTTCAAAATTTGTGGACATATACTCAACTTATGTATGTATAACATACCCAAAAAATTACCACAATCCAACGGTCGGATTAAAATTATAATCCCCGCAATATATCTCAAAACCCCGATTTAATTTTTAATACCTCGATACTGTAAAATCTTGATAAAACACCTCAACAATAATTTTTTCATTATAACCACATAAATAAATCCATCATTTATATCCACATAAAATAAATATTTCTTTATCATATGAATCAATAATTAATTATTCACAAATAATATTACGTAATCACAATTATAACCAACCAAAGTCGTTCCTGGAAGGGGGGCTTCCGATAAGGATCTCTCACTCTTGGCGCGCAATTAGGTGACCAAACCTCTCCTTAGACGAACTTTCTAGACATTGCCAATAATGTTATCTAATAATATTATTCAAATAATATGAATTATTGATCCGATAATGGGAAATATCATGCGGTGACAATTATTGAACAACAATAATATAAAATATCAACGCAAAGAAATTATTGAATCAATAAAATAAAATATTGAGCGAAGACTCATGTGAAAATTATTGAGTAGTGCCATCTTACGTAAGGATCAATAATTCAACAATCTTTATGCAATACTGGTGTCTTCTTTGTGCAACCACGCGTATTCTTTATATTTTAACCACCGGGTATTCCAACAGATCTTAACTTGGTAATAACTACTGTAGTTATTTTTAACCAACTTATATTTGTCGTTTTCCTCATCCAATCGCTTTCAGTTATGGGGCCCACACATTTCACAAGGCAGGTCGTCGCATTTAATATTCCCAAGCGATTTAATATTCCACGACCAAACGAATATTCCCCGACAACAATGAATATTTTATAACCACTTGCTTATTTTGAAATATTTGCGTATTTAACCCTTAACTATCCACATTAATCAAATCAACCCTTACTATTTCAAAATAATAAATAAAGGAAATTCCTTTTTATTTAAAAAATTTCTTGGTCTTACAACCTCCCTCCTTATGAAATTTCGTCCTCGAAATTGACGTCACGTACACAGTGTTTCAAAAGGTGAGGATACCTCGCTTTCATTTCCGCTTCCAATTCCAGTGTCATTTCCTCTATAGCATGATTCCTCCACAAAACTTTAACTTGTGGTATGACCTTTCATGCGTAGGACATGCTCCTTCCTATCCAAGATCTTGATAGGTACCTCCCCATACGTTAAGTCTTGGCTATCTCGTCCTGGTTCTAACTCTATAACGTGGTTCGGGTCTTTCACATATTTACTGAAGTACGATATGTGAAACACATTATGAACACGAGACATACTTTTGAGGTAACGCAAGTCATAGGCTACATTTCCTAATCGGTCAAGAATTTGAAATGGACCAATAAATCGTGGATTGAGCTTTCCTCTCTTCCCAAATCTTGTAACTCCTTTCCATGGAGCAACTTCATGAACAATACATGATCCCTACATTAAATTCCACGTCCTTTCGATGAAGATCCGCATAACTCTTTTGTCGATCTTGTGCTGCTTTTATATCGTTGTCGAATCATTTGGATCTTTTTGGTAGTCATACGTATTTAACTCGGGTCCCAATAATATTGCTTCACCCACCTCATCCCAACATATTGAGAGAACGACATTTTCGTCCATATAATGCTTCAATGGAGCCACACCTATACTTGCACGATAAGCTGTTGTTGTAGGAGAATTCCACCAATGGTAAATACTTATCCCAACCGCCCTTGAAGTCTCAGGACACGAGTCTTAATAAATCTTCAAGAGTTTGAATAGTCCTCTCTGATTGTCCGTCCGTTTGGGGATGGTATGCGAAAACTAAATCGCAAATCCGTGCCCATAGCTTTTTGCAAGCTAACCCAAAATCTTGAAGTGAATCTTGGGTCACGATCCAAAACTATGGATACTGAGGCATGCCATGCAACCTCACAATCTCATTTACGTCATATACTAGCAAGACGTTCAAGGAATAAGTCTCCGTGTCGGCAAGAAATGAGCGGACTTGGTTAATCTATCAACAATAACCCAAATAGCATTGATGCCTTGAGAAACCGTAGGTAGGAAGACCCGTGAACGAAATCCATGGTAATGTGTTCCCACTTCCATTCCGGAATCTCAAGTGGTTGCAACGGACCCTTAGGTACTAGATGCTCCGCCTTTACACGACAAGTTAAACACATTGAGATAAACTTTGCAATCTCTCTTTCATATTGTTCCACCAAAATGTATGTCAAGATCACGATACATTTTAGTACTTCCGAGGATGGATTGCAAATGGTGTATTGTGTGCCTCCATCATAATCTTGTACTTCAAATCGAGTCGTTAGGAACACAAAGTCTAGAGTGGACTCAAGTATTCCTTCTTCATCAATTCTCGCTTAGGAATAGCTCCTTCTTGTACATTCTTCTTCATACGCGCCAAGCTCCGCTCAAGATTGGGCTTGCAAGCGACCTTAACTTTTTCTATTAAAGTTGGCTCTGTCGTATACTTGACATCATCGCTTTCGTTCGCATATGATCTTTTACTCAACGCTTCATTTACCACGTTAAACTTTTCGGGATGGTATTGAATAGTGTGGTCGTAGTCTTTCAATAGTTCGAGCCAACGTCATTGCCGCGTGTTGAGTTCTTTTTGAGTGAAGAAATATTTAAGGCTTTTATGGTGCGAATATATCTCCACTTTCTCCCCATATAGATAGTGCCTCCATATCTTTAAGCGCAGCACGATCAAGCTGCTAACTCTAGATCATGAGTAGGATAATTCCTCTCATACTCTTTAAGTTGTCATGAGGCATAGGCTATGACTTTCCCACGTTGCATGAGAACACATCCTAACCCTTTGCACGAAGCATCATCAGAGATAACAAATCCATCCGAACCGGATGGTATTGTTAGAACAGTCTTAGAAATAAGTCTCCTCTTAAGCTCTTGAAACTTTTCTCGCATTCTTCGCTCCAAACAAATTTTGTATCCTTCCGGGTTAAGCTGAGTTAATGGAGTAGCGATTCGAGAAAACCCTTCCACGAATCTCCGATAATAACCAAATTAAGCCCAAAAAGCTACGTGCTTGATCCATGGACTTGGTTGCTCCCTAACTTTGTATTGCTTGAATCTTGGCGGATCAGCGGATACTCCATGTTTTGACACCATTGCCCAAGAAATGCTACTTCCTCGAAGCCGAACTCGCATTTCTTCAATTTGGCATATAGTTGGTTTTCACGAAGCCTTTGGAGTACCGACTTCAAATGGTGCTCATGATCTTCACGACTTTTGGAATATATAAGGATGTCATCAATAAAGACAACAACGAATCGATCCAAATATTCCTTGAATACTCGGTTCATCATATCCATGAAAGCCGCGGGGAGCATTAGTTAGTCCGAAAGACATGACTAAGAATTCATAATGCCCATACCGAGAGTTACGAAGGCGGTCGTTGGAATATCCTCGATTCTAATCTTGGTGATGATATCCGAGCGAAGATCGATTTTGAAAAGAATTGTGCCCTTACAATTGGTCAAACAAGTCATCAATACGAGGTAGAGGATACCTATTCTTGATGGTGACATGGTTCAATTCCGATAGTCGATACAAAGGCGCATACTCCGTCTTTCTTTTTTCTACTGAATAAAACAGGAGCACCCCGAGGAGATGTCTTAGGGCGAATGAAATCGATGTCCAACAATTCACAGTAGTTGGACCTTTAACTCCTGAAGTTCAATAGAGCCATTCGATATGGGGTTTTAGAAATGGGCTTTGTATGCGGGTTCAAGATCAATAAAGAATTCAACTTCACGTTACGGGGGTGGGCCGGAAGTTCTTGAAATCGTCGGGAAAGTCAATAACAACGAATATTATTCAAATTTGGCGTGTCTTTATTCAAATCCATAACATGGGCTAAGAAAGCTTGACATCCGTTTTCAATAAGCGAATAGCTTTATGATTAGATATGATGGTGATTGATTTTAATGGTTTAGTTGCTTGAATTAAATACAACAGGGTTGGTTAGGAATATGAAAACTAACAACTTTACGAAAACAATCAATTTTGGCATAATGAGTAGTTAACCAATCAATCCTAAAATCACATTAAAAGCAAGTATCTTTAAAGAGATAAGGTCAACGGTAAGGTGATGGTGCCAACTTGAATCAAACAAGATTTATAAATAGTGGATGTGATGAAAGTTTCTCTAACGGAGTTTCCACGAGATAGATCAAAGTCTAATTTCTCTCCGAGTCAAGTTTAAGCGTTGAGCACATGCGGAGAGATAAATGAATGGGTAGCACCGGTATCAAGTAAGGTATAAACTTCGCAAGAATTTATAAATAGCTTACCCGTGATCACCTCGTTTGGGTTCCTCGCATTTTGAACAGTCACAACAAACGCTCTTCCCGGAATCGTTGACTTTGACTTTTTTCCGAGATGATCTTTTGAGTCACCGTCCCCATTGAACTAGGTTTATTCTGCGTCAATCTCGAAAGATATGTCCTTCCTTTCCACAACTATAGCATACCTTGAACTGTTGTGGGCGGTTTGGTGATATGTCCTCTTTTCAAAGATTTGTAGCATATAATGGGTGGTCGTTCTCCTCCCTTAGAACCCGATTCTTCTTGCCAAGACTGCTCGTCTTCACATAGTCGTTGTTAAATCTCCTCTTTTTAAAATCTCCTCCCGACTTGCTTCTTCATTTTTTCATGACCATGATTACCACCGGAGTGGTTACCATTTACATCCAAATCTGCTTCTTTCTCCGCAGAGTTATCATTATTACATTGACTTGCTATCTCGAGTGCGATCCGGTTATGGTCCTCAGGTTGGCCAGTACTCGTTATCTCGCTCTAATAATTGAGCCACATTTACAACATCTGAATAAAGAAAAGTTTATGAAATGAGATCTTGGCGTATCTGGGGTTTCAAACCTCTAAGAAACATCCGCGTCATCGTTCCTCATTCTCCACCAAATGAGGTCTGAACACGGATAACTCTGCAAACTTTGCCTCGTCTTTGAGACACCATCATGTTGTTTTGCTCTAATCTGATGAACTCCACTTCCTTCATATGACGAACACTTTCGGGAAAGTATTTGTCATTAAATAGTCTCTGAAATGTCTCCAAGAAGACATCTTTGAGTGCGGTGGATGGAGTGCGCTTCACGACTTCCACCGATGATGTCCGCCGCCTTGCCACGGAACATAAAGGTGGCGAATGGAACCTTCTGTTCCTCCGTGCATCTCAAGACATCGAATATTTTGGTAATTTGTTTGACCCATGTTTCCGCCACGATCGGATCGGCTTTCCCTTAAATTCTGTGGTCCCAACTCTTTGAATCGCTTGGTTTGTGACAACCCGTGAATTGCTATCATTTCCTCCTCATTTTGAACACGAGTCTCCTCAAATGCGATTTTGCATGAACTGCAAAAACTTCTAAACATCCCTCGTTCATCATCTCGCTCCATGGTGTTGTTCACGGGAGGAACATTGCACACTTGCTTATCGCGTTCTCCTCGTTGGTGAGTCTGAGCGTCTCCACGTTCTCATTTCCATTGTTAATATTCTCGATCGACATTCTCAAATCTTGTCGTAAAACAAGGGTTAATTAAGGAAATCAATATATCACATAATATCCCTTATATCTTGACCAACTAACAAATAAGCTTAGGTAGGACACACTAGCGAAGGATTTACTCGTCTCTCCCTCCTAGTTCTATTCCCCGATCTCCGCCGGGAGATCATATCCCTAAGCTCGATACCAACCGTGGCGCCCCCAAAATAGGTATACACAACACCCATTCTGAGTCGCCAAATACATGGTACAAAAGCAAACTACAACTTCATGAATACAAATGTCGTGTGAAATACGACAATATATATTTGTGAGTTTAAATACAAATATTATCTTCTAGACAATATCTATACTCAAATAAATCCTCATCACATTTATTGATACATTATTTTACAAAAATGGTGAGGACTACTAAACAACTCTCTCTAGAACCTTCATTCCATACCCCACTAGTACTCATTTACATTCTCGCCTCCCCGAGAAAAAAATGGAACAACAAGGAAAAGGGTGAGCTCAACTAGCCTTTAAAAGAATATTATGACTAAGATAATATACAACAAATTATCGTTAGTCTCAACGAGGAAAAAATCGATAGAATACAATAGACAACCGAGTTTTAGATCAATATTACATGAAATAATAATTCATAGAAGAGTTACGTAGAGAATGAAATCTACTATAATCTATGAATTTAACGTTCATCATCAATATTTTATCCACAACAACATCAATCAATATTCATCTCAAATCAAATATTCATCTTTTTGCACTACTGGGCCAAATATATTCATCAATCGGTCGTATTCATCTCAACACTGCTCATCTTTGCACTAAAGGCCAAAGATATTCATCGATCGGTCATATTCATTTAAACACCTGCTTCATCTTTGCACTCTGGGCCAAAGATATTCTTCAAAAATCATTCATCTTTGCACTTTCTGGGCCAAAGATATTCAATAATATCATCATTTAAGGCCGAGGATGATGAAAAATATTTTTAAAGAACGAATCCAATGAAACAAAATGACAAGGATTAAGGATTAAGGATTAGTACTTTGTTTTATCCATGTCCAACAATACCTCAAAAATAATCATAGTGGTGTAAAATTCAAGAATGATCAAAACATGGATACAATCAAAGCTAGTATCCAAAATAGATATTTTGGACGAAAAAGAAGAAATTTTATTTTTCGATGAATAGTCCCAGATCGTGAATAGTCTTGGATAATAGTCGTGAATAGAATATCGTGAATAGTAACTCAAACACCAAAAGATAGAAATTCCACAAAAAAACATCTTCACGCTTCATGAATAGTACTCGTGAATAGTAACTCGTGAATAGTAACTCATGAATAGTAACTTCGTGAATAATAACTCATGAATAAGTAACCCGACATGAAAAAGTTCCAAATTTGATAAAAACTTGGATCAACATTTCAAAGATAATGATATTGAAGAAATAATATCATTACGAAAAAAATAATATCCCTTACCTCGAAGAATCGATGCTTGAAGGAAAGGTCGGAAGTGATGTTGAATGAAACTTATCTTGAGCAATGAACTCTCAAAGTATCTAAATACTCACAAAATACGCTCGATAATATAGAGAGAAAAGAGAAAACTTTGTTTACGGTGTGATTTTAATTCTAACTTAGCCCTCTATTTATAGGAAAATGTTAGCACACCAAGCGAGAGACTTTGACTGCTTAACTACGATGGCTTTACACACTCTAATCTACTATTGTCACCCACCACATTTGAAATAAAATTCAGCACATTTCTTCACCAACCACAAGTGGGGCCCACTCAATTCTAAATTTTCCACCAAAATCAATTATAAACCTAATTTACGAATCACCCACCTCTTAAAATTCATAACAAATCATTAGATGCATTTTAACGGTTCAAAATTTGTGGACATATACTCAACTTATGTATGTATAACATACCCAAAAATTACCACAATCAGCGGTTTGATTAAAAATTATAATCCCATGAATATATCTCAAACCCCCGATTTAATTTTTAATACCTCGAACTGGTAAAATCTTGATAAAACACCTCAACAATAATTTTTTCATTTATAACCACATAAATAAATCCATCATTTATATCCACATAAAATAAATATTTCTTTATCATATGAATCAATAATTAATTATTCACAAATAATATTACGAGAATCACAATTATGATAACCAGGTAGTTCCGAGGAAAGGGGCTTTCCGATAAGGATCTCTCTCATCTTGGCGCAATTAGGTGACCAAACCTCTCCTTAGATGAACTTTCTAGACATTGCCAATAATGTTATCTAATAATATTATTCAAATAATATGAATTATTGATCCGATAATGGGAAATCTTGTGCGTTGACAATTATTGAACAACAATAATATAAAATATCAACGCAATATGACAATTATTGAATCGATAAAATAAAATATTGAATAAGTAACTCTTGTGAAAATTATTGAGTAGTGCCATTTTACGTAAGGATCAATAATTCAACAATCTTTGTAAATCTGGTGTCTTCTTTTGTGCAACCACGCGTATTCATCGTATTTTAACCACAAGGTATTCCAACAGTCTTAACGGTAATAACTACTGTAGTTATTTTTAACCAACTTATATTTGTCGTTTTCCTCATCCAATCGCTTTTTGGGGGCCACACACATGGCATACTTGTGCAGTATTTAATATTCCCTCGATGATTTGAATATTCCACGAACCAAACGAATATTCCCAAACAACAATGAATATTTTATAACCACTTGCTTATTTTGAAATATTTGCGTATTTTAACCCTTAACTATCCACATTAATCAAATCAACCCTTTACTATTTCAAAATAATAAATAAAGGAAATTCCTTTTTATTTAAAAAAATTTCGGAATCTTACTGATATGCATATTTTTGATGAGGGATTTGATAATTGGTGATGATATCTTATGAGTATGGCATTTTGAATGATTAAATGCATTATATGGTAAAAGCGTAAACAATTGAGATAAATTGTTTATAAATTTAAGAAGTGATTAAAATATTGTTATAATATTAATTGTGACGCCCCAAAATAGGTATACATCACCTATTACGAGTTGTCAATACATGATACGAGAAACAACTACAACTTTATTATTACAACGATAAAAGCTGTGAGTTTGAATACAAATATTATCTTCTAGACAATATCTATACTCAAATAAATCCTCATCACATTTATTGATACATTATTTTACAAAATGGTGAGGACTACTAAACAATCCTTTCTAAAACCTTCATTCCATACCCAGGCTTAAGTACTACGCTTATATTCTCGCCTCCACGAGAAAAAAATGGAACAAAAAGGAAAAGGGTGAGCTCAACTAGCTCGATAAAGAATATTATGACTAAGATAATATCTGACAAATTATCGTTAGTCTTGACGAGGAAAAAATCTAATAGAATCTGATAGACAACAAATTTTAAATCAATATTACATGGCGAAATAATAATTCATTAGAAGAGTTAAGTAGAGAATGCAAACTACTATCTTCTATGTATGAATTTAAAAGTTCATCGTCTATCTTTTATCCACATAACATCAATCGATATACATCGGAATCAAATATTCATCTTTTTGCACTCTGGGCCAAAGATATTCATCGATTAATCATATTCATTTAAACACTGTTCATCTTTTTGCACTACGGGCCAAAGATATTCTTGAAAATCATTCATCTTTGCACTTGAGGGCCAAAGATATTCTTAAGAAATCATTCATCTTTTTGCACTCTGAGGCCAAAGATATTCCATAATATCATCATTTAAGGCGAGGATGATGAAAATATTTTTTAAAAAGCGAATCGATTGAAACAAAATGACAAGGATTAAGGATTAAGGATTAGTACTTGGTTTTATCCACGTCCAAAATACCTCAAAAATAATCATAGTGGTGTAAAATTCAAGAATGATCAAAACATGGATCTGATCGAGTTAGTATCCGAATAGATATTTTGAACGAAAAGAAGAAATTTTATTTTTGGTGAATAATCAGTATCGTGAATAGTCTTGTGTCAGTATCGTGAATAGTCTTGATATCGTGAATAGTAACTCAGACACCAAAAGATAGAAATTTCACAAAAAAACATCTTCACGCTTATGAATAGTACGTGAATAGTAACTTCGTGAATAGTAACTTTCGTGAATAGTAACTCGTGAATAGTAACTCATGAATAGTAACCCATGAATAGTAACCCAGAAGCATGAAAAAGTTCCAAATTTGATAAAACTTCAGATCAACATTTCGATTATAATGATATTGAAGAAATAATATCATTCTGAAAAAAAATAATATCCACTTACCTCGAAAGATCGATACTTACAGCTAGAATCTAGGATATAGTCTTTGAAGGGACTTGCACCGTATAGCAATACTCAAAGTATACTCAAAATACTCACAAGAATAAACTCGATAATATAGAGAGAAAACTTGGATTTACGGTGTGATTTTCAATTCTAACCTAAGCACCTATTTATAGGAAAATGCTTAGAACACCAAAGCGAAAAAATTTAATAAAATATATTATTATTAATAAATTTCATACACCTCTTTGGAAATCAGATCCCAACATTTCCCACATGCCAACCTTCTAGAAAGAAATGATAAAAAAACGTTTTTCATAAATAAATAATTAAAACTTACAAAATCAATTATTTGAACTTGAAAACTTCAATAATTCATAATAAATAGCCCTTTCATCAGAAAATTCGAATCTCCGTGTTTTTATAGGAAATTCAATTCTCTACAACTTTGCAGAAAGAAAGTTTTTCCAAATTCCAAATAGAAATTGACCGAAATCCACAAGCAGGCGATTTTACAGTTATAATCAAATTTGATCGATAAATGGGGTCCACCGAGCATGTTTAACATGTTTTAAACATTTATTGCAACAAAAATACTCTTCCTCCTCGTATACTCATATATCCCACATTACGTTGTAAAAATATCACCGTTAATATATTATTAAAATAATATATTTAAATGAATTATTTTATCGAGAAAAAGATAAAATATTAATTTTCAACAATTGTCATTTTAAAATTTTCTCCATCTATATCCACATAAAATCAATATTTTCCTCATCATATAAATCAATAATTAATTATTCACAAATAATATTACGAATCACAATATTTGTGACGGTGGTTCCCGAAGAAGAGGGGCTTTCGATAAAATTTCTTCTTCTTGGCGGCATGATTAGGTGACCAAACCTCTCCTTAGACGAGAACTTTCTAGACATTGCCAATAATGTTATCTAATAATATTATTCGGATAATATGAATTATTGCTTCGATAATGAAAAATCTTGTGTAATAACAATTATTGAAACAACGATAATATAAAATATCAACGCATGACAATTATTAACTCGATAAAATCTTTGAGCAATAATTCATCAGAACCATTATTGAGTAGTGCCTTCTTACGTAAGAATCAATAATTGTGCAATGCAATCTGGTATCTTCTTTGTTCAACAACGCCGTATTAGTGTGTTTTAACCACCGGGTATTCCAACGATATTACTTGGTAACAACTACTGGCAGTTATTTAAAAACAACTTATATTTGTCGTTTTCTTCATCCAATCGCTTTCCGTTATAGGGCCCACACATGGTCTGCTAGCATAATCGATACGAATATTCCCAAAGCGATGAATATTCCACGACCAAACGAATATTCCCAAGCGATAATGAATATTTTATAACCACTTGCTTATTTTGAAATATTTGCGTATTTAACCCTTAACTATCCACATTAATCAAATCAACCCTTACTATTTCAAAATAATAAATAAAGGAAATTCCTTTTTATTTAAAAATTTGAGGTCTTACACCTCCCTCCTTATGAAATTTAAGTCCTCGAAATTGGCGTGCGTCTTTGGTGTTTGAAAAGGTGAGGATACCTCGCTTTCATTTCCGTTTCAATTCCCGGTCATTTCCTCTATAGCATGATTCCTCCACAAAACTTTAACTTGTGGTATGACCTTTCTGCGTAGGGGATGCTCCTCCTTCTATCCAAGATCTTGGCGGTACCTCCTCATACGTTAAGTCTTGGCTATCTCGTCCGGTTCTAACTCTATAACGTGGTTGGGTCTTTCACATATTTACGAAATACGATATGTGAAACACATTATGAACACGAGACATACTTGGAGGTAACTTGTAGTCATAGGCTACATTTCCTACTCGGTCAAGAATTTGAAATGGACCAATAAATCGTGGATTGAGCTTTCCTCTCTTCCCAAATCTTGTAACTCCCTTCCATGGAGCAACTCATGACAATACATGATCCCTACACTAAATTCCCGTCCTTTCGATGAAGATCCGCATAACTCTTTTATCGATCTTGTCTTGTTTTATATCGTTGTCGAATCATTTGGATCTTTTCGGTGAGTCATACGTCTTAACTTTCGGGTCCCAACAATGTTGCTTCACCCACCTCATCCCAACATATTGGAGAGCGACATTTTCGTCCATATAATGCTTGAATGGAGCCACACTATACTTGCACGATAAGCTTGTTGTTGTAGGAGAATTCCACCAATGGTAAATACTTATCCCAACTACCCTTGAAGTCTAGGACCACGAGTCTTAATAGATCTTCAAGAGTTTGAATAGTCCTCTCGATTGTCCGTCCGGTTTGGGGATGGTATCTTAGAACTAAATCGCAAATCCGTGCCCATAGCTTTTTTGACTAACCCAAAATCTTGAAGTGAATCTTGGGTCACGATCCAAAACTATGGATCTGGGCATGCCATGACCTCACAATCTCATTCACGTCATACTAGCAAGGCGTTCGAGGAATAAGTCTCCGTATCGGCAAGAAATGAAAGCGGACTTGGTTAATCTATCAACAATAACCCAAATAGCATTGATGCCTTGAAAAACCGTAGGAAGACCCGTGTGAAATCCATAGTAATGTGTTCCCACTTCCATTCCTAATCTCAAGTGGTTGCAACGGACCCTTAGGTACAAGATGCTCTGCCTTTACTACCGTTGGCAAGTTAAACACATCGAGATAAACTTTGCAATCTCTCTCTTCATATTGTTCCACCAAAATGTATGTCGAAGATCACGATACATTTTAGTACTTCGAGGATGGATTGCAAATGGCGTAATGTGTGCCTCCATCATAATCTTGTACTTCAAATCGAGTCGTTAGGAACACAAAGTCTAGAGTGGACTCAGTATTCCTTCTTCATCAATTCTAAGCTTAGGAATAGCTCCTTCTTGTACTTTCTTCTTCATACGCATCATTTCAAGGGTGGGTGGCTTGAGCGACCTTAACTTTTTCTATTAAAGTTGGCTCTGTCGTATACTTGACATCATCGCTTTCGTTCCGCGTATGATCTTCTACTCGATGCGTCGGCTACCACGTTAAACTTTACCGGGATGGTATTGAATAGTGTGGTCGTAGTCTTTCAATAGCTCGAGCCAACGTCATTGCTGCCGCGTGTTGAGTTCTTTTTGAGTGAAGAAATATTTAAGGCTTTTATGGTGCGAATATATCTCCACTTTCTCCCCATATAGATAGTGCCTCCATATTTTTAGCGGCAAAAGCATTTGCTTCTTGACTCTAGATCATGAGTAGGATAATTCCTCTCATACTCTTTAAGTTGTCGCGAGGCATAGGCTATGACTTTCCCACGTTGCATGAGAACACATCCACAACCCTTTGCACGAAGCATCGTTGTAGATAACAAATCCATCCAAACCGGATGGTATTGTTAGAAACAGTCTTAAAATAAGTCTCCTCTTAAGCTCTTGGAAACTTTTCTCGCATTCTTCGCTCCAAGCGAATTTTGTATCCTTAGGTTTAATTTGAGTTAATGGAGTAGCGATTAGAAAACCCTTCCACGAATCTCAGATAATAACCATTAAGCCCAAAAAGCTACGTCTTGATCACCGACTTGGTTGCTCTCAACTTTGTATTGCTTGAATCTTGGCGGATCAACGGATACTCCATGTTTTGACACCACGTGCCCAAGGAATGCTACTTCCTCAAGCCAAACTCGCATTTCTTCAATTTGGCATATAGTTGGTTTTCACGAAGCCTTTGGAGTACCGACTTCAAATGGTGCTCATGATCTTCACGACTTTTGGAATATATGAGGATGTCATCAATAAAAAACAACGAATTGATCCAAATATTCCTTGAATACTCGGTTCATCATATCCATGAAAGCATGAGGCATTAGTTAGTCAAAAAGACATGACTAAGAATTCATAATGCCCATCTGGGGTTTACGAAGGCGATCTTTGGAATATCCTCGATTCTAATCTTGGTGATGATATCCGAGCGAAGATCGATTTTTGAAAAGAATTGTGCCCTTACAATTGGTCAAACAAGTCATCAATACGAGGTGAGGATACCTATTCTTGATGGTGACATGGTTCAATTCCGATAGTCGATACAAAAGTCGCATACTCCGTCTTTCTTCTTTACAAATAAAAGCAGGGCACCCCCAAGGAGATGTCTTGGGGCCGAATGAAACCGATGTCCAACAATTCCTGTAGTTGGACCTTTAACTCCTGAAGTTCAATAGGAGCCATTCGATATGGGGTTTTAGAAATGGGCTTTGTACGGGTTCAAGATCAATAAAGAATTCAACTTCACGTTACGGGGTAGGCCAGGGAAGTTCTTGAAATCGTCGGGAAAGTCGATAACAACGGGAATATTATTCAAATTTGGCGTGTCTTTATTCAAATCCATAACATGGGCTAAGAAAGCTTGACATCCGTTTTTTAATAAGCGAATAGCTTTATGATTAGATATGATGATGATTGATTTTAATGGTTTAGTTGCTTGAATTAAATACAACGGGTTGGTTAGGAATATGAAAACTAACAACCTTACGAAAACAATCAATTTTGGCATGATGAGTAGTTAACCAATCAATCCTAAAATCACATCAAAAGCAAGTATCTTTAAAGAGATAAAATTCACGGTGTAAGGTAATGGTGCCAACTTGAATCAAACAAGATTTATAAATAGTGGATGTGATGAAAGTTTCTCTAACGGAGATTTCCACAGATAGGTCAAAGTCTAATTTCTCGGAGTCGAGTTTAAGCGTTGAGCACATGCGGAGAGATAAATGAATGGGTATGCCGGTATCAAGTAAGGTATAAACTTGAAGAATTTATAAATAAACTTACCGTGATCACCTCGTTTGGGTTCCTCGCATTTTGACCGATCGCAACAAATGCTCTTCCGGAATCGTTGACTTTGACTTTTACAGGGACGATCTTTTGAGTCACCGTCCCCCCATTGAACTAGGTTTATTCTTTTGTCTGATCTCGGCGATATGTCCTTCCTTTCCACAATTATAGCATACCTTGAGCTGTTGTGGGCGGTTTGGACTGATATGTCCCTCTTTTCGCATTTGTAGCATATAATGGGTGGTCGTTCTCCTCCTTAGAACCGATTCTTTGCTTGCCTTTGTCGTCTTCACATAGTCGTTGTTAAATCTCCTCTTTTAAAATCTCCTCGACTCAACTTCTATTTTCATGGCCATGATTACCACAGAGTGGTTACCATTTTTGTCCGTCTGTTTCTTTCTCATTTGGTTATCATTATTACATTGTTCTTTATCTACGTCTGATCCACGGTTGTGGTCCTCGGTTGGCCGTACTCGTTATCTCGCTCTAATAATTGAGCCTGTTTTTACAACATCTGAATAAAGAAAAATTTATGAGAAATGAGATCTTGGCGTATCTTGGGTTTCAAACCTCTAAGAAACATCCGCGTCATCGTTCCTCATTCTCCACCAAATGAGGTCTGAACACGGATAACTCTGCAAACTTTGCCTCGTCTTGAGACACCGTCATGTTGTTTTGTTCCAATCGATGAACTCCACTTCCTTCGTATAGCGAACACTTTCGGAAAAGTATTTGTCATTAAATAACTCTGAAACGTCTCCCAAGACATCTTTGAGTCTTGGTTTGGATGGAGTGCGCTTCCTGAGACTCCACCGATGATACGCCTTTCGCCACGGAACATAAAGGTGGCGAATGGAACCTTCATTTCCTCCGTGCATCCCAGAGACATCGAATATCTTGGTAATTTGTTTGACCCATGTTTCCGCCATGATCGGATCGGCTTTCCCTTAAATTCTGGTGGTCCCAACTCTTTGAAGCTGCTTGGTTTGTGACAACCCGTGAATTGCTATCATTTCCTCTTGTATTTTGAACACGAGTTTCCTCGTGCGATTTTGCATGAGCTGCAAAAAACTTCTAAACATCCCTCGTTCATCATCGCTTTCAATGGTGTTGTTCACGGGAGGAACATTGCCCGACTGTTGCCGTTCTCCTCGTTGGTGAGTCTGAGGCATCTCCACGGTCTCATTTCCATTGTTAATATTCTCGATTCGACATTCTCAATATCTTTGTCGTAAAAACAAGGGTTAATTAAAGAAATCAATATATCACATAATATCCCTATATCTTGACCAACTAACAAATAAGCTTAGGTAGGACACACTTTAGCGAAGGATTTACTCGTCTCTCCCCTCTAGTTCTATTCCCGATCTCATGGAGATCATATCCTAAGCTACGATACCAATTGTGGCGCCCCCAAAATAGGTATACATCACCTATTACGAGTTGTCGTACGTGATGACTGAAAACAACTACACTTTATTATTACAACAATGTAAAGCTGTGAGTTTGAATACAAATATTATCTTACAGACAATATCTATACTCAAATAAATCCTCATCACATTTATTGATACATTATTTTACAAAATGGTGAGGACTACTAAACAATCCTTTCTAAAACCTTCATTCCATTTTTCCCAGATTAAATCTTCCATATATTCTAGCCTCCACGAGAAAAATGGAACAAAAAGGAAAGGGTGAGCTCAACTAGCTCGATAAAGAATATTATGACTAAGATAATATCTGACAAATTATCGTTAGTCTTCAACGAGGAAAAAAATAATAGAATCTGATAGACAACAAATTTTAAATCAATATTTATGGTGAAATAATAATTCATTAGAAGAGTTAAGTAGAGATTGCAAACTACTATCTTACATGTATGAATTTAAAAGTTCATCGTCTATCTTTTATCCTGTAACATCAATCAATATACATACGGAATCAAATATTCATCTTTTACTTTCTGAGCCAAAGATATTCATCGATTAATCGTATTCATTTAAACACTGTTCATCTTTGCACTCTGGGGCAAAGATATTCTTCAAAAATCATTCATCTTTGCTCTGAGGCCAAAGATATTCTTAAAAATCATTCATCTTTTTACTCTTCTGAATGAAAGATATTCCATAATATCATCATTTAAGGCGAGGATGATGAAAATATTTTTTTTTAAAAGCGAATCGATGAAACAAAATGACAAGGATTAAGGATTAAGGATTAAGTACTTGGTTTTATCCACGTCCAAAATACCTCAAAAATAATCATAGTGGTGTAAAATTCAAGAATGATCAAAACATGGATCTGATCGAGTTAGTATCCGAATAGATGTTTTGAGACGAAAATAAGAAATTTTATTTTTCGATTGAATAATCTTGAGTATCGTGAATAGTCTTTAGTATCGAATAGTCTTGGTATATCGTGAATAGTAACTCAAACACCAAAAGATAGAAATTCCACAAAAACATCTTCACGCTTAATGAATAGTACTTTCGTGAATAGTAACTCGTGAATAAACTCGTGAATAGTAACTTCGTGAATAGTAACTTCATGAATAGTAACCCATGAATAGTAACCCAGAGCATGAAAAAGTTCAAAATTTGATAAAAACTTCAGATCAACATTTCGGTATAATGATATTGAAGAAATAATATCATTCTGAAAAAAAATAATATCCACTTACCTCGAAGATCGATCTTAAATTTAGAATCTAGGATATAGTCTTTGAAGGAACTTGCACCGTCTAGCAATACTCAAAGTATACTCAAAATACTCACAAGAATAACTCGATAATATAGAGAGAAAACTTTAGTTTACGGTGTGATTTTCAATTCTAACCTAAGCACTTATTTATAGGAAAATGCTTAGAACACCAAAAGCGAAAAAATTTAATAAAATATATATATTATTAATAAATTTCTTCTCGCCTCTTTGGAAATCAGATCCCAACATTTCCCATATGCCAACCTTCTAGAAAGAAAATGATAAAAAAAACGTTTTTCATAAAATAAATAATTAAAACTTACAAAAATCAATTATTTGAACTTGAACTTCAATAATTCATAATAAATAGCCCTTTCATCAGAAAATTCGAATCTCTTGAGTTTTATAGGAAATTCAATTCTCTACAACTTTGCGAAGAAAGTTTTCCAAATTCCAAATAGAAATTGACCAAGAAATCCAAAAGCAGGCGATTTCTGGTTTATAATCAAATTTGATCGATAAATGGGGTCCATGAGCATGTTTAACATGTTTTAAACATTTATTGCAACAAAAATACTCTTCCTCCTCGTATACTCATATATCCCACATTACGTTGTAAAAATATCACCAGTTAATATATTATTAAAATAATATATTTAAATGAATTATTTTATCGAGAAAAAGATAAAATATTAATTTTCAACAATTGTCATTTTAAAATTTTCTCCATCTATATCCACATAAAATCAATATTTTCCTCATCATATAAATCAATAATTAATTATTCACAAATAATATTACGAGAATCACAATATTGATGACCGAGGCGGTTCCCAGAAGAGGGGCTTTCGATAAAAATTTCTTCTTCTTTGGCGCGCAATTAGGTGACCAAACCTCTCTTTAGATGCGAACTTTCTAGACATTGCCAATAATGTTATCTAATAATATTATTCGGATAATATGAATTATTGCTTCCGATAATGAAAAATCTTGTGTAATGACAATTATTGAAACAACACAATATAAAATATCAATGACAATTATTAACTCGATAAAATCTTTGAGCGATAATTCTTGTAACCATTATTGAGTAGTGCCTTCTTCGTAAGAATCAATAATTGGTGCAATACCAGGTATCTTCTTGTTCAACAATGCGTATTAGTGTGTTTTAACCATAGGGTATTCAACGATATTACTTGGTAACAACTACTGTAGTTATTTAAAAACAACTTATATTTGTCGTTTTCTTCATCCAATCGCTTTTTAGTTATGGGGCCCACACATGGTTGCGCGTGTGTAAATACGAATATTCCCAAAAGCGATCTGAATATTCCACGACCAAACGAATATTCCCAAGCGATAATGAATATTTTATAACCACTTGCTTATTTTAAAATATTTGCGTATTTAACCCTTAACTATCCACATTAATCAAATCAACCCTTACTATTTCAAAATAATAAATAAAGGAAATTCCTTTTTATTTAAAAATTTGAGGTCTTACATTAATGATATTAGATTATGAGATTATTAAGTTATTGATAACATGGGGATATTCTTGAATCTGGATAAATTATATTATAAATGTTTAATATTTATCCTTTATCCTTTATCTCATTTGATTGATTCTTTATATCATTATCCTCATGTTTATATTATGTTGAAAGTCATCTCATGAGTAGTGCGTAGATGAACTTGGTATGATTATGATGACTGGTTGTTTGGTATAATCATAACCGTAATTGAAAACACGATTATCTTTGGTAGTAGTGCATGGATAATTTGTGGTGCGTGATACTTAATGAATACACGATTATCTTTGGTAGTAGTGCATGGATAATTTGTGGTCATGATAGTAATGAATACACGATTATCTTTGGTAGTAGTGCATGGATAATTTGTGGTCGTGATACTAATGAATACCACGATTATCTTTGGTAGTAGTGCATGGATAATTTGTGGTCGTGATACTAATGAATACACGATTATCTTTGGTAGTAGTGCATGGATAATTTATGGTCGTGATACTTAATGAATACACGATTATCTTTGGTAGTAGTGCATGGATATAATTTTGTGGTCGTGATACTAATGAATACACGATTATCTTTGGTAGTAGTGCATGGATAATTGTGGTGCGTGATACTAATGAATACACGATTATCTTTGGTAGTAGTGCATTGGATAATTTGTGGTCGTGATACTTAAAGAATACACGATTATCTTTGGTAGTAGTGCATGGATAATTAAGTGGTCGTGATACTTAATGAATATCTTTGGCACGTAGTGCGGGGATGATTCGATGATATGGATTAAATATTGAAATGAGTCTCGTGAATGAAATATTAATTCATGGATGTAGTAAAAGTCATCTTTGGTAGTAGTGCATTGATAGACTTGGTATGATTATGACCACGGATTATTCGGTATAATCATGGCCAGTAATTGAAAACACGAATATCCTTGGCGATGGTGCATGGATAATTCGTGGTCGTGATACTATTAAGTCGCTGCGTCTCGGCATTATTGGTTTTATGATTTGTATATCTTTAAATTTGTAGTGCAAAGATGAATTGTTAATAAATATCTTTGACTTTTGTAGTGCAAAGATGAATTGTTAATGAATATCTTTGGTAGGATTGCAAAGATGAATTTAATGTTTTCAACGATAAAGGTATTCAGGTATCCTCACCTCTTTATCATACCAGTGCGTACCCTAATTTCGAGGGCTTAAATTCCATAAGGAGGAGATTGTGAGACCTCATATTTTATCAATAAAGATTTAAATTTTGTCGAAATAATTTTTAATATTATGGTGTGAATTTGAGATAATATTATAGTTGTGGGTAGTATTTATAAATTTTGCAAAGTATGCAGTGGTTATATTATATTCGATTGGTGGGGAATATTCGGTTTAGCGAGGGAATATTAAATGCAATGACTCAATCATTGGTGGACCCCACAATGAAATTATTGTCGGATTGAAAAACAACAAAATATTTTATTGAAATAACGACGGAAGTTTTACTGGTTGAATCTTTGTTGAACTACTTTCGGTAGTAGAAATGCGATGTCGTGTGGTTGCATAAGAAGCACCACGATATTGATTATTGATGCTTATGTGAAAGTCACTCGGTTTGATTCCATTATTGTCGATTAATAATATGAATTATTATAACGATAATGACGTTTTATTTTATTATTATTATTAACGTAATAAAATGAAACATCTTTTATATAAAATAGAATACTTTATTAAAGTTATTCATAAATAGAATATATTATATTTTATTATGCGTAGTGTTGCGTAGTGTTTTTGCATAGTGTTGCATAGTGTTTGCAATGTAAAATGTTTTATATAAATAGAATATATTATATTTTATTTAAAAGATTTTGCTTTAAATATGGACCGTCAGATTAAAATAAATCAATCGGATAGTTCATGGATTAATTACTATGCATTCTATTTTCCTATAAATAGAAGCTCGTTCCTTCATTATTTTCTTACTTAATTCACCAACTCTAGAGAGAAATTATAGAGAAAAGCTATAGAGAGAAAATCTATAGAGAAGAAGAAGAGTAGAGTATTCGGTACTTCACTACTTTGATATCCAAAATGTCTTTTTACTAGTAAGGGTATTATTTGTTGTACGTAAGGGATATTATTCTTTTGTATTCATGAAGAGAACCTCTGTTATTCCATTCATTATTATTACATTGGAATAACTTTTGTAAAAGTGGTATACCCTATACATAACTTTGTATATGCGGAATACCCTATACTTGGTGAAATCCTTATGTTATTCCATCCTTATTTATTACATTGGAATAACTTTGTATACGTGAATCCCCTATACTTGGTGATCTTCTTTACATTATTCCATTCTTTATTATTACATTTGGAATATCACATTTGTGTGTTTTACACCGACTGGTTTCCATTGTTTATTATTATTCGCATTTATTATTACATTTGGAATATCACATACACGTGTGTTTTTACGGACACAGTTCCATTGTTTATTATTCAAAGATTTATTATTACATTGGATCATCTGTGATTGTGAATTTCACGACTGGTTCCGTTATTATTATTATTCTATTGGAATAACTTTTACATCTGAAATACGCGTGCGTGGTGATTTCTTTTGTTATTCCATTCTTTATTATACCCGTTGGTTAAAACTTTGACTTCTATACTCCATGAAATTAGTAGAATATCTTTGATATTTGCGTTTCATCCAATCTCTTTTCATGGAAATATTCTTTTGATTATTCTTGAATTTTACTCTACAAAAGCGATGTCATGTTGACAATTTGGACATTAATAATTCTGGATTAAATAATTCTTGAACTTGTTTTATTGAATTATTATGTCATTGTCATCATCCTCATGTTATATTATGTTATCTTTGGCTTACGTGCATAGATGAACTTAGTATGATTATGACCGAGGATCATTCGGTATAATCATGGCTTAATATAAATGATGTGACAAAAGTCCTCGGTGGCACATAATGCGGTGATGGATAGTTTTTGGTATGATTATGACCGGGGGTGATTCGGTATAGTCATGATCATTGATAATTTGATGAAAATCCTTGGCCAGTGTATGCGGGGATGATTAGATATTGTGGTTTATTCATTAAACCGAGTCTTAGTGATAAAAATTGATGAAAACCTTTTAAAACTTAAAAGATAGTAGATTTTATTCTCTACTTGACTCTTTTAATGGATTGCGTATTCATTGCAGATTAAACCGGTTGTCTATTGTATTTTATCGGTTTAACATCATTGAAGGCTAATGATAATTTATTACGCATTATCTTAGTCATAATATTTCTTCTTGGGGCTAGTTGAGCTCACCTTTCTTTCACTTTATTCTCTTGTGAAATGAGAACATAGTTGGGACGAGTCGGGGAACGGAGTAATGGTCCGAGAGGATAGCATTAGTAGTCCTCACTATTACGTGAAATAGTGTGATAATAGTTGTAATGAGGACTCCTTTTGAGTTTGTATAATATCTAGTAGACAATATTTATATTCAAACTCACAGATTTATATGTCGTATTGTACCGACAGCAGTTAGGTTAGTAAGTTGTATTTGAATTTATGTACCATGTAAGTGGCGACCCAAGATGGGTGACGTATACCTAATTTTGGGGGCGTCACACCAGCTATATTCTCATTTCCTGAAGAGAACAGTGAAAGGAAGGGTGAGCTCAACTAGCCCAGTAAGAAATATTATAACTAAGATAATGCAGAATAAATTATCATTAGTCTCCAACAATGTTAAACCGATAAAATATAATAGACATCAAGTTTAACTACGGCGGAATAAGCAATCCATTAAAAGAGTAAAGTAGAAAATAAAATCTACTATCTTTTATGATTAAAAAGGTTTTTCATCATTGTTATCGCTAAGACTCAGCTTAATAAATATTCCACATCATCGAATCACCCCGTCAGACTACTACCAATGATATTCTTTAGTATCACGACCACAATTATCCATGCACTACGGGCCAAGAATATTTGTGTATTCATTAATGGTCATGATCATGCCAACAATCATCCATCAATGCACTACGGGCCAATGAGAACTTTTTACCACATCATTTGTAACATTACTATTATGATTACAATTACAATAATCCTTGTCGTAATCATACCAAGTCATCTATGCACTCACAGAATACCACGAGATGACTTTCAACAAAATATAAAACATGAGGATGATGACAATGATATAAGAATTCAATAAAACAAGTTCAAGAATTATTTTATCCATGAATTATTAACGTCCAAATTGTTAACATGATATCGCTTTTTGTAGAGTAAAATTCAAGAATGATCGTAAGAATATTTCTATGAAAAGATATCGATGAAGCACAAATATCAAGGATATTCTACTAATTTCATGGAGTATATAAAGTCAAAACTTTAACCAATCGAGTATAATAAAGAATGGAATAACAAAAGAAATCACCACGTGCTATGCATGCGTTTTTACAGACAAAGTTATTCCAATAGAATAATAATAACGGAACCCGTGTCGCAAAATTTGCACCGGCTGTATCGTTCCAATGAATAATAAAGATTTTAACCAGTGTCCTGTAAAACACACGCATGTGATGTTCCAACTAATAATAATAAAGATTTAAACCAGTCCCAAAAACACATGCATGTGATGTTCCAACAGTAATAATAGAAGAATGTCACCAAGTATAGGGTGATCACAGATACAAAAGTTATTCCAATGAATAAGAAAATGGAATAACAACAGCCTCTCTTCATGAATAAGAAAGAATAACACCCTTTACTGAGTACAACAAATAATATTTCTTACCTTAGAAGAAAGAGTACTAGATATATAAGTAGTGAAGTAGCGAATACTTTCTTCTTTCTCTATAGTTAACTCTCTGTAGTTTCAAATGAATTCGTAAAAGAAAATAATGAATGAATGAATGAGCTTCTATTTATAGAAAAATGGAATGCATAGTAAGTAATCCATGAATGGTCCAGATTGATTTACTTTTAATCTGACGGTCCATATTTAAAGAAAAATCTTTAAATAAAATATAATATATTCTATTTTATATAAAAAGATTTTACTACTATAAAACACTACGCAGCACTATGCAAAACACTATGCATAATAAAATATAATATATTCTATTTATAGAATAACTTTAATAAAGTATTCTATTTTATATAAAAAGATTTTACTATGCAAAATACTACTATGCAGCACTATCTGAAACACTATGCATAATAAAATATAATATATTCTATTTATAGAATAATTTTAATAAAGTATTCTATTTTATATAAAGATGTTTCGCTTTTATTACGTTAATAATACGAATAAAACAAAACTTATAAATCAATAATAATTGAATCAAATAATGTGAGATACTATCGTACCACTATTATAGCAATAATTGAACAAAACCGGTGACTTTTCACATAAATATCAATAATCAATACTGGTATGTTACTATGCAACAACGCGTACATCTTTATTACTTTTACTACCATGTAGTTCAACAAGATAATAACATGAAACTTCCGCCGTTATTTTCAATAAAATATTTTTATGTCGTTTCTCAATCCGATGATAATTCCGCTATGAAGTCCACTAATGATTGTGCCATCGTCTAATAATCTTTGCTTGTTTAAAACGAATATTCCCCGACCAATCGAATATAATATGACAACTTGCATACTTTGCAAAATTTACAAATATTACCCACAACTATAACATTATCTCAAATTCACACCATAATATAAAAAAAATTATTTCGAGAAAATTAATTCTTTATACGTAAAATCTGGGATTTTACAATCTCCCCTCCTTATGAAATTTCGCCCTCGAAATTTACGTACATACCTGGTATGCCGAACAGGTGAGGATACCTTGACTTCACTTCAAATTCTAACTCTTGAGGTATAACCTTTGAGTGTTGAATACGATTCTTCTTATCCAAGATTTTAACACGTATCTCCTCAAACGTTAAATCATCCGCTATCTCGTCCGGTTCTAAATTAATAATGTGGTTCGGGTCATCCACATATTTACGTAACATCTATACGTTGAAAACGTTATGAACACGCAACATACTTGGCGGTAAAACGAGTCTGTAAGACACAGTTCCTACTCAATCGAGGATTTCAAATGGGCCAATTAAATCGAGGGTTGAGATTTCCTCTCTTCAGCAACTCTTGCTTCTAGAATAACTCCCTCTTGAACCTTCTTCTTCATATTCATCAGATTCGGGTATGTAGCTTGAGCGTCTTTAACTTTATCGATTAAAGTCGATTTTACTCGTATATTCGTTATCTTCACGTGGGTCCCTAGAGTCTTTAACTCTATCTTAATCATTTGCAAGTTATACGAAATTAGTCTTTGTGTTAACAACATCGCACTTGTAAACGCATACGATCTTCTACCCAACACGTCAGCTACCACGTCCGCTCTTCCACGATGATATTGAATAGTACGATCGTAATCTTCAACAGCTCGAGTCAACGTCTTTGGCGCAATATACGTTCATTTTAGTTGAAGAAATATTTTGAGGGTTTAAGAAATGGGTTTTGTACTGGTGTCAATACAAAATTCGATTTCACGCTCTGGGGTAGGCTAAGAAGTCTTCAGGAATACGTCAAGAGATTTATTAATGATAGAAATATCATTCAAAATCATTACTCTCATCCAAGACTTGGATAAGACGTCGCGTTGATACCAACCTGTGACTTCTATCCCTTAACCTAGATAAAGCACCTCACAATGATACCTATTAACTTGTCATCGTCATTCACGACGCCGCTGAAAGTCTGGCTTCGGTGCATTCCACACAAGGAAGTCATCAACAAAAGAATCGGGGCTCTTTACTTATGGCTTGATATGACAATGATTGAATTTAGTGGTTTGGTTGCTTGAATTCACATAATAGGTTGGTTAGGAATATGAAAGCTAACAACCTTACGAAAAACATGATGAGTAGTTAACCAATCGTTTAAAAAAAAAAAACCACATCAAAGGCAAGTATTTTCAAAGAGATAAGATCGACAGGTAACGTGAAAGTGTCGATTTGAATCAAACAAGATTTATAAACAGTGGAGGTAACGAAGGTTTCTCCCAATGGAGTTTCAATAGATAAATCAAAGTTTAACTTCTCCGGAGTTAAGTACAAACATTGAACACAACTAGATGAAATAAAAGAGTGAGTAGAACCGGTATCTAACACGGTATAGACTTCGTAAGAGCTTATGATTAACTTACCCGTGATAATTTTATTCAGGTTCCTCGTCATGAGAAAAAAAACACGGTTGGACTTGACTTCACCATACGACAAAATTGAGCTAGGTGACCTTCTCTTCCGCAATTAAAACACGCTTTGGATTGTTGCATACAGTTTGGACGGATCTGTCCCTCTTGTCCGCATTTGAAGCATATAATAGGTGGTCGTTCTCCTTCCTTAACAACGGTTGCTGGTGTTGTCCGTCTTTCCATCATTGTTGAATCTCCTCTTCTTGAAATGTCCATTCTTATTGTTTTGACCATGATTACCACCGAAGTGGTTACCATTTCTGGCCTGTTGATTCCCTCCATGCTTATTGTCACCGCTTTGATGACTGCTCTCATTGGTATTATTATTTTTTTGCATTGCGCTTCTTTTCGTTAGGTTGACTCGTTATCACGCTCCACTAACTAAGCCCTATTTACAACATCCTAATACAAACATGCGATCTACGAGAAATAAGATGTTGACGTATCCCGCTTCAAACCTCTTAAAAACATCCGCGTTATTCTCTCTTCATTATCCACCAAGTGGGACGCAAATCAGGACAACTCGGCAAATTTGGCTTCGTACTGCGACACGGTCATGTTGTTTTGCTCTAACTTGATAAACTCCACTTCTTTCATGTGACGAATACTCTCGGGAAAGTACTTGTCATTGAATAGCTCTTGGAACTTCTCCCAAGACATCTTGAGTGTGTCAGGCTGTGTACGTTTTTCAGATTCCCACCAGTAATCTGACTCTTCACGCAATATGAAGGTGGCGAAGGGAACCTTTTGCTCCTCGGAGCATCCCAAGACATCAAATAACTTGGTGATCTGCTTTATCCATGCTTCCGCCTTAAGTGGTTTAGGCTCTCCAATAAACTCAAGTGGTCCCAGCTCCTTGAATGGTTTAGCGGTGACCAACCGTAGGTTACCATTGTTTCCACCTGCATTATGGACAGGAGTTGCCTTTGCCCGTTGTTGCATGAATTGCTCCTTAAACTGCTTAGCGGTGACCGTCCGAGAGTTATCAGTATTTCTACCTGCATTTTGGACAGGAGCTGTATTCGTCTGTTGTTGCATGAATTACATAAAGCCTCTGACCATCCCATCATTCACCATTTCATCGGTGTTATTATTTTCATGAGGAGTATTGTCCTCTGGTTGCACATTATCCTGATTATTGATATGTGGAGACTCAACAGTCTCCTGTGCTCCATTGATAATCTCAACATTCTCGGATGCCATTTTTAAACACTGCCACAAAACAAGGGTTAATTAACATGTAACATAATATCTCTAAACTCTGACCAACCAATTTAAATACAAAATAAATTTAAGTAGGTCATACTAGCGAAGGAATTCCCGTCTCTCCTTCCTAGTTCTAGTCTCATCATCTTAGCCGGATCATATCCCTAAGCTTTGATACTAAATCGTGGCGCCCCAAAATTAGGTATACATCACCCATCTTGGGTCGCCAGATACATGGTACGTAATTCAAATACAACTTACTTAATACAACTCGTATGCATGCAATACGACAAAACATACAATCGTGAGTTTGAATACAATTATTGTCTACTAGAGATTATACAAACTCAAAAGGAGTCCTCATTACAATTATTATCACACTATTTCACGTAATAGTGAGGACTACTAATGCTATCCTCGGACCATCACTCGTTCCCCGACTAGTCCCCTACTATATTCTCATTTCACGAAGAGAAACGGTGAAAGGAAGGGTGAGCTCAACTAGCCCAAGAAGAAATATTATGACTAAGATAATGCGAATAAATTATCATTAGTCTCCAACAATGTTAAACCGATAAAATATAATAGACATCATGTTTAATGCGGTGAACAAGCAATCCATTAAAAGAGTCAAGTAGAAAATAAAATCTACTATCTTTTATGATTAAAAAGGTTTTTCATCATTTGTTATCGCCAGACTCGACAATAAATATTCCACATCATCGAATCACCCCGCACTACTACCGATGATATTCTTTAGTATCACGACCACAATTATCCATGCACTACGGGCCAAGAATATTTGTTTATTCATTAATGGTCATGATCATGCCAACAACTGTCCATCAATGCACTACGGGCCAATGAGAACTTTTACCACATCATTTGTAACATTACGGTCATGATTACACCAAATAATCCCTGGTCATAATCATACCAATTCCATTTATGCACTACATGCCACATATAACTTTCAACAAAATATAAACATGAGGATGATGACAATGATATAAGAATTCAATAAAATAAGTTCAAGAATTATTTTATCCATGAATTATTAACGTCCAAATTGTCAACATGATCTTTATTTTGTGAGTAAAATTCAAGAATGATCGGAAGAATATTTCTATGAAAGATCTTTGGATGAAGCGCAAATATCGAGGATATTCTACTAATTTCATGGAGTATAAAGTCAAACTTTAACCAATTGAGTATAATAAAGAATGGAATAACAAAAGAAATCACCACGCATGCGGTACTTTGCATAGGCAGGTTATTCCAACAGAATAATAATAACGGAACCGGTCGGGCAAAATTTGCACTTGTGTAATGTTCCAACAGAATAATAAAGATTTTAACCAGTCCGTGTAAAACACACACGCATGAGGATGTTCCAACGGAATAATAATAAAGATTTAAACCAGTCCCAGTAAACACACAGACATGGATGTTCCAATGAATAATAGAAGAATGTCACCAAGTATAGGGTAGATCATGACATTATCAGAGTTATTCCAATGAGAATAAGAAGAAATGGAATAACAACAGATTCTCTTCGTGAATAAGAAAGAATAACACCCTTTACGAGTCTGACAAATAATATTTCTTACCTTAAGAAGAAGAGTACTAGATATATAAGTAGTGAAGTAAGAGAATACTTTCTTCTTTCTACTATAGTTTATCTCTGAGTTTCATTGAATTAAATAAGAAAATAATGAATGAATGAAGCTTATTTTTATAGAAAAATGGAATGCGTAAGAATTAATCCATGAACGGTCCCGTATTGATTTACTTTAATCGACGGTCCATATTTAAAGAAAAATCTTTTAAATAAAATATAATATATTCTATTTTTATATAAAAAGATTTTTACTATGCAAACACTATCAGCCTTTATCTATACAAACACACTACGTAATAAAATATAATATATTCTATTTATAGAATAACTTTAATAAAGTATTCTATTTTATATAAAAAGATTTTACTACGCAAAAATACTATGCAAGACTATGCAAAACACTATGCATAATAAAATATAATATATTCTATTTATAGAATAATTTTAATAAAAGTATTTTATTTTATATAAAAAGATGTTTACATTTTATTACGTTAATAATACTGAATAAAACAAAACTTATAAATCAATAATAATTGAATCAAATAATGCGAGATCTTACGCAATTGTACTATTGTAGCAATAATTGAACAAAACGGAGTGACTTTTCACATAAATATCAATAATCAATACCGCTGTGTACTTCTTAACGCCAGACATCGCATTTCTTTTACTACTATGTAGTTCAACAAGATTAATGGTGAAAAACTTCCGCCGTTATTTTCAATAAAATATTTTTGTCGTTTTCTCGATCCGAATGATAATTCCGTTATTAGGTCCACTAATGATTGTCTTAGCATCGTCTTTAATCTTCATTGTTTAAAAACGATATTCCCCGACCAATCAATATAATATGACAACTTGCATACTTTTGCAAAATTTATAAATATTACCCACAATTATAACATTATCTCAAATTCACACTATAATATAAAAAAAATTATTTCGAGAAAATTAATTCTTTATACGTAAAATCTGGGATTTTACAGTACCTTTGAGTCCCTGTATCTATAACTTAAAGAATCCGAATTGGTAATGTTATAATTTTTTAAAATACCGTGAAGTACCATTTATAACATATTTAAATTTGAGAGCAATCGGATGTGTGGATTGCAAGATATGAAATTTCAAAGTAGATAGGAAAATAGAAAAGTTGCTGGAAATCTGCAGAATCTGGGCTGACCAGCCACTTTTGACCCCCTTTAAATTTACTTTAAAAAGCTTGTTTTGGTGAAGTAGTATTTTAAAAAAATACTATGTAGTACCATCTTGATGCTGTAAAAATCTGGAGGTTAACGGACTTGTAGATTAAAAGATGGAAAATGGCAAAGTAGGCTCGAGGCTAAGTGAAATCTGCAGATTTCTGGACTTTTTGACCCGTTGAATCTATGCCATAGAAAACTTGTTTTAATCAGGTAGTATTTTTATAAAATACTATGAAGTACCATCTAGAACATATTAAAAATTGGATTTGATCGAGCGTATGGAATTCAGGTTATAAAATCGCGAAGTGGGCAAGAAAATAAGGTTGAGCTGCCAATGCAAGTTATGGAGGAAGGATTGGTTATGGAAGAGAGAGAGAGAGAAAGAATGGTTATGGAGGAGAGAGAGAGAAAGTTGGTCAAGTAAAATACAATTTGCAACCCAAACTTGCTATTATTCAAATTTAATAAGTCACTTTTGACCAAGTTTAAGTGAAAAAGTGTCTTTATCTCATTACGTTTAATTGAAGTTTGGGACGTACTTAGACACCTTTTTCAGTTTGGGGTATAAAAATCAACAATGGTATAAAATTTGGGGTGCAAATTGTCTTTTAGTAAAAAAAAAAAATATCGCTAAATGTTAGCAAAAAAATGTCCCCCTAGAAGGACTCAACTCACAAACAAACACAGTGTAAGGTATCAGTTTCTATATGCTACTCAAAGTGGTTCTTGAGATTTTGATGGTTCAACACAAAAAATGAAAACGAGACAATTTTCGAAAAATTGTCTTCACTAAAAAAAAACAAGTTGTATCCAAAAAAGTGTATTTTCGAAACTTAAAATATAATAGTTCGACTACAACAAAATATATGAGAACTTCGGCTACAGCAAAATAAATGAGAATACATTCATTGAAAAATATTTCTTCTAATATTTCTAGAGCCAAAATCTTCAAAATCCTATATATATATAATTGGAGCCCCTCTGATCGGGACCCAAGCGGTCGATCCTCCCGTCCGTGTTCGAAAAAGCTACTCGATGCTACTTAGCACTTTAACACGTCGAAAAAAGTTTCAAGAATTTGAATATATATATATATATATATATATATATATATATATATATAGAGAGAGAGAGAGAGAGAGAGAGAGGATTAGGCCACCATATTTTATTGAAATTTCATATTTTTTTTTTAATAAAAAACATAACTAATAAAAATGTATAATAATTTTTGGAATTGAAATTTTTTTAAAAAAGTGTTTTGGTGTGATTTGGATCATATAACAAAAGTGTTATGCTTTTTTTTTATTAAAAAAAAAAGCGAAAATGAAATTTCAAAAATGAAATTTCGATAAGAATGAAATTAAGAAATGGACTATATATATATATATATATATATATATATATATATATATATATATATATATATATATATATATATATATCATTGTCTTAATGACAACATTGACAACTCACAAACTTGTTTGATGCAAAGTTGCTGAAATAGTTACAGGTCAATCCTTCTCCAATTCATTGCCATCCTCTTCTTCTTACTCACTAATAGTTATTATTATTATTTCTTTACAAGTTGGTGTGTATGTATACATATTACTACTTCTCCTTCGTTCTAAAATTAGAAATACATTTTAATTTTTAAAGTTAATTAGCAAAATATTAACTCAAAATTGATATAATATCGTTAAATTTTTGAAAACAACAAAGGAAATAATTAATAATATTTCATAGTTAGTTTACAAGTGTTATATTTGTTTGTATCAAAACTAAATAACTTCATATCAGTTTTGAATTTTATAATTTCGCGAATTAACTCTAAAATATATGTATATCTAATTTTGAAACGGAGGGAGTATTAATACATAAATATACATATATTTTATTGATACCTGGACATAGTTGTCAAATATTAACTGGTTATGACTAGCAAGTAAGCAAAATGAAATGTGATTCCCACTAGCTGTGTTAGATATCAAGCCTTGATTTGTATATGCTTTTTGCAACTGATTTGAGATATAAATTGAAAAAACTGTAGAGGACAAAATATAAATATTTTATGTGCATTCTCAAATCTCAGATGCTTGAACATGGAATATATTGTGATTGCCAAGTGCTACAAAAATTCCCTGTTTCACTAACCTACCAAAGTATATATGTTGACTAGAACAATATCCGCTCTTGATAAATATCCAATGCCTGGATGACCTTCTCTAGGAGCAATTTTCTGTGCAATCTATACCTAGAATACGTAAATTGTTAACAAGTGAAATTAGATATTCATCATATTAAGAAGCTCTGGAAGCAGTAACAGATAACGAGAGAATTACGTACTTGATTGCGACTTCAACCGTCTTTCTAGCTTCCGTCATAGAGTCTGTCAGCAGTTATAATGGAAAGACAGAATCAGGAAATGTGTAATATCCATTTCAAAACATGTTACTTTTTCTTTTTCTTTTTTGATAATGTGGAGTATCCGGTCCGCAGTCCGACTAATCTCCCCACCCCGGGTCAAGCTTTTCATACGGGCTTGCGCCCGCGTCCCCATGGCCATTTTATTGGTTTGACAAATTGGAGTTGGTGCGGTATTCGAACCCAAGACATCCGAGTCTACGGCTCGTCCTGGGTCTCATCGCAGTTGGGTTAGTTCTTTTGTTGCATAGCTTCTCTCTTAATTAGAAGTTGTAACAGCAGTTTCTTTTGACAAAATATTTTACTAAACAAATTAATTGGCATATCTACTGATTCATTTGGGTTCATGAGGTAAAGATGGTACCTAATATTTCCTGGTCTTCTACAGAAGTTGTGGCAAACTCTGCTAGCATCTGTTGGCATTCTTCCTGTAGCTCCTTCACAGCTTTCCTTTCAGCGCTAGGGATAGGAGGGATATCGCCATCCAACCACGTGGGCAATGTTCTTGCAGCTGCTATGACCGCTCCATCAACAAAATTATCTCCATCATTTGATAGCCGATCTGCTACAAATGTTATATGTGTCGTATTCTTAGAAAATGCAAAGTCTGAGTTAGTAATGAATGTCACATATAGACAATGTTTGTAGAGAAATCTTTATAACCCATACGATTATGATAATATTCGTCGGGAAGACCAGATATGTTGAAGACTGACAAGAAGGAATCCAAGTGAATCCGTGCATGGCCTGAAAATGGGATGACATCCCAAGGATTCTGCAATATTAAAGGAAGCCATTTATGAACACATGACCAACTATAAAGTGCAAAGGATGCAAACAAGGATTCTTTAAAGTTTCCAAAAGCTACATACAACTGGGTGCTAATCCAAGTAAATTATGAGCACAACATGAGAACATGAATGCCAAAATAGCCAAGAAAATACAATTGTGAGTTAATAGTTAATATTGTGAGTTTAACAGTTGATCGATAACAAAGAGATCTCTACAATTAGAAATGTTTTCAAATACCGAATCTACACGATCGAAGTTTATCATCACAAACTACTTGTAGAAGATCAGTACTATGAGTTAACAGAAAATCAATAAACTAAGTGGTAATATAGTATTAACATAACATCTAAACCGCGATCCCACGTTCTTATCTTTATCTAAATAAACTCAAGATAACTACAATCTAATGATGTTAAACATTCTTATCTTTTCTAAATAAACTCAAGATAACTAATATCTAATGATGTTGAATTGCGAAGAGTACCCTCCAACAAAGATAGGCAAGTAGGATAGTAAATTATCATCAGATCAAAATGAAATTTTCCAACACAGACCGTAAAAGGAGATTGACCATGTACCATCTGATCAAATCAAGACTTTATTCTAGTACCAGGTGGGCCATTAATGTGCTTTATAATTAAACAAGAACAATTAAGTAAAGATACTCGATATACAAACCAAAAATAAATGGGTGATCTAGTTCGTTTAAGTTCTGTCTAGAGCCACTCACCATGTAGATTCTAGCATAAGAGTACCGATTGAGGGCTGTGACAGAGAGAACAAATAGAATATGGGAGAATAGGCTTTTGAGTTTCGTAGATAGGGAGACCACATAAACAATGATAGGCTCAGTTGATGAGTCTGGGAAATTGTCATGTATATTCATCTCAACTTTCTGATTGGCTTCAAAAGAGGTTGAGGTATAAAGTTTGTACCATCACACTTTCCCCATATTTATACATAAAAGCATACATCTATATATTTTAATTATTATATATATGCATACATAGAGTGTGTGTTCACATATATCAATATATGCATACTTCTTCTTTATATATATATATATATATAGGGGAATGATCTATAGCATCTATTTGCTATGGATCAAAAAGTAGCATATAGCATCCATACCGTCCGTTTAACAAATCAGTGACTGAGATTTGGACTGAGAAATAGCCGTCCGCTAGACTTACTAGCGGACCTGTTTAATCAAAATTCCGGATGCATTTACCCCCCAATTGGCCAAGTCAGAGTAGAACTTAACAATCCGCTAGTAAGTCTAGCGGACACAGAATTAACCACCATTATCGTGGGAAAGGTAACAGAAGGCCACGATAGGTAACAGAAGGATCTTTCAAGAGAACTTGCTAGCGCTGTTAAGGATCAAGAGAACTTGCTAGCGTGAAGGAGGAGAGAGATGCTTTCAGGGAAGAGTGCGAAAAGCTCAAGGGCTTACACAAATGTTCTGATGAAGCAAAAGTTCGAAACAAGTTGCAATTCGACGTAGGTGATCCTCGGGCTCTTGTTGAAGAACTCAGACAAGAATTGAACCATGAGAAAGATCTTAACGCGAATCTTCGGTTACAACTTCAAAAGACACAAGAATCAAACTCTAAGTTGATTCTTGCTGTGCAAGACCTTGATGAAATGTTGGAAGCGAAGAATAGGGAGATACTGGACCTTAACAAAAAATCATTAACAAGTGACAATGCAGAAGACTTCCGGGAAATCAACTCCAAATGTGATATTGATATTGTTGAAGACCAAAAAGCACTCGAAGAGCTTGTTAAGGAGCATAGTGATGCCAAGGATGCATACCTGCTGGAGCAAAAGATCATGGACCTCGATGGTGAAATTGAGATCTATAGGAGAGACAGAGATGATCTAGAGATGCAAATGGAGCAGCTTGCTCTAGATTATGAGATCTTGAAGCAGGAAAACCATGACATCTCATATAAATTGGCGCAAAGTCAGCTGCAAGAACAACCGAAGATGCAGTATGAATGTTCAACTTCTTATGCCACTTTGAACGAACTTGAAATGCAGATCGAGAGTTTGGAAAATGAACTCAAGAAGCAATCAAAAGAATTTTCAGACTCTTTGATAACCATAAGTGATCAGAGGTTGAATATAAATCCATTGAGATTGAAAATCAAAGAAAGTTTGCCGAAGAAACTCACAGAATTCTCTCTGAAGAAATCCAATTCCTTCGGACTGAAATTGGAAGACTCACAGCAGAGAATAATGTCGTCTCTGAGCAGGCAAAGCATAAAGAAACTTTGAGAGCGGAGCTAGAACAAATAAAGGGATCAATCAAGGAAACTGAATTGCTGGTAGACAGAAGGATTACTGAAAGAAATGAATTGGAAAAAATGATAATGTTGCTGAAGATGGATGCGGAGAAGTCACTGAAAGAAATGAACATTATGAGGAGTCTTAAGGATGAAGCAGAGTCAATAGTTGGAAGTCTGCAATCCGAGTTGGAAACCCTTAAAATTCAGTGTAATGAATTGAAGCATTCTCTGTCAGAGGATGTGTTGGAAAAAAAAAGAGCTTAGGACTCAGGTTATTCAACTGAAAGGTGACCTAAAGAAGAAGGAAGATGCGCTAAGCAATGTACAGAAGAAGATGAAAGATAGCAATGGACGAGCACCAGTTTTGGAGGTACCCAAAGCAAGAAATAATAAATCTGTCCCTGTTCCTCATGGCTCTAAAGAGATCTGTCCCTGTTCCTCATGGCTCTAAAGAGGTCGTGTGTATTGGGGGGTAAATGCGTCCGGAATTTTGATTAAACAGGTCCGCTAGTAAGTCTAGCGGACGGCTATTTCCCAGTCTAAATCTCAGCCACTGATTTGTTAAACGGACGGTATGGATGCTATATGCCACTTTTTGATCCATAGCAAATAGATGCTATGGATCATTTCCCATATATATATATATATATATATATATATATATATATATATATATAAAATTGATCTTTACAAGATCTGCTACAGAACGAATATGTTTATTTTTCAAATGATTCATATCGTCAAGTGTATCCATTCCAAATTTCATTCCAATCAAATGATACGCGGCTGCCAATATATCTCGCGGTAACAAAAATGTATTGTTCTGGGATATATAAAGGTTCAATCTCCGATTCATATTTCGTCGAACCTTCTTAATGACAAAGAGTCAGGTCGTCTATATAGACCTCAAGCCAGAAAAGACAAAAAAGCAATACGCGCCTAGTAAGGCTCGGAAAAGATAAAGTCCGAAATTCTTTTGTTCACAAGGCCGAAGGCCAAGTCAAAGACAGAGACCGTGCCCCTCGGGTGCTAGATCATGCACTAAATTGAGTCTTGTAGTTAAAGCAGAAGTAAGGACACGACGCATGCAGTAGAAAACTTTTAGACAAGGGGGCGCAACTAAGGGTTTAGCAAGATCACTTGCTTCAGATGTGCAGGGAGGCTCCTACTTTGAGCTGACACCTTTCGTTTTTTTTTTAAAAAAAATCTCTTGATAGAAGGTACGGAGAGGCATGCGGATACACTAATATATATATATATATATATATATATATATATATATATATATATACACACACATATATTAAGTAAATAAAAGCACTATATCAATTTATATCATGATGCACAACATGATAGTAGCAACAAGAATACGTTAGTGCCTGAGAATATTACCACAGGTGATGAAAAACCATATCTTTGCATGAACATATCATTCTTCTGTCTACTCATGTAATTGACTGTCATCTGCAAACATAATATGAATCATCAGTAAGCTAAACCCACATCCCTTGCAATTCTAACAGAGATGAGCCTGATTCAAAATGCATACAAAGAAGTTGACCACTATAAAGATCCTTTTTGCTTGCAAGTGATTGTCATGATTGATATGTAGAAAGCTTAGACATCGTACAGATGCGTAATGTATCTCAAATAGAATGATGAATTTGGTGCTCCTACTACAGATTGTTCAGATTTAATGCAAGCACCCATATAAGAGCTTTTACCATTTTGTGCCAGCAAGGAATTGCTAAACTCTGACAACAAAAATACATTAAAAAAACACCTTTAATGGTATTCAACGTTTCTTTTTAAACACAATCTCAATCGAGTATTAAGGAATTTTTTTAACCTTCCATAGCAACACCCAAATAACTCATCACAAGTATATAACAGGATAATAAGTTGCTTTCAGTTGAACAAAGGGCCAACATCTTATTGTTGGTTATCAACTTGCCATTTTTGAAGAAATGGGGATCCATACACTTGTACAAAATTCACATGTACCATAGATGTGATCAATAGATGATGAAAGATGTTTTATTCCCTTTCTAGTATCTCAAATGTTTTTTCGGTCAATGTAAAGTCACAATGTACCATGTGTGCATGCAATAGAACCACTCAAATCATTGGAGAAAACACATTGAAATGTACCTCATCTCCTTTTTTTATCAGTTGTCCTGCATTTATCATCACTTCAAGCATGCGGTCCTTGAAACGCCAATGGAAAAAGCAATTTGGCTGGAAGGAGTGATTTAGCATGTCTACAAAATAAGACGAGTTGGACCAAGAGACCTTCAATAACATTTCTGTACCAAAATTTTCGGGGAATTGAGGTATTATTGAAAGAATTAAAGGGAGAAAATAATAAACAGTCAAGCTTTAGAACAAGGGGGAAACTTCACTGGATTTATAACAAATTAAGGAGCTTCCAATATTAACCAATTTCACAAGTGTAACATGCATAGAGTTATATATTTTTTTTTTTTACTTTTTTGGTCATTAAAATGAAGAGAGACTCAATGTCCAAGGTCTTCACACTATTAAATTAAAGCTGATGCATTCAGTGAATAGTCAGTACTGATCAAACGACATGCCACACAAACAAGGAATTCCTTTCACATTTGATCCTCGTCAGATCTTAATATTTAATTTGGTTCATGCCTAGATGCTGTTGGGTAGAAAACTGAGGAAAACACAAATCACCTCCAAAGCTTTTGTGGATAATGTATTTAGGTTTCGCTCAACTTTGAACAGTTTGCATATTAGATGCAGAAAGACGTACTCCCAGTGCCCACCCATAGGATCAGGCAGAACATAAGCAACTCAGAATTTCAAGAGCATACAACTTTCCTATAAAACTTTAGATGATGCATTACATACCACATACGATCGAAGATCATGTGCAATATAGAACCATATGTCATAGCATAGAAGGCTTCCATCCATTGAACAAATGGCTGAGGTTCAAACTGAATATCCTCACAGCAGATTGTACCTATTTTTTCATGTCTTTCCATATTGTGCATAATAGAAGTGCATTGGCAGACAGTTAAAGCTTATACATGGAAAAAACAATAACACCTATTTCACAAAATGGCATTCTAATCAAATTTCTCTCAGTTTGAGTTGGTTGTGGACAATCGGATAGAATGTGAATAATAAATAACAAGATCAAGACGCTTACCAGCATAAGGAATGAACATATTTGCATCTTGAACTAGTGCACCCATTCTTATTTCCATGTTAATGCATCGAGTCTGTGCCATACTCACAGCCCAAATAAATCTCTCAGGATCACGTGCTAGGCGCTTTATCTTAAGGGGAACAGCAGAGTGCTGAGAATACAGATGTGTTAGAATAGTGGGACTTGGAATAAGTTACAGTAAATAACAGCATGAGGAAAAAACAAATGGCTTGTTAGTTATCATGATACCCAATTCTTTTCCCAAAATTCCAAGGCTCTCCAGCGCTGTTCTCTCATAGTTGAAGCAAGAATCTGATCTTGTAACTCTGAAAGGTCCTCCTATAGGAGATACAAAAAAAAAGATGGCAATAAATTCTTGTGTATACCACAAACAGAGAGATGTCAATGATAAATGGAATTTTAAATGGCATATACTTCAACGTTATTACAAGGTTCTTACATGGCACAATGCCCATGCCTAGAGGCTCAGGCACAAGCCGCAAGCTTGGGAATTTTACGTAAAATAAATGGAACTCATGAATATTCAGTTAGGAACTACTTTTATCACCAGGCTTTGGAGTCTCCGAGCACCTCAAAAATCCTTAACCTAAACATATATGTATGTGTGTGTGTGTGTATATATATCTATATGATTATCTAATAGACAACTTGATGCCCCGAGTTTAACGCTATTACCGGGTTATACGTTACTGGGAAGATATGTTTGCATATACATGCCTCAAGCCCAAGTTTTGACTGTTTAACACGATCAAAAGGACAAAAAAGAGCCTCAGGAACCAATAGAGACTCAAAGCTTGAGCTGTAAGCTCTTCATATCAAAAGACTATAGCCTTACATAGACCTAGAAAGCACTTTGTAATAACCTCCTATAATACTTAAAACTATATTGACAACACATCTAAGAAATTTATAACATGGTGTTTTGCAAAAACAATGGAACACATTGAAATGTCATGACATAAATCATTCAACAAATCAAAGCTAATAGTGATGTAATACACAAGATATTAAATTCACAATACAGAAATTAGACAACAGAAAGTTGCACAAAACATCAAATGCTTTATGTTTGACACAATCTCAAACCTCCGTAGCAAGAAGCAAGCTAGTGCTCTCCTCAACACTGGGTAAAAAGTCACCATATAGCTGCCAAAAGTTATCCTCTCGATCGAACGCATACAAAAGAAGACATGCTAACCTCAGGTCCCAATCTGTCTGCCATTGAAATATTTGATATAAAAAACTATTCAGACAGCAAACAAAATATATCAGTCTGAAAATTAAAATAACATTGGTTGAACATCAAAATCCGACAAACACTTGGGCATAAAAACTAATCATATCTTATTGATAATGAGAGGCAAATAAAATAGGACTACCTCAGGATTGGTAGAGTTAATAATATCAAATATTGGATGACCCAATGGTATGATATCTGGGAAAAACATCCATGGGAGCTTTTGGCTTATAGTTAACATCAAATCCAAAGGAATTTCCATGATCACCTGTGTTCTCAACAGAAATATTCATGTTACAACATAATGATAGTTGAATTAAATGTCTTTTGGGTGTGAGCAATTAAGAGATTAGGATGCACAAACTAAAATATAATACAAACATAAAATTGACTATAATGTGGTCCTAGATAAGCCAAAAATGAAAGCAAAACTCACTCTGGGTCGGCGAAGAGGCTCAACATCTTTGGAGGCATAGACTCCAAACCCATCAGGTCCTTCTTTAAATTCGACACCATAAGCTCGAACACTTCGAACATATCCTATCTTATAGAAGTCAGGATCTGCTGGCTCCAACTGTTTTGCAATATTATCAGAAAATTCTTCTCAATTTCAGCTTAATAAAAATTTGAACTAAAAAATATTCAACATTCATTTACTTACTAAAATCTAGCCAACTAAACATATAATATAACAGTACTATCTCAGCTAATTTTCAAAATCACAGTACCAAAATCTCACTATAATCAAACAAGTCTTGATCTTTTTCAGAAACTCTTCGACTCTACATTGTGGACTCTCAGTTTGGGTGAGGTAGTATTATGTAAAACCAAAACAAGAAAGAAAAGGCCCAAAAAAGGTTGTTAACTCCATCTACTTTTGAAGTACTATTATCATCAATAAACTTTTTCTCAAGTTCAGCAGGAATGAAAATGCAAATGAAGGAATAAGTTAACAAAGACTTGAGAACTAGAACACTGTCGAATTCATTAAAGGGTGTTAAAATAATACACAGCCAGTAGACTAAATTAAACATAATTCATGATTACAAGAAGAATGATTAATCAAGTAAAGTGTATACCCCTACCTCAGTAGAAGGGGAATCTTGGGGTTCATCTTGAGATTTCAAGAGAGGAAATGAAGAAGAAGAAGAAGAAGAAGAAGAAGAAGAAGAAGAAGAAGACCTAAAGTCTCAAGAGTAGAAGCTCTGATGGGTCGTATTCTATTGTTGTTTTCATTGCTGCGTATGTGGGTATTCCTTGATATCCAAACTTGCCTGAAATCCTCTTTAAATAACTGCTTCAAATCACCATACACAGAAATTTATAGAAATAGCCAGAGAAAGAAATGGGTATTAGAAAAGGAAAGAAAAAGGTTGAGACTGACCTGGTGATGATTGAAAATGAAACAATTGGTGGGTTGCTGAAGAAGAATGGAAGAACCCATCTTGGGTATACAATTAGATTCCTGTAGGATTTAGCAAGAAGAAGAAGCAATCACTAGAATTTCATCATCGTCCCACCCTTTTTGCTGTAGAAATTGGAAATGAGGTATTAGCTAAGCAGAGAAACGTTATCCACTTTTAACCAAAGTTAAAACGTTACTATGTTGGTCTCAGTACCCTCATTCCCTCACTCTCTCTCTCTTTCTTATTTTATCGTTTTACTCATTTTAATTTCTTTTGATTTTGAGATAAATTAGAAGGAAGGAAGTGTGCTTTGATTTTATTTTTTCACCCTGGTTTTTTATATATCTTGAAAAAAACTTGTTTCTCTTTCTCTCACCAAAATAAAACATTTAGAATTTCAATGATTTTACCATGCTGTCTGAAATAATTAGAAATTCAAACTGTATTTGTTAACTACATGATACATGAGATATTTTTTATAAAATTAGATGGTTAGGCCTGTTACAATTTTATGATTTAATGAATAAAATTTATATGGAGTAGAGTGTTTTGTTATTCTATTTCCCAACAAGTTCTATAGTTTAAGCAATTTGCTGGTCCCCAACAAAACTTGCTCGGATTTTCAAAAATATGTGATCTAGTACCAATTCAAGCCTAGTGAGGGTTTACCATAAGTTGTCCCTGATTGCTTGCACGTTCATCAAGAGAGAACCAGTTTTCTTTCTTATCATATATTCCTCGTATATATCAGAACAGAACCCTATTTTCAAATAAGAAATTACATTAAAATAATATACCAAATGAATTGATATTTACAATTGACAATATAATATTTTATGTTGTTATCGTCGGGCTCGTGAGGAGAACACAATGTGGAAATAAAATAGTATATCTTCATGTGAAATTATCAGTTCCTATCTGAAATTTACAAAAACTATAACTGCAAATGAAGGTTCTTTCTGCAAGTAAATAACTTCAATTTAAACATTTGAGAAAAAGAGGCTGACAATTTTGATCGAAACAACAGTAGTTTGGGTATTCTCTCTTCAATCGTAGCACCCTTATTGTAGAATGCCTTGACTGGCACCCTAAGCAACTCAACATCAGAGCAATCAATTTACAGGGGTGTCTGAAAGTACCTTAAGACAATAGGTTGGTTTTTCTGTGGACTTTGCAGAACTCTTGTGCTTGTGTGAATCAACAGAACTTGCCCCTTTTCAAAACCTAACACTCCATGAAGCAATTCTTTTTGCATAAAATGTTGATTCCTCAACCAACACTTCCAGTTAAGACGATACCTCCTGCAGAAACAGCAAGTGGTATTAGATACATGTAACATTAGATTTCCAGAACTACAAAGACCCTGCTTTTGAATCTACACACAGCAACAATCAAGTACGGTTGAAGCATTTCTCATCTGCTTCATGCTATTGCAACAGCCAGATTTCAGCACAAAGCTTATTTTGACATTTCATATGCAGGAGAAACTAGAATCAGAGTATGTATCACCTTCATGTCTGCCCTTTTATGATGAATATATATTAGCTGATAAAATTCAAGAGAATGGACTAAAATTCTTAGCAACAATAAAGTTATACATGTAAAAAGCCTATTTTTGATAAGATAACTTTCTACATGCAGTGCATTGATACGATTTACCAATGGTGCCTAGAAGAAAGAAACTGAAGACTAGTAGAGAAAATGATAATAGAGAAATTTGAATCAAGTAAATAACTGAAAATGTTGTAAGTAGAAGACTTTCTGGCTTTCTGCCAATAAATAATTAGATTTGTACAATCTACAAGCTATGTGAAACCAAAAAGTTATCGTATTAAGCTTCAAGGAGTGAACAGTAAATTGCGCTTTTTAAGCTTATGATTTCAAAGGCCAAGGTTTTGTCAACTATCACTTTTAGAAGCTTCTGATCAGACTAATCCTATAAAATATTTATTATTTACTGTATTTGTAACCATTGTTGAACATAAGAAACTCATGTAGTGATGTACGTACTAGATGTATAATAATTTATTGGGTATGAATACAATCCACGCAAGAAATCTGAAACTGACAGGTTATGTTATGACAAAATTTTAAACTTATGTAATAGCTGTTACCCTGTTGCTGACAATCTTTAGTTATTCATAACTAACCTCTTCTAATTTAAATTAGGTCATTATTGTGCCTGCTTTGAAGCTCCGGTAGGATAATTATTAGCAAAAGTAGTATCAACAAGAAACAATATGAACATTGTCTATCTTCTGGCGAAAATATTAAGCTCTGTTTTTTGTGCCAATTTTTCTTTATTAGTGTTCTGAGTCATCAGTTTTCTATGAAACTCAGTACATTTTGATTTCAATTGATAAACATGATCTTAAGTGATTTTCAGGGATTGAATAATTCTCTACAACGCGTAAAACAGGTAAAACTGATACTCATCGTACACAAACATGTGCTTATAAGTTATAACAATAAGCATATTGTCAGTTGCCAATGCAACAATCTATAATGTCATCGGGATTAGAATAATTCTCTCCAGATAGGGATTATTATCTTATGCAAATACAAAAATTTCAGCATTGCAAACATTGATCAAAAGCATATCCTATTAAATTCAGTAACTTCAAAACATTTTATTTAAAAGGAAAAAACACAATTTGAAAGCAACAAGCTAAAATTGCACCAAGCAATGAAATATATTGAACTTACACCAAACCAAAAAATAAAAAATTACCTGGTCTACTCCTCCCAATTAGTAATCATATGATCCAACAATGCCACCACTTTCTGAGCTCCTTCACCATCACTCCCAATACACCCTAAACCCTCATTCAACTCTTGAGCTTCCTTAATCCTGGCCTCCCTCAGCAAACCCCTAAAAACCCGCATTCTTAGTTCCGGGTAGGGCACAAAACCCACCCCAACCATCTTCCCAACAGCCTTCAGACATTCCAAAACCATTCCATTCCCACAAAGCCCATTAACCGCAATGGCGAAAAACCCATACTCCGGGGCGCAAGGACAGTCTGGTCGGAGCACCCAATTGAACACTTTCACTGCATTTTTCGGTCGACCCATTTTGAAGTAAGAAGAGAGGAACATTTTGGCGATGGGTATGAGTGAGGAGTGAGATAAAGGGGCGTGCTTGAGGCGGTTAAGGAAGGACATGAGTCGGGTCAAGTCGGGGTCGGAGGAGTGAGAGTGGATGAGAATGCGGAGAGAGAGGGAATTGGGAGGTGGGTTTGTGAGGAGAGCTGTGTGGACAAGGCGGATTGCTTCGGGAAGGTGATTTGATGAACAGAGACGAGGGATTAGGAGGTTTATTTGGTTGAGTTCTTCTTGTGTTAATTTGATGGTAGTACCAGAACCAGAAGATGAATAAGAGTAATTGGGAAAAAAAAGGAGAGAGAATGGTTTTGAGGGAGAAGAGAAGAGGTGAGGAAAGAAGAAATTGGTACGAAATTTGTGCATTGATTTCATCTTGATCTGATCAGAAAGAGCAGCGACACCGTTTGTGAGTTTGGATGGAAAATGGAGGGAGGAATAGGATTTTTTTTGGGCTTCCACGTGGATAAACTAAAGCCCAATCCATTTATGATTTTAATAGGGAACGGTTAAATCCACAACAGAAAATATTATTTCTACAATAAAAGCGTCGCTATAGATCTTATAACTACAGTTTTCACCATCGCTATACATCTACAACGACACTTTTATTATAAAAATAACATAAAATATTATGAATTTAACAATTCCCTTTTAATACTTTAATGCAGACCCAACTTGACCCAAATATTGCAGCTCAATCCAATTTTAAAATTAACGGTTGGCTTTTGGGGCGGTCGAAATCAAAATTAAAAATTACTTCTTCTGTCTCAAAAGAATAATTAAATGTATAATTTTTTTATCCTAAAAAAATAACTAAAGATACATAAAATGAATGGTAAATATATCATTTAGCGGGGTTCATTAATATAAAAAAGTAGTATTCATCATTTTTTATAATTGTGTAGGGTTACTAAGGATAAATTTGAAATTTTTTACTCTTTTTTTCTATAATTTATATAAAAAATATATTTACATCATCATTTTGAGGATGGATAGAGTATGCTAAAATTTGGACAATTGACATTGTTAAAGTAAAATTTTTGCTGTCAAAGGAATTAGTGTTACAAACTTTAAATTGTGTTTTTCTTTCAAATTATTCTCAAATATAATGAGTGGTTTTTGTTTAAATATTCCAAAAGACTAACATATTAAAATTGTGATTTGCTATAAAAAAAAAATATTATAGTAAAATGATAATCCTTTCAAACAAATAACCAAAAATGAGGAAGAATTTCAATTTGAATAACTAGTGGACACTAGAAGATGATAATAAAACTCTCCCACAAAAATGGAAAAGGAGAACAAATTATTATTTGACAAAAGAGAAATTAAAAGAAAATGAATTTAAGGGAGTGTCTCTCTAAAATTAAAAAAAAAAACCATCCTCAAATCTAAAGCTGTGATTAGGGTTCTTGACTAGAGAGAAGAGAGAATTTAATAACAAGTGTGAAAGGAAAATTATTATTTCTCATTACTACTACTGATTTTTCAACTTGATGTATATATATAGACAGATTAATAAAAGACTACACTAATTAACTGTACACGTGGACCAATAACAAATAAGAAGTTGATAAACATTTCAAAAATCAAATGCTTATTACAATTGCTCTCAAACTACCTCCTATGCTAGTAACAACTGTATAGAACTTGATAATTTGATTTATCCCTGTTGTATCTTTGATGTGATTATATTAGCATAATACTGAACCAAGGCTGATGCTACTGTGCTGTTTGTATGTTTGAACCAGATTTTCATTGCAATGTTTAGCAAACTGATATTGGTTGATTCTTTACATATTGTTTTTAATTCCAATTTTTGTATTTTTCAAGACCAACATCATATGCAAATCTTGGCTACTGGTGAATTGTCTCTACTATAACACCCCAGTCTCATATCGAAAGATAGAAAAAAAATTTGTCTGAATATAAGAAAATAAGTTACTACCAATAGTAGTTTTAACTCATGACTTTTTTGGTGAGTCTGTGGTGGGTTAAGATTACCCAATAAAATACTATTGGGTCAGTGGATTTTAGACTTGGGCATGTAACTTATTCCATCATCTTGAACAAAATTCCAGTGCTTTTATCTTTACAAGATAAACAACACCTGTGATATTTGTCCTTTAGCAAAACAAATCAATTTACCTTTTACCTACAAGTTCATTTTCTAACTCAGATTTGTTTGAAATAGTAAATTCTGATCTTTGGGGCCATTACAAGAAATGGTTGCAAATATTTCCTAACAGTTGTAGATGATTTTTCCAAGGTTGTATGAACTTTTCTCGTTTCCACCAAGCAACACATTTAATTTCTCTATCTTAAATAATTTTATCATCTCTGTCCAGACTTAGTTTAACAAACATGCATGTTAAAACATTAAGAAGTGATAATGGGACTGAAAACCACAAAAAATAACCTGGCTTTGATACCACTGTTGGAAAAAGTACGTTAAAAATAATCTATATCCCAGGAATTACTTTTTCGTCTTTGTGCAATTAAATATGAAATCAACAAAACTAATTATGAGAACAAAAATAACAAATAACCATCCACAAGCAAGACACCAAATTTACGTGGAAAATTCTCTAAAATTAAGAGGTAAAAATCACGGGTCAAACTCCGAATCTCCACTATATCACTAATAATGGGCTTACAATAATCCTCTCAAGTTTTATGCCCTAAAACTTGAGGTTACACAATAAATTGAGATAATACAAATTTACCTTTAATTAAATTGAGAAACCTAATTAACTTCACCACCAAAAATACCTCAAGCAATAAAGTCTTCAAGCTTTCAATTGAACGGAGATGATGGCGGATACCCATGAATAACAAACAGTAATTCTCTCAATTTATTCTTTTGGTATCTTCTTACTACCAAGCTTCTCTCATGTATCAAATAAGACTCCCTCATAACCTTATTTATAGTACTCTTCTTAATCCATTCCTATTATGGATTAGAAACAATTTATTCTCCTAATCAAATTAGGGATCACATCTCCTTGTCTTGGTCACCAACCAATCTAACAAGTAAATCCTTTTTCAACTTGGATTCATTTCATGGAATTTCCAATTCCAATATTGCTTCCGTTAACCCAATTTTTAATTGGATTAATATCAAGTAAACCCACTTACTTACTCACAAAGAAAATCAATTCTTTTCTATCTTGGATTCTATCTCATGGGTGAGGATCCACACCCAACAATCTCCCCCTCCGAACCCGTGAGAGGAGGGATCACCAACCACAACTCCTTACTCGGAGTTAATTCCAACGAAGTCTTGGCTCAACTCAATCTTCTTGGAATTTTCAAATATCTTCATGTCCGGCTTTTTCTTATCGGCATGGTTCTTCTCAATGGGAGGATCTAACTCAAACTTGACAGATTTTTGCTTGCCAAATTCATTCACAACCGCTTTGTACCCTGGCTGCGAGCTATCACTTTCCTTCTTCACTTTTGGTAACCATTTAAAGCGAAGAGCTTTTCTCTCGTGGTTCTCATGCAAGGCTTTTCTCCCATCTCGCACGGCTTTATACCACATCTTTTTCTGCCTAACTCCCCCATCTTCAACACCTCTCACATGCGCCCGCATCGTGTAAAGAGTGTTTACATTCTTACCTCTAGTGACCACTAGAGACCCTTTGGTGAGCTTCCATTGACTTTCACCAAAGTAACTTTTATAATCATTCTCATCAAGCTTACCAGCAGAGTTCAAATTAAAATGAATATCTAGAACATGTCTGACTTCTCTCAGCATCAACTTGCAACCACTGTTAGTTTCCAAACAAATATCTCCAATGCCTATAATCTTGGATGCACTTCCATTTTCCATCCGCACATGGCCAAAAATCACCACTACTGTAGGATGTGAAGATTTCACCACGCGAAGTAGCATGGAACGAAGCACCTGAATTAATAATCCAATCATTAACATGACACTTGGGTTTATCATCACAAACAATAGCTACATCAACGTCGGATAGATACACAATCGAATCTTTATCCTCATCTTTTTCCTTAGACTGCTCCTTCTTTAAAAATCTGCACTCTCGTCTTATGTGACCCGGCTTTTGGCAGTTAAAACAAATTACTTCTTTTCTATCTCTTGACCTTCCTCTGGATTTGTCATCTTCAGGAGAGTTTCTCCCTTTGTTTTTGCCCCTACTCTGTGCGACAAAAACTTGTGAATCAGCACTAATCACCATAGTATCTCTTCGCCTCTGTTCCTCGTTAAACAAGCTATCCTTAATCGTATCTATAGTCGACTTGCCATTAGGGCGGGAGTTACTCAACGATACATCTGACTAAGCGTCTCAAATTTATTAGGCAAAGAGCTCAACAACAACAAAGCACGCATCTCTTCGTCGATTACCATCTTCATCGTACTCAACTCATTTATCAAACTCTGAAAATCACTCAAGTGTTCTGCAACGGAGTTTCCATCCTTGAATTTAGAATTCACAAGCTTCCTAATCAAAAAAGTTTTATTTTGCGTCGTCTTCCTTTCATACATGGACTCGATTTACGCCAAAGAGCATAGGCTTTAGTTTCGTGGCAACATGATGAAACACACTTTGATCGATCCACGATCCGATCGGACCAATAGTCTTCTGTTCATCTTGTTCCTTCTGCGGCGTCACTCTTGTTTGTGGGCTTAACTCCATCGTTCTCAAGTGGCTCAGTATAAATCCTTGCGATAAAGCAAATCCTCCATTCTTGGCTTCCAAATTGCATAATTTGTAGCCTTGAGATTAATCATGCAACTCTTTGTCCAATCCTCCATTTAATTCGCACAAAAAACCACAAAAATAACTCCTGCTCGATACCACTTGTTGGGAAAATGCGCCAAAAATAATCTATATCCCAGAATTACTTTTTCGCTTTTTTGCAATTAAATATGAAATCAACAAAACTAATTATGAGAACAAAAATAACAAATAACCATCCACAAGCAAAGACACCAAATTTACGTGAAAAACCCTCTAAAATTAAGAGGTAAAAATCACGGGTCAAACTCCGAATCTCCACTATATCACTAATAATGGGCTTATAATAATAATTCTCTCAAGTTTTATGCCCTAAAACTTGAGGTTACACAATAAATTGAGATAATACAAATTTACCTTTAATTAAGTTGAGAAACCTAATTAACTTCACCACCAAAAAACACCCAAGCGATAAAGTCTTGAAGCTTTCAATTGAGCGGAGATGATGGCGGATACCCATGAATAACAAAACGATAATTCTCTCAATTTATTCTTTTGGTATCTTCTTCTACTAAAACTTCTCTCATGTATCAAATAAGACTCCTCACAAATTTATTTATAGTACTCTTCTTAATCCATTCCTATTATGGATTAGAAACAATTTATTCTCCTAATCAAATTAGGGATCACATCTCATTGTCTTGGTCACCAACCAATCTAACAAGTAAATCCTTTTTCAACTTGGATTCCTTTCATGGAATTTCCAATTCCAATATTGCTTCCATTAACCCAATTTCTAAGTGGATTAATATCAAGTAAACCCACTTACTTGCTCACAAAGAAAATCAATTCTTTTCTATCTTGAATTCTATCTCATGGGTGAGGACCCACACCCAACATTTGTTAATAAATTCCATGTTAAGTTAGCTCCTAGCTTAACTCTTTTGTTAAAGTTATCCATTGTTGTTGTTCCAGCACAACAGTAGTATCTGAATTCTTTTTCTGCTTTCCTGCATCTCTCCAAACACCACAGAATGGTGAGGTAGAAAGAAAACACAAAACTATTCTCAATATAGCTAGCACTTAGCAGGGCTTTGAGATTTCAAGCAGGACTTCCCATTTCTTTCTGGGGAGATTCTGTCCTCACAGCTACTTATTTGTTAAATATATAGGATCTATGTTTCTCATCTTTACAATATAAAACTCTATATGAATTGTTATTTCATTATATATGTCCCATCTTATTCACACTTAAAATCTTTTGGTTGTTTATACTTTGCCTCACAACACTTGGTGACAAATTTGCACCAAGGGCTATAAAATCAATTTTCATTGGAGAAATCCCCATGACTAGACCAGATATCAGCTTCACTGTGAATCAACCAAGTCAATTTTTACAAGCTCCACTCTTTGATCATTTTAAAGCTGTTATCCGAGTATTGAGGTATCTCAAAGGCACAATAGGACAAGATTTATGTCATATAAGTACGTTTTACACAGCATTTGATTACATTATTTTGCTGATTTTTGGATTGAAATCATATCAACCAAAAAAAAAACAAAGGTACCCAGACTGAGTGTGAAGGGGACAAATAAGCTCACCCTTTATCCTTTCTTATCCGTCTGTAATTATTAGCTTGGGTTTAGACTTTAGAAGACGAGTCTATAGAGAGAGATAGAGACATGGGGGTAGGGTAATTAATTGCAAAAAAATGGGGGGCTAATTATTATACTTGTAAAAAATGGAACAATTAAATAACTAAGCGAACTAATTAGACAAGTCAAAATTCAGATGTAGCCCACATGTTAAGAGAAATGGGGGGCTAGAAGGAGAAACATATTTTATCCAGAAAAAAAACATATTTTTTTGATAATGTTATTACGATATTCTATTAACTTCATAATTTTATTATTAATAATTGCATAAATAATTGTTGTACTTTAACATAAACAAGCATGGAATAATGTATTTCTAGTGGAATAGGTGTTAACTTAAAATTATAATTTTTATTCCCGGAAGAAATTCGAGAATAAACTTATTAGTATATTATTTTTAAGAATTGACAAATATCTTCTAAAAATAAAATAGGGTTAGTATTATTTCATTCAATCAATCTATCGATCTGCGAAAGAGAGAGGGAAGCGGTGACGAAAGAGCAGAGCCACCCCCCCCCACCCCACCCACACCCACACCCCCAACCCCACTCCCCACCCCCCCCCCACCCAAAAAATATAATATTATGTGATTATGTATACACCCCACCCCACCCCACCCAAAAAAATAATATTATGTGATTATGTATACACCTCTTACTCCCACCCCACCCCATCCCCATCCCCATCCCCACCCCACCCCACCACAAAAAAAATATTATGTGATTATGTATCACCTCTTATCCCCACCCCACCCCCCCACCCCATCCACCCCAACCCTACCCCCACCCCACCCCCCAACTCCCCCACCCCACCCCCCTAACTCCCCCACCCCATCGCGACGCCTCCCAAAATTAGGTATCATCACCCATCTTGAGAGTCATGGAATACGTAGATGCAATTCAAATACTGTTTACTAATCTGTTGCTGCAGATATGTCTGATAAAACATAAACCGTGAGTTTGAATCTGAATATTGTCTACTAGAGATTATAATAACTCAAAAGAGTTACTCATTACAATTATTATCACACTATTTCACATAATAGTGAGGACTACTAATCTTATCCTCCTGGACCATTACTCTGTTCCCGACTTCGTCCCCAAAAATTTATATATTCTCGTTTTACGAAGAAGGCATGAAAGAAAGAAAGTGAAATTCAACTCAATGGCCGATAAAAATATTATGACTAAGATAATGCGAGATAAATTATCATTAGTCTCCAACAATGTTAAACCGATAAAATATAATGAGCGTCAAGTTTAAGCGTAGAAATGAACAAAAGATCCATTAAAAAGAAATCGAATAGAAAATAAAATCTACTATCTTTTATGATTTAAAAGGTTTTTCATCACTTTTATCATTTGGACTCGAACAATAAATAATCCACATCATCGAATCACCCCGCTTTGACTACCAAGGATATTCTTTAGTATCACGACCACAATTATACATGCATCTACGGAATTCGAGAATATTTGTGTATTCATTAATAATTCGTGATCATGCCACATTTGTCAATCGATCATCAACGCACTACGGTAGAATGAGAACTTTTACCACATCATTTGTAACATTACGGTCGTGATTACATAATCAATAATCCATGGTCGTAATCATACCAAGTCCATCTACGCATGTACTTCTGCCACGATGACTTTCAACAAAATATAAACATGAGGATGATGACGAGGATATAAGAATTCAATAAAAAGCAAGTTCAAGAATTATTTTATCCGAAATTATTAACGTCCAAATTATCGACGATATCTTTTTTGTAGAGTAAAATTCAAGAATACTCGTAAGAATATTTCCATGAAAAGATCTTTGGATGAAGAAGCGAAATATCGAGAATATTCCACTAATTTCATGGGTATATAAGTCAAAACTTTAACCAACCGAGTATAATAAGGAATGTAATAACAAAAGAAATCACCAGGGCGTGCGATAGGCCATGCGGGTGAGTTACTCAATGAGAATAATAATTAACGGAATTCAGGTCAAGCGTAAAAGCGCATGAGCGAGGATATTCCAAAATAATAATAAAGACGAAATTAGGTCCCATAAAAAGCCATAGATAGGATATTCCAACGTAATAATAAAGACGGAATCGGTCCGGTGTAAAACGCATGTGATGGATATTCCAATGAATAGTAAAGACGGAATAATAGAAGAATGTCACCAAAATGCAAGGTAGATCGCATTATCTGAGTTATTCCAATAGAATAATAAGAAATGGAATAACAACGATTCTCTTCATGAATAAGAAAGAATAACACCCTTCTAGTAAAAAGAACTGAATATAAGAGTAGTTAAGTGGCGAAAATCTTTTCTTCTTTCTCTATAATTTTCTCTCTAGAGAGTTTCGGTGAATTCCTAAAAATAATGAAGGAATGAACTTTATTTATAGGAGAATGGAAGTGTCTTTGTTTATGAGCGAATTATTTTTGCAAATTATTTCTTCAACCAAATCTGATAAAGTCAATCAACTAACTTGATAAAATCACAACAAAAATTAAAATATAATACATATATATAAACACATGTTTTCAACTTATATATATCAATATTATATATACACCACTTAATTTTTCTCCCCCATAACCAACATCAATCCCCCACCCACCCAAAAATCAATTTCACTACACTCTTACATATCACTATCATACTACCACTTTTCCACCATTTTCCACTCACACACACATCACACACCTATCACTTTCACATATCATTTTCTCCCACCATATACTCAATACATACATATACTTCCATACTTATACTCTTCCATTTTCAAAAATCATTTTTCCAACACATATGGGCCCCACATGTGGGCCCCACCTTTAAATAATTTTCTACCGATTATTTTGAAAAATGGGTAAATAGGAATCCATAAAATAAGCAAACTTCATAAAAATCACCTTAATAATTTTAACAACATTCATCATCTTTATTACAATTCACAATATTAATCGACTGTGTCGTTCAGGAAAGAAGGGCTTTTCAATAAGGATTTTCCTTATTGGTAGCAATTGATGGGTGACCAAACTTCTCCTTGATGTAACTTTAGACATCGTTAATATTGCAAATAATAATATTAATAATTTTGTCATCTCAATTATTGATTTTAACAATATAATAAATATCGACAATAATCGAATCAAATAACGTGAGATCTTAAGCAACAATTCTTATAGCAATAATTGAACAAAAGCCCGAATGACTTCTCAATAAGCATCGATAATCAATCTGGTGTGTCTTTCTTATGCAACCACGCGTATTATTATTGTCTTTTACTACTGAAGTAGTTCATTAATGATGTCGATGGTAAAACTTACATCATTATTTTCATAAAAATATTTTTATCGTTTTCTCAATCAAACAATAATTACATTGTGGGGTCCACCAATGATTAACGTAGTTGTACTAATATTTCTCGCTAAACGAATATTTTCCGACCAATCGAATATAATATAACAATTTGCATCTTATGCAAAATTTATAAATATTACATAACTATAACCTTATATCAATTTCACTCCATAATATTCAAAATAATATTTATAGAAAATTCATCTTTATTCAAAAGTTGGGTTTTACAATCATGAAACCCCATATTTTATGAATAAAGAATTAATTTTCTCGAAATAATTTTTTTTATATTATGGTGTGAATTGAGATAATGTTATAGTTATGGGTAATATTTATAAATTTTGCAAAAGTATCATGTGAATTCAGATTTTATCAATAAAGATTTAAATTTTGTTGAAATAATTTTTTTAATATTATGGTGTGAATTTAAGATAATATTATAGTTGTGGGTAGTATTTATAAATTTTGCAAAGTATGCAGTGGTTATATTTTATTCGATTGGTGGGAATATTAGGTTTAGCGAGGGAATATTAGATGCACTACTCAATCATTGGTGGACCCCATAATGTAAATTATTAGCCGGATTGAAAAGCGACAAAAATATTTTATTGAAATAACGGCGGAAGTTTTACTGGTAGTTCTTGTTGAACTACTTTCGGTAGTAAAAATACGAATACGTGTGGTTGCATAGTAATATTACGGTATTGATTATTGATCTTTATGTGAGAAGTCACCAGGTTGATTCCATTATTGTCGATTAATAATATGAATTATTATAGCGATAATGACGTTTTGTTTTATTCATATTATTAGCGTAATAAAAGCGAAACATCTTTTATATAAAATAGAATCTTTTATTAAAGTTATTCATAAATAGAATATATTATATTTTATTATGCGTAGTGTTGCGTAGTGTTTTGCGTAGTATTGCATAGTGTTTTGCATAGTAAAATGTTTTTATATAAATAGAATATATTATATTTTATTTAAAAGATTTTTCTTTAAATATGGACCGTCGATTAAAATGTAAATCAATCTGATAGTTCATGGATTAATTCTTATGCATTCCATTTTCCTATAAATAGAAGCTCATTCCTTCATTATTTTCTTTACGAATTCATTTGAAACTACAGAGAGAAAATTATAGAGAAGCTTAGAGAGAAAATTATAGAAAGAAGAAGAGTATTACTACTTCTTCACTACTTACATATTCAGGTTCTTTTACTACGGTAAGAGGGGTGTTATTCTTTCTTCTTGAAGAGAACTTACGTAAGACCGAATTTTTTTTTAAATAAAAGGAATTTCCTTTATTTATTATTTTGAAATAGTAAGGGTTGATTTGATTAATGTGGATAGTTAAAGGGTTAAATACGCAAATATTTCAAAATAAGCAAGTGGTTATAAAATATTCATTTTGTCGGGGAATATTAGTTTGGTGCGTGGAATATTAAATGCTTTGTCGAAATATTAAATGCGATAGTAGCGACCATGTGTGGGCCCCATAACGAGCGATTGGATGAGGAAAGCGACAAAAGTTTGGGTGGTTATAAATAACGGCGTAGTTATTCACAATTAAGGCTGTTGGAATACCGGTGGTTAAAATCTGATGTCTGGCGTGGTTTTGCTTGATAGCACACGGTATTGCAGATGTTGTTGAATTATTGATTAAATGCGTAAGATGGCACTACTCAATAATTTTCACGATGATTCTTATTCAATATTTTATTTTATTGATTCAATAATTCTTTGCGTTGATATTTTATATTATTGTTGTTCAATAATTGTCATCGCACAAAGATATTTCCCATTATCGGATCAATAATTCATATTATTTGAATAATATTATCGAGATAACATTATTGGCAATGTCTAGAAAGTTACGTACAGGAGAGGTTTGGTCACCTAATTGCGGCGCCCGATGAGAGAGATCCTTATTGGAAAGCCCCTCTTTCTGAAGCTTGACTGGTTGTCATAAATGTGATTACGTAATATTATTTGTGAATAATTAATTATTGATTCATATGATAAGGAAATATTTATTTTATATGAATATAAATGATGGATTTATTTATGTGGTTATTAATGAAGGAATTAATCTTTGAGATGTTTTATTTTGTCGGATTGGAGGTATTAAAAGATCAAATCGGTGTTATTACTGACTTTATTGTGTGAGTTATAATATTTAATCCGAATAGTTGGATCGTTGTAATTTTGGATATGTTATACATATATAAGTTGAGTATATGTCTACAAATTTTGAACCGTTAAAAATGCACGAATGATTTGTTGTGTATTTTAAGAGGTGTCGGATTCGAAATTAGGGTTTATAATTGATTTTGGTGGAAAATTCTAGAATTGAGTGGGCCCCACTTGTGGTTGGTGAAAAATGTGTGCTGAATTTTATTTCAAATGTGGTGGGTGGCAATAGTAGCGGTAAAGCCATCGTGTGGCAGTCGAAAGTCCTTGGTAGGCTAACATTTTCCTATAAATAGAGGCTAAGTTAGAATTGAAAATCACACCGAAACAAAGTTTTCTCTCTCTCTCTCTATATTATTGGCGTATTTTGTGAGTATTTAGATACTTTGAGAGTTCTTTGTTCAATCTGAAGTTTCATTCGACATCACTTGAGCCTTTCCTTCCGAAATCTTGACTCTTTGAGGTAAGGGATGTTATTTTCTTCTTAAATGATATTATTTCTTGATATCATTATCTTTGAAATATTGATTGGAACTTTTATCAAATTTGGAACTTTTTCATGTCGGGGTTACTATTCATGAGTTACTATTCACGAGTTACTATTCATGAGTTCTTATTCACGAGTTCTTATTCACGAGTACTATTCATGAAGCGTGAAGATGTTTTTTGTGGAATTTCTATCTTTTGGTGTCGGAGTTACTATTCACGTGTATCGGCCTTTATTCACGTATCTCGGCACTATTCACGTATACTGATCTATTCATTCAGAAAAATAAAATGTCTTCTTTTAAGTCCAAAACATCTATTCGGATACTAACTCGATTGTATCCATGTTTTGATCATTCTTGAATTTTACACCACTATGATTATTTTTGAGGTATTGTTGGACATGGATAAAATAAAATACGAATCATTAATCCTTAATCCTTGTCATTTTGTTTCCTTTGGATTCGTTTCTTTAAAAATATTTTCATCATCCTCGGTCTTAAATGATGATATTATTGAATATCTTTGGCACGTAGTGCAAAGATGAATGATTTCTGAAGAATATCTTTGGCTGTAGTGCAAAGATGAATGATTTCTGAAGAATATCTTTGGCTGTAGTGCAAAGATGAGCAGTGTTTAAATGAACATGACCAATCGATGAATATCTTTGGCTGTAGTGCGAAGATGAATATTTGATTCGGATGTATATTGATTGATGTTACTGAGGGATAAAAGATGAGCGATGAACTTTTAAATTCATGCATAGAAGATAGTAGTTTGCATTCTCTCGTAACTCTTCTATGAATTATTATTTCATTGCGAATATTGATCCGAAACTTGTTGTCTATTGTATTCTATCGATTTTTTCTGTTGGAGACTAACGATAATTTGTTGTATATTATCTTAGTCATAGTATTATTCTTCTTGGGCTAGTTGAGCTCACCCTTTTCCTTGTTGTTCAATTTTTTCTTCTCGGGAGGCGAGAATGTAATGCGAGTACTTAGTCGAGGTATGGAATGAAGGTTCTAGAGAGAGTTGTTTAGTAGTCCTCACCATTTTTATAAAATAATGTATCAATAAATGTGATGGGGATTTATTTGAGTATAGATATTGTCTAAAAGATAATAATTGTATTTAAACTCACGAGTTTCTTGTTGTAATAATAAAGTTGTAGTTGTTTCGTACATACCGTGTATTTGGCGACTCGAGAATGGGTGTGGTGTATACCTATTTTGGGGGCGTCACGGTTAATATCGAGCTTAGGATATGATCTCGGAGGAGATCGGGGAATAAAACTAGGAGGGAGGCGAGTAAATCCTTCGCTAGTGTGTCCTACCTAAGCTTATTTATTGGTTGGTCATATTATAGGGGTATTATGTGATTTGTTAATTTATTTAATTAACCCTTGTTTTATGATAGTTTTTAGAATGGTCATTTCTTTGAAGCGTTAACAATGGAGTGAATGAGATCGTGGAGACACCTCTAATCGCCAACCGTGATAATGTGATGTCGGTGAAGAAGGAATTAGAGATATCCATGTGGTGAGTGAAGAATTGATAGTTGCACCGAGATAATCGCAGAGAGTAACAATTGAGAGTGAGGAAGAAGAGGAAGAAGAGGTACACAGAGAGAGTTTATTAGAGGTATTTTATGATCGAAATATAGAATTGCAAAATCGTATTCATGAGTTAGAAGAAGCGAAGCTAAGAATTGCGGCGATCGTGGAGCAAAAGGATCTGACGATTCAAGCTTGTGTTACCCGATCGTGATGCTTGAGCGAAGCACTCTTTGGCGAGTATAAGATGATAAAAAGCGGAATCGAAATGAAAGAAGAAATAAGCGAGCAGTGAGAATGAGTGATGCATGGGTAAAAAAGTCGCGCGACGCGTTGATATTATGGAAAGAGATGTCCAATCTAAAAGAGAAGATTCAACGATGGCGGGAAGGCGTCGGCGACAACATCAACCTATCAACAAATTCTAGGGAAGAGAACGATCGCCGGATTAGATCTACTGAGATGTGGAGAGGAGGGACATATAAGGTCAAACTGTTCAAAGCCTTCCAAGGTATGCTATAATTGTGGAAAAGAAGGACATATCGCTCGAGATTATGCGATATCGAAACCCGATCCAGCGTGAATGGTGACTCAAAAAGGATGTCCCGAAAAGTCAAAGTCAGCGGTTCTTGGAAGCGTTTGTCGTGGCCCAGGTCAAATCACGAGAACGACGAACGAAGTTAGCACAGGTTAGTTAATTATAAATTCTTGCGAAGTTTATACCTTACTAGAATCTGGGTTCTACCCATTCTTTTATCTCTCTTGCTTACGCTCAACGTTTGAACTTGACTACGGAGAAATTAGACTTTGACTGTTTATGGAGAATCCGTTAGGAGAAACTTTCATTACATCTGTTGTTTAGAAATCTTGTTTGATTCGGGTTGGCACTATCACATTACACATTAACCTTATTTCTATAGAGATATTTGCTTTTGATGTGATTTTAAGGTTAACTACTCATCATGCCAAATTGATTGCTTTTGTAAGGTTGTTAGTTTTCATATTCCTAAGCAACTTTGTTATTGAATTCAAGCAATCAAACCATTGTAATCAAACATTTTCATATCAAGCCATGAAGTCATTCGTTTATTACGGATGTCAAGTTTTCTTAATCCATGTTATGGATTTGAATAAAGACACGTCGATTTGAATAATATTCTGTTGTTATTGATTTTCTTGGCGTATTTTACGAAGAATTTCTTGGCTTACTCCCAAAGCACGATATTAAATTTTGTATCAATTTGAACCCGGTACAAAACTCATTTCTAAAATCTCATATCGAATGGCTCTATTGAACTTGGAGTTAAAAATTCAACTATAAATTTGGTACACGAGCCTTTATCTTGTGACTTCCTTTGTGGAATTCACTAAGCCGAGACTCTCTATAGGAGGCGTCGTATTAGTGCGATAGTAAAAAGCGATAGGTGTCATTGTGAAATGCTATCCAAGATTGGGATATGAGTCACGATTGAGAAGCAACCTAAGTCGATGTCGAAATCGTAGCTTTCTAGGCTTAGTTGGTTATTATCGGAGATTCGTTGAAGGATATTCTCGAATCGCTATTCCATTATCGCGGTGACTCTTAGAGATACAAAATTTCGAATGGAGCAAGGAATGTGGAAAGAGCTTGAAGAACTCGAGAGGAGACTCATTTCGAAGACATGTTACGACCATGCCATCCTGGAAAAGCGAACGCGTGGTAGGTGGCGTGTTGAGTGAAGATCGTATAAATCTGAGTCACGATATTGTCAAAGACTAATTTCGTATAATTTACAAATAATAGAGATGGAGATGAAAACTCTAGGTACCCACGTGATGATATACGAGTATAATCGACTTTTAGTTAAAATTTGCTCAAGCCACCCAATCCGGAGTGCGATCGTATGAAGAGAAAGTACAAGAAGGAGCTATTAGGGCGAGAATTGATGAAGAAGGAATACTTGAGTCCACTCTAGACTTTGTGTTCAACTAACGACTACTCGATTTGAGGTACAAGATTATAATGGAGGCACACATACACCATTTGCAATCCATCTGGAAGTACTAAAATGTATAGTGATCTTCGACATACATTTTGGTGGAATAATATGAAGAGAGAGATTGCAAAGTTTATCTCGATGGGTTTAACTTGCATAACGTGTAAAGGCGGAGCATCTAGTACCTAAGGGTCCGTTGCAACCACTTGAGATTCGGAATGGAAGTGGGAACACATTACCATAGATTTAAATTCTGGGTCTTCCCTACGGTTTCTCAAGGCATCAATGCTATTTGGGTTATTGTTGATAGATTAACCAAATCTGTTCATTTCTTGCCGATCGGGAGACTTATTCCTTGAGCGTCTTGTTAGTATGTACGTGAATGAGATTGTGAGGTTGCGTGGCATGCTGTATCCATAGTTTGGATATTGACCCAAGATTCACTTCATGATTTTGGGTTAGAAAGCTATGAGCGCAATTTACGATTCGATTTGGCATACCATCCTCAAAGCGGATGGGCAATCGAAAAGACTACTCAAACTCTTGAAGATATATTAAAACTACGTGTCCTAGATTTCAAAGGAAGTTGGGATAAGTACTTGCCATTGGTGGAATTCTCATACAATGATAGTTATTAAACAAATATAGGCATGGTTCCATTCGAAGCATTATATGGACAAAATGTAGTTCTCTCGATATGTTGGGATGAGGTGGGTGAAGCAACATTGTTGGGACCCGGTTAAATGCGATATGACTCTAAAAAGATCCAAATGATTCGACAACGTATAAAAAGCGGCACAAGATCGACAAAAGAGTTATGCGGATCTTCATCGAAAGGGCGTGGAATTTAGTGTAGGGGATCATGTATTATTGCGAGTTGCTCCATGGAAGGGAGTTACAAGATTTGGGAAGAGAGGAAAGCTCAATCCACGATTTATTGGTCCATTTCAAATTCTTGACCGAGTAGGAAATGTAGCCTATAGACTTGCGTTACCTCCAAGTATGTCTCGTGTTCATAATGTGTTTCACATATCTCGTACTTAAGTAAATATGTGAAAGACCCAAACCACGTTATTGAGTTAGAAACCGGGACGAGATAGCCAGAAGACTTAACGTATGAGGAGGTACACATCAAGATCTTGGATAGGAAGGAGCGTATCCTACTGTGAGAAAGGTTATACCACAAATTAAAGTTTTGTGGAGGAATCATGCTATAGAGGAAATGACACAGGAATTGGAAATGGAAATGAAAGCGAGGTATCCTCACCTTTTGAAACACCAGTGCGTACCTCAATTTCGAGGACGAAATTTCATAAGGAGGGAGGTTGTAAGACCCGAATTTTTTTTAAATAAAAGGAATTTCCTTTATTTATTATTTTGAAATAGTAAGGGTTGATTTGATTAATGTGGATAGTTAAGGGTTAAATCATGAAATATTTCAAAATAAGCAAGTGGTTATAAAATATTCATTTTTGTCGGGGAATATTCGTTTGGTCGTGGAATATTAAATCTTTGTGGGAATATTAAATGCGGCCAGTAGCAGCAGACCATGTGTGGGCCCATAACGAAAGCGATTGGATGAGGAAAATGACAAAGTTTGGGTGGTTATAAATAGCAGGCGTAGTTATTCTGAATTAAGATCATTGGAATACCGGTGGTTAAAATCTGATGTCTGGCGTGGTTGCCAAAGATAGCTTTGCGGTATTGCAGATTGTTGAATTATTGATTAAATGCGTAAGATGGCACTTTACTCGATAATTTTCCACGATGAATTCTTATTCAATATTTTATTTTATTGATTCAATAATTGCTGCGTTGATATTTTATATTATTGTTGTTCAATAATTGTCGCACTTGATGATTTCCCATTATCGGATCAATAATTCATATTATTTGAATAATATTATCGAGATAACATTATTGGCAATGTCTAGAAAGTTACATCTAAGGAGAGGTTTGGTCACCTAATTGCGGCGCCCGATGGAGAGATCCTTATTGAAAGCCCCTCTTTCTGAAAAGCGATGCAGTTGTCATAAATGTGATTACGTAATATTATTTGTGAATAATTAATTATTGATTCATATGATAAGAAATATTTATTTTATATGAATATAAATGATGGATTTATTTATGTGGTTATTAATGAAGGAATTAATTATTTGAGATGTTTTATTTTGTCGGATTGGAGGTATTAAAAGATCAATCGGTGTTATTACGACTTTATTGTGTGAGTTATAATATTTAATCCGACCGTTGGATCGTTGTAATTTTTGGATATGTTATACATATATAAGTTGAGTATATGTCTACAAATTTTGAGCCGTTAAAAAATGCACGAATGATTTGTTGTGAATTTTAAGAGGTGTCGGATTCGAAATTAGGTTTATAATTGATTTTGGTGGAAAATTCTAGAATTGAGTGGGCCCCACTTGTGGTTGGTGAAAAAATGTGCTGAATTTTATTTCAAATGTGGTGGGTGGCAATAGTAGCGAGTAAAGCCATCGGTGGCGAGTCAAATGTCGCTTGACGGGCTAACATTTTCCTATAAATAGAGGGCTAAGTTAGAATTGAAAATCACACGAAACAAAGTTTTCTCTCTTTCTCTCTATATATTATTGAGCGTATTTTGTGAGTATTTAGATACTTTGAGAGTTCTTTATTCGATTACAAGTTTCATTCGACATCACTTGACCTTTCCTTAGAAATCTTGACTCTTTGAGGTAAGGGATGTTATTTTCTTTTAAATGATATTATTTCTTCATATCATTATCTTTGAAATATTGATTGGAACTTTTTATCAAATTTGGAACTTTTTCATGTCGGGGTTACTATTCATGAGTTCTTATTCACGAGTTACTATTCATGAGTTACTTATTCACGATTCTTATTCACGAGTACTATTAAATGAAAGCGTGAAGATGTTTTTGTGGAATTTCTATCTTTTGGTGTCGAAGTTACTATTCACGTTATCTGGCCTATTCACGCGTATCTGACACTATTCACGTATACGATACTATTCATAGAAAAATAAAATGTCTTCTTTTAAGTCCAAAACATCTATTACGGATCTTAACTTTCGATTGTATCCATGTTTTGATCATTCTTGAATTTTACACCACTATGATTATTTTTGAGGTATTGTTGGACATGGATAAAATAAAGTACGAATCATTAATCCTTAATCCTTGTCATTTTGTTTCACTTTGGATTCGTTTCTTTAAAAATATTTTCATCATCCTCGGTCTTAAATGATGATATTATTGAATATCTTTGGCTTTGTAGTGCAAAGATGAATGATTTCTGAAGAATATCTTTGGCACATGTAGTGCAAAGATGAATGATTTCGAAGAATATCTTTGGCTTTATAGTCTGCAAGATGAGCAATTGATTAAATGAACATGACCAATCGGTGATGAATATCTTTGGCACATGTAGTGCAAAGATGAATATTTGATTCGGATGTATATTGATTGATGTTACGAGGATAAAAGATTGACGATGAACTTTTAAATTCATGCATAGAAGATAGTAGTTTGCATTCTCTACGTAACTCTTACTATGAATTATTATTCATTGCGAATATTGATCTCGAAACTTGTTGTCTATTGTATTCTATCGATTTTTCTGTTGGAGACTAACGATAATTTGTTGTATATTATCTTAGTCATAGTATTCTTCTTGGGCTAGTTGAGCTCACCCTTTTCCTTGTTGTTCAATTTTTTTCTTCTCGGGAGGCGAGAATGTAGCGAAATCTTAGTCGGGGTATGGAATGAAGGTTCTAGAGAGAGTTGTTTAGTAGTCCTCACCATTTTGTAAAATAATGTATCAATAAATGTGATGGGGATTTATTTGAGTATAGATATTGTCTAAAAGATAATATTTGTATTTAAACTCACAGTTTCTTGTTGTAATAATAAAGTTGTAGTTGTTTACATACCATGTATTTGGCGACTTTCGAGAATGGGTGTGGTGTATACCTATTTTGGGCGTCACAACTTCTGTTATTCCATTCATTATTATTACATTGGAATAACTTTTGTAAAAGTGGCATACCCTATACATAACCTTTGTATCTATGGCAGATACCTATACTTGGTGAAATCCTTATGTTATTCCATTGCTTATTATTACATTGGAATAACTTTTGTATCTGTGATTTACCTATACTTGGTGACATTCTTATATTATTACATTGGAACATCACATGCATGTGTTTTTACAATCGGACACGGTTCCGCTTTTATTATTACATTGGAACATCACATGCATGTATTTTACACCTGGACTGGTTAAAATCTTTTATCATTCTGTTGGAATATCCTATCGATGTGTTTTACAGGATCTGGTTCCATCTTTATTATTACATTGGAACATCCCGCATGCGTGTAATTTCACGACACAGGTTCCGTTATTATTATTACATTGGAATAACTTTGTCATCGCAATCTGCGTACGTGGTGATTTCTTTTGTTATTCCATTCTTTATTATACCCAAATTGGTTAAAACTTTGACTTATACTCCATGAAATTAGTGGAATATCCTTGATATTTGCGTTTCATCCAAAGATTTTTTTCATGGAAATATTCTTCCGATCATTCTTGAATTTTACTCTACAAAATAGTATCGTGTTGACAATTTGGGACGTTAATAATTCATGGATTAAATAATTCTTGAACTTGTTTTATTGAATTATTATGTCATTGTCATCATCCTCATGATATATTATGTTATCTTTGGCTTACGTGCATAGATGAACTTAGTATGATTATGACCGAGGATCATTCGGTATAATCATGGCTTGTTATAAATGATGTGATAAAAGTCCTCGGTGGCTTGTAATGCGGTGATGGATAGTTTTTGGTATGATTATGACGAGGGGTGATTCAAAGATAGTCATGACCATTGATAATTTGATGAAAATCCTTGGCCAAGTGTATGCGGGGATGATTATATGTGGTGGTTTATTTATTAAAAATTTGAGTCTCGTGATATAAAAAATTGATGAAAACCTTTTAAAACCTAAAAGATAGTAGACTTTATTCTCTACTTGACTCTTTTAATGGATTGCTAATTCATTGCTGAGATTAAACGGTTGTCTATTGTATTTTATCGGTTTAACACTTTGTTGAAGGCTAATGATAATTTATTACGCATTATCTTAGTCATAATATTTCTTCTTGGGCTAGTTGAGCTCACCCTTTCTTTCATTTTGTTCTCTTGAAATGAGAACATACACAGAGACGAGTCGGGGAGCGAAGTAATGGTCGAGAGGATAGCATTAGTAGTCCTCATTATTACGTGAAATAGTGTGATAATAGTTGTAATGAGGACTCCTTTTGAGTTTGTATAATATCTAGTAGACAATATTTGTATTCAAACTCACGGTTTATGTCGTATTGTATACTGCAGCAGTTATATTAGTAAGTTGTATTTGAATTTATGTACCATGTAAGTGGCGACCCAAGATGGGTAACGTATACCTAATTTTGGGGGCGTCACAATGCAAGTTGTCATATTATATTCGATTGGTCGGGGAATATTCGTTTTAAACAAAAAATATTCATACGACGGCACAATCATTAGTGGACCCCTAGCGGAATTATTATCGGATTGAGAAAACGACAAAAATATTTTATTGAAAATAACGGCGGAAGTTTTACTGGTTGATCTTTGTTGAACTACTCGGTAGTAAAAAATGTCTGATGTCTGGCGTTGTTGCGTAGTAGCACATGGTATTGATTATTGATATTTATGTGAGAAGTCACTCGGTTTTGTTCAATTATTGCTGATAGTTCTTTGCATAGTATCTCACATTATTTGATTTAATTATTGTTGATTTAGAAGTTTTGTTTTATTAAGTAATAAAATAGAAACATCTTTTATATAAAATAGAATACTTTATTAAAGTTATTACATAAATAGAATATATTATATTCTATTATGCATAGTGTTTTGCATAGTAAAATCTTTTTATATAAAAAGCGAGAATACTTTATTAAAGTTATTCTATAAATAGAATATATTATATTTTATTATGCATAGTGTTTGCATAGTGCCCATATAGTGTTTGCATAGTAAAAATCTTTTTATATAAATAGAATATATTATATTTTATTTAAAAGATTTTTCTTTAAATATGGACCGTCAAATTAAAGTAAATCAATCTGACCGTTCATGGATTAGTTCTTATGCATTCCATTTTCCTATAAATAAGCTCATTCCTTTATTATTTTCTTTACGAATTCACTTTGAACTCTAGAGAGAGAAACTATAGAGATAGAAGAAAAGTTTTACTCTACTTCACTACTCTTATATCAAGTATTATTTTACGGTAAGGGATATTATTCTTTTGTATTCAAGAAGAGAACTTACATTATTCCATTTCTTTATTGTTACATTGGAATAACCTAAATCGCCATGAGCTACCCTATACTTGGTGACATTCTTCATTATTCCGTCTTTATTATTACGTGCCGGAATATCACATACATGCTTATCTGTAGGACTGGTTCCATTTTATTATTAAAAGTCTTTATTATTACGTTTAATATCATCACATGCATCTTATCTGTGGGACTGGTTCCATCATTTATTATTCCGTATTTATTATTACATTGGAATATCACAGCCGGTTAAATTTCACGACTGGTTTCCGTTATTATTATTACATTGGAATAACCATCTATCTGAAATACATGCGTGGTGATATCTTTTGTTATTCCATTCGGTATTATACTCAGTTGATTAAAATTTTGACTTCTATACTCCATGAAATTAGTGGAATATCCTTGATATTTGCGCTTCATCCAGTATTTTTCATGGAAGTATTCTTCTGAGCATTCTTGAATTTTATTCTACAAAGAAGTATCATGTTGACAATTTGGACGTTATTGGTTCTTGGACAAATTAATTCTTGAACTTGTTTAATTGAATTCTTATATCATTGTCATCATCCTCATGTTTATGTTATGTTGAAAGTCATCATGGCTTTTGTAGTGCATAGATGGACTTGGTATGATCGAGGATTATTCGGTATAATCATGGCCGTAATGTTACAAATGATGTGAAAATTAAAAGTCCTCATTGGCCCGTAGTGCGTTGATGGGCCGAGTTTTGGTATGATTATGGCTATGGATTCTCTTGACGAGGGAGCAAAGATGAATTGTTTTATGGCATGATCGGGATAGTTGATGAAAACACGATTATCTTTGGCCGTAGTGCATGGATAATTCGTGGTGGATATCTTAAAGAATATCCTTAGCCTGTAGTGCAGGTATGATTTAATGATGTGGATTATTTATTGAGCTAAGTCTCAGCGATAACAGTGATGAAAAACCTTTTTAATCATAAAAGATAGTAGATTTATTTTTTACTTGACTCTTTTAATGGATTGCATGTTCCGCTGCAGTTAAACTTGATGTCTATTGTATTTTATCAGTTTAACATTGTTGGAGGCTAATGATAATTTATTCTGCATTATCTTAGTCATAATATTTCTTCTTTGGGCTAGTTGAGCTCACCATTTCTTCACTTTATTCTCTTGAAATGAGAATATAAATTTGGGACGCCGAGTCGGGGAGCGGAGTGATGGTCCGAGAGGATAACATTAGTAGTCCTCACTATTTTGTGAAATAGTGTGATAATAATTATAATGAGGACTCCTTTTGAGTTTGTATAATCTCTAGTAGACAATAATTGTATTCAAACTCACGGTTTATGTTTTGTCGTATTGTACCACGGCAGTTGTATTAGTATGTTGTATTTGAATTCTGTACCATGTATCTGGCAACCCAAGATGGGTGATGTATACCTAATTTTGGGGGCATCACAGTTGGTATCAAAGCTTAGGGATATGATCCCTGGCTAAGATGTGAGACAAGAACTAGGAGGGGAGAGACGGGAAATTCCTTCGCTAGTATGACCTACCTAAGTTTATTTGGTATTTGATTGGTCGGTCAGAGTATAGTGATAATATGTTGCATGTCAATTAACCCTTGTTTTATGGCAGTGTTTGAAAATGGCATCCGAGAATGTTGAGATTATCAATGGAGCACAAGAGACCGTTGAGTCTCCACAGATCAATAATCAGGATAATGTGCAGACGAAGGACGATACTCCTTATGAAAACAATAACACCGATGAAATGGTGAATGATGGGATGGTCGAGGCTTTATGCGATTCATGCGACAACGGTGACGCGCTCTCATCCAAAATGCGGTAGAAATCTGATAACTCTCGGGACGGTCACCATTAAGCGGTTTAAGGATCAATTCATGCAATAACAGGTGACGGCTCTCATCCATAATGCGGTGGAAACAATGGTTACTCACGGTTGGTCACCGCTAAGCGATTCAAGGAGCTGGGACCACTTTGGATTTTTGGGAAAGCGAAACCACTTAAGGCGAAGACATGGATAAAGCAGATTACCAAGATATTTGATGTCTTGGAATGCTCGAGGAGCAAAAGGTTCCATTCGCCACCTTTTATGTTGCGTGAAGAAGGAGATCATTGGTGGGAATCAGAAAGCGTACCCGACTGGCCTTTTCAAGATGTCTTGGGAGAAGTTCGAAGAATTATTCAACGACAAGTACTTTCACGAAAGTATTAAATCACATGAAGGAGGTAGAATTCATCAAGGTGGAGCAAAACAATATGACCGTGTCGCAAAGATGCGAGGCTAAGTTTGCGAAGTTATCCCGGTTTGCATCCCATTTAAATCGATAATGAGGAAGCGAATGACGCGAATGTTTTTGCGAGGTTTGAAACCCGATATCGTCGATACCTCATTTCTCACAAACTTTGTTTATATTCGGATGTTGTGAATAGGGCTCGATTATTGGAGCGCGATAATGAGTCAAGCTGAACCAAAAGGCAATGACCAACAACACGATAATAATCATACGGTGTGGCGGTCGCCTGAACAACGATAACCATCGTGGGGATATTATTATGCGAAGAATGGTAACCATTTCGGTGGTAATCATGGCGAAGATAATAAGAATGGACATTTTAAGAAGAGAAGGTTCAACAATGGCGTGAAGGCGTCGGCACCAAAGACCGTTTCAAAGGAAGAAGAAGCGCCCATCGGTCAGTATGTTTCAAATGCGGACAAGAGGGACACATCCGTCAAACTATGCGCAACAATCCAAAGCGTGTTTTAATTGCGGAAGAAGGTCACCTAGCTCGATTTTATCGTATGGTGAAGTCAAGTCAATCGGGATAGTGATGACAAAGGATGTCCCGCATAAGCCAAAGCCCGTAGTTTAAGAGAGCGTTTTTTTTCTCGTGGCGAGGAACTTGAATAAAATTATCACGGGTAAGTTAATCATAAGCTCTTACGAAGTCTATAACGTGTTGAATCTGGGTTATTCACTCTTTTATTTCACCTAGTTGTGTTCAATGTTTTTACTTAACTCCTTAGAAGTTAAACTTTGATTTATCTATTGAAACTCCATTGGGAGAAACCTTCGTTACCTCCACTGCTTATAAATCTTGTTTGATTCAAATCGACACTTTCACGTTACTATCGATCTTACCTCTTTGAAAATACTTGCCTTTGATGTGGTTTTTTTAAGCGATTGGTTAACTACTCATCATGTTTTTAAATGGTTGTTAGCTTTCATATTCTAACCAACCTATTATGCGAATTCAAGCAACGAAACCACTAAATTCAATCATTGTCATATCAAGCCATAAGTAAAGATCCCCGATCCTTTTGTTGATGACTTCTTTGTGTGGAATGCACCAAAGCCAGACTTTCTGTAGGCGACGTCGTGAATGACGATGACAAGTTGATAGGTATTATTGTGAAGTGCTATCTAGGTTAAGGGATAGAAGTCACAGTTGGTATCAATGTGACGTATTATCCAAGTCTTGGATGAGAGTAACAGTTTTGAATGATATTTCTATCATTAATAAATTTCTTGACGTATTCTTGAAGACTTCTTAGCCTACCCTTAGAGCGTGAGGTCGAATTTTGTATTGACTCCAGTACGAAACCCATTTTTAAAACCCTCAAATATTTCTTCAACTAAAATGAACGTATAACGTGCCAAAGACGTTGACTCGAGCTGTTGAAGATTACGATCATACCATTCAATACCATTGTGGGAAAGCGGATGTAGTAGGCGGCGTGTTGAGTAGAAGATCGGATGCGTTTACGAGTGCGATGTTGTTAACACAAAGACTCATTTCGTATAACTTACAAGTGATGAAGATAGAGTTAAAGACTGTAGGGACCCACGCGAAAATAACGAATATACGAGTAAAATCGACTTTAATCGATAAAGTTAAAGACGCTCAAGCTACATACCCAAATCTGATGAATGTGAAGAAAAAGGTTCAAGAGGGCGTTTGTGACGCCCCCAAAATAGGTCCATTCCATCCAACCCATTACGAATTCGCCAAATACATGATACGAAATAACTACAACTTTATTATTACAACATATAAACGTGAGTTTAAATACGAGATATTGCCATCTAGACAATATCCACACGCAAATAAATCCCCATCATAATTATTGATACATTATTTTATAAAATGGTGAGGACTACTAAACAACTCTCTCTAGAACCTTCATTCCATACCCCAAACTAGTACTTCGCTACATTCTCGCCTCCCGAGAAGAAAAATGGAACAACAAGGAAAAGGGTGAGCTCAACTAGCCCGGTAAAAGAACATTATGACTAAGATAACATAGAAGCAAATTATCATTAGTCTTCAACAGAAAAAAATCTAATAGAATACAATAGGCGACCGGTTTTAAATCAACAATCATAGCGAAACAACAATTCATTAGAAGAGTTAAGTAGAGAATGCAAACTACTATCTTCTATATATGAATTTAAAAGTTCATCGTCGATATTTTATCCTGTAACATCAATAAATATATATCTGGAATCAAATATTCATCTTTGCACTTTAGGCCAAAGATATTCATCAGTTGATCATGTTCATCTAAACACCTGTTCATCTTTGCACTACGGGCCAAAGATATTAATCAGTCGGTCATATTCATCTCAACACTTGTTCATCTTTGCACTTTCTGAAGCCAAAGATATTCATAATATCATCATTTAGGGTGAGGATGATGAAAAATATTTTAAAGGAAACGAATCCAATGAAACAAAAGAACAAATATTAAGGATTCGTATTTTAAACAATCCAAGTTCAAAAATACTTCATAAGTAATCAGAGTGGAGTAAAATTCAAGAATGATCAAAACATGGATACAATCAAAGCTAGTATCCATAATAGATATTTTGGACGAAAAATGAAAAATTTTATTTTTCTGTGAATAGTGCCGTATTCATGAATAGTGCCGTATACGTGAATAGTGTCGTATACGTGAATAGTAACTCCGGCACCAAAAGATAGAAATTTCATAAAAAACATCATCATGCTTCGTGAATAGTACTCGTGAATAGTAACTCATGAATAGTAACTCGTGAATAGTAACTCATGAATAGTAACTGTGACGCCCCCAAAAAAGGTATACATCACCTATTCTGAGTTGTCAATACATGGTACAGAAACAACTACAACTTTATTATTACAACAAGAAAAGCGTGAGTTTGAATACAAATATTATCTTCAGACAATATCTATACTCAAATAAATCCTCATCACATTTATTGATACATTATTTTACAAAATGGTGAGGACTACTAAACAATTCTTTCTAAAACCTTCATTCCATACCCCACACTAAGTACTCGCTTATATTCTCGCCTCACGAGAAGAAAAATGGAACAAAAAGGAAAAGGGTGAGCTCAACTAGCCCAATAAAGAATATTATGACTAAGATAATATACAACAAATTACCGTTAGTCTTCAATGGGGAAAATCTAATAGAATACAATAGACAACAAATTTTAAATCAATATTCGCAATGGAAATAATAATTCATTAGAAGAGTTAAGTAGAGAATGCAAACTACTATCTTCTATGTATGAATTTAAAAGTTCATCGTCTATTTTTATCCTGTAAACATCAATCAATATACATCCGAATCAAATATTCATCTTTGCACTACAGGGCCAAAGATATTCATCGATTAATCAAGTGTTCATCTAAACACCTGTTCATCTTTGCACTACAGGCCAAAGATAATCTTCAGAAATCATTCATCTTTGCACTACAGGCCAAATGTAAGACCCCAACTTATTATTAATGAAATTTAATTTTCTCTATTTATTATTTTGAAATAGTAAGGGTTGATTTGATTAATGTGGATAGTTAAGGGTTAAATACGCAAATATTTCAAAATAAGCAAGTGGTTATAAAATATTCATTGTTGTTTGGGAATATTCGTTTGGTCGTGGAATATTAAATCTTTGTCGGGAATATTCGTATGACAATGACGCAACCATGTGACGTGTGGGCCCCATAACGGAAAGCGATTGGATGAAGAAAACGACAAATATAAGTTGTTTAAAAATAACAGGCGTGGTTATTACAAGAATTAACACTATTGGAATACCCGGTGGTTAAAACACACGATGTCTGCGTTGTTACAAGATGAACCACGATATTGCACCAATTATTGAAGGCACTACTCAATAATGGTTACGATAATAATCGCTCAAATATTTTAGTTTATTGAGTTAATAATTGTTTGTGTTGATATTTTATATTCTTGTTGTTTCAATAATTGTCATTACACAATTTTTTCATTATCGGACAATAATTCATATTATCCTAATAATATTATTAGATAACATTATTGGCAATGTCTAGAAAGTTCTGTCTAAGGAGAGGTTTGGTCACCTAATTGCGCACCAGTAAGAAGAAATTCTTATTGGAAAGCCCCCTCTTTCTTGGGAACTGCCTGGTTGTCAATATTGTGATTCTGTAATATTATTTGTGAATAATTAATTATTGATTCATATGATGAGGAAAATATTGATTTTATGTGGATATAGATGGAGAAAAATTTTAATGTGACAATTGTTGAAAATTGAAATTTTATCTTTTTCTGATAAGATAATGTATTATTATATTTTAATAATATAATAATGATGATATTTTTACAACGAATGTGGGATATATGAGTATACGAGGAGGAAGAGTATTTTTGTTGCAATAAATGTTTTAAACATGTTAAACATGTCGGTGGACCCCATTTATTGACTGAAATTTGATTATAGCCTGTAAAATTGCCCGTTTGTGGATTTCGGTCAATTTCTGTTTGGAATTTGGAAAAAATTTCTTCTGCAAAGTTGTAGAGAATTGAATTTCCTATAAAAACTCGCGAGATTCGAATTTTCTGATAAAAGGGCTATTTATTATGAATTATTGAAGTTCTTAAGCTCCGAAATAATTAATTTTTGGAAGTTTTAATTATTTTTATTATGAAAAACGTTTTTGTCATTAAAGGTGGGTCTTGCATGTGATGTAAATGCTGAATTCAGATCCTTAAAAGTGGGCGTAGGAATTTGTAATATTAATATTAATATTTTATTAAATTTTCGCTTTGGTGTTACAAGCATTTTCCTATAAATAGGGTGAGACCCCGCATTTTATCAATAAAGATTTAAATTTTGTTTCTTAAATAATTTTTTTAATATTATGGTGTGAATTTTGAAGAGATAATATTATAGTCATGTGGGTAGATTTATAAATTTTGCAAAGTACGCAAGTGGTTATATTATATTCGATTGGCCTGGGAATATCTTGGCTATAGCAGGAATATTCGCATAACTACAAATCATCATTGGGACCCCATAATGTAATTATTGCTTGATCGAGAAAACGACAAAAATATTTTATTAAAATAACTACGAAGTTTTACCGCTGATACTGCTGAACTACTCTTAGAGTAAAAGTACAAAGAATACGCAGGGTCGCATAAGAAAGATTACCTGTATTGATTATCGATGCTTATGTGAGAAGTCACTCACTTTGATTCCATTATCACGATTAATAATATGAATTATTATAATGATAATGACGCTTTTGTTTTATTCAGTATTATTAACGTAATAAAATGTAAACATCTTTTATATAAAATAGAATACTTTATTAAAGTTATTCTATAAATAGAATATATTATATTTTATTACGATAGTGTTTATAGTATTTTGCATAAGTTGTTTTCAGATAAGATTGCATAAAGGTTTGCATAGTAAAATGTTTTTATATAAATAGAATATATTATATTTTATTTAAAAGATTTTTCTTTAAATATGGACCGCCGATTAAAAAGTAAATCAATCTGGACCGCTCATGGATTAGTTACTATGCATTCCATTTTCCTATAAATAAAGCTCATTCCTTCATTATTTTCTTACTTAATTCATCAAAACTCTAGAGAGAGAAATTATAGAGAGAAGCTATAGAGAAAATTATAGAAAGAAAGAAGAAGAGTTCATTCTTTGATACTTCACTACTTCTATATTCAGTTTTTTTACTAGTAGGGGTGTTATTCTTTCTTCTTCATGAAGAGAACTTCATATTCCATTCATTATTATTCTGTTGAATAACTCGTAAAAGTGGCATACCCTATACATAACCTCAGATACGCCAGATACCCTATACTTGGTGAAATCCTTATGTTATTCCATTGCTTATTATTCTCATTGAATAACTCAGATACGCTGGCTTACCCTATACTTGGTGACATTCTTCTATTATTCTCGTTGAACATCCTCGTCATGTTTTTACACCTTTGACCGGTTCCGCTTTTATTATTATTCTCGCTGAACATCCTCGTCTGTGGTGTTTTACACCGACCGGTTCCGCCTTTTTATCATTCTCGCTGAATATCCTATCTGTGTTTTACACCGGATCCGGTTCCATCTTTATTATTCTCGTTGAACATCCCGCTTGCAGAATTTCACCTCGACCGTTCCGTTATTATTATTCTCGTTGAATAACTCGCCTATGCCAAGTACCGCATGCACGGTGATTTCTTTTGTTATTCCATTCTTTATTATACCCAAATGGTTAAAACTTTGACTTCTATACTCCATGAAATTAGTAGAATATCCTCGATATTCATGCTTTCATCCAAAGATCTTTCATGGAAATATTCTTCCGATCATTCTTGAATTTTACTCTACAAAACAAAGATCATGTCGACAATTTGGACGTTAATAATTCATGGATTAAATAATTTTGAACTTGTTTTATTGAATTATTATGTCATCATCATCATCCTCATGTTATATTATGTTATCTTCGCTTACGCAAGATAGATGAACTTAGTATGATTATGACCAGGATCATTCTAAGATAATCACGACTTGATATAAATGATGTGACAAAAGTCCTCAAAGGGCCTGTGAATGCAAATGATGGATAGTTTTTGGTATGATTATGACCAGGGGTGATTCTTGTATAGTCACGACCATCGATAATTTGATGAAAATCCTCGACCGTGGTACAGTGGATGATTAGATGTGGTGGTTTATTTATTAAACCGAGTCTCAAATGATAAAAATTGATGAAAACCTTTAAAACCTAAAAGATAGTAGATTTTATTCTCTACTCGACTTTTTTAATGGATCAGCTATTCCGCCGCAGCTTAAACCGTTGTTCATTGTATTTTATCGCTTAACATCGTTGAAGGCTAATGATAATTTATTCTCGCATTATCTTAGTCATAATATTTCTTATCGGGCTAGTTGAGCTCACCCTTTCTTTCACCGTTTCTCTTGTGAAATGAGAACATAGCCGGGACGAGCCTGGGAACGTAAGTAATGGTCCGAGGATAAGATTAGTAGTCCTCACTATTCTCGTGAAATAAAGTGTGATAATAGTTGTAATGAGGACCTTTTCGAGTTTCTAGTATAATATCTAGTAGACAATATTTGTATTCAAACTCACGCTTTATGTCGATTGTATACCTACGCTTATATTAGTAAGTTGTATTTGAATTTATGTACCATGTAAGTGGCGACCCAAGATGGGTGACGATACCTAATTTTGGGGCGCCACAACAGGTATCGTAGCTTAGGATATACGATCCCCGCTAAGATGTGAGAATAAGAACTAGGAGGGGAGAGACGGGAATTCCTTCGCTAGATGACCTACCCAAGTTTATTTGGTATTTTATTGGCTCACGTAATATAGGATAATTTGTTATATGTTAATTAACCCTTGTTTTGTGACAAAGTTTGAGAATGGCATCCTAAAATGCCGAGATAAGCAATGAAGCACATGAGAGTGTTGATTCAAATTTCAAACAAAAGGTAACGACCAACAACACGATAATAATCATATCGGTGGCAACGGCCATCGTAACAATGATAACCATCGTGGGGAAATTATCATGCTAAGAATGGTAACCACTTCTGGTAATCACGGCAAAGATAATAGAAGTGGAAATTTCAAGAAGAGAAGGTCATTTAGCTCGATTTTGTCAGATAAAAAGTCAAGTCCAGTCGATAGTGGCACCAAAGGCGGATACGGACAAAACAAAGTCGCTGGTTTTCAGAAGAGCGCTTTTCACGACTTCTCAAAAGTGGGTAAACCGAACGGTTAGCACGTTAAGTTAGTTAATTATAAATTCTTAAGTCTATACCTTATTAGATACCTGCTTCTACCCATTCTTTTATCTCTCTTGCTTATGCTCAACGCTTAAATTTGACTCGAGAAATTAGACTTTGATTTATCTATCAAACTTCGCTGAGAAACCTTCACCTCCATCGCTTATTAATCTTGTTGTTTCAAATAAACACTTTCACGCTACTTGTCGATCTTATCTCTTTGAAAATACTTGCCTTTGAGGTAATTTTTGAAAACGATTGATTAACTACTCATTATTCTTTTTGTAAGGTTGTTAGCTTTCATATTCCTAACCAACCCGTTATACTAATTCAAAGTAACCAAATCCTAAAGTTAATCATCATTATATCAAGCCATAAGTAAAGAGCCCCGATCCTTTCGTTGTTGACTTCCTTGTGTGGAATGCACCAAGCCGCACTTTCAGAGGCGACGCCGTGAATCAAGATGGCAAGTTGATAGGTATCATTGTGAGGTGCTATCTGTGTTAAGGATGTAAGTCACAGCTGGTATTAATGTGACGACTATCCAAGTCTTGGACGAGAGTAATAGCTTTTGAATGATATTTCTATCATTAATAAATTTCTTGATTTCTTGAAGACTTCCTAGCCTACCCTAGAGCGTGAAATCGAATTTTGTATCGACCCCAAAGATAAAAACCCATTTCTTAAACCCTCAAATATTTCTTCAACTAAAAGGAATCATTACGTGGTTTATGATGAAAGTCATAATAAAAGCATTGACTAATGAAAATCATGGGTATATGAAGTATTAGTAAGTTTTATGATGAGTTATGTTGGTTAGTATGTGAAAACATGAAAGTTTCTTAGAAATCACAAAGAGTTGAAAATCGATTTTGGTGAAAAACGTAATATGAAATTCAATCACCATATCTCCTATTATATTTTGAATTTTTGAATGTGGTCAAGTCCTAGAGTTAGATCTATGAGTTACCTAACTAATCCAAGTGGAATTACTGGAAAAGGTGTTGTAGATTTTGTGTGGACTGATTTTAGCAAAGGAGTGCAAAAGCTGCAAAAACCGAAAAAGCTTCTGCCATGATTTTAGAGGGCTGTTTCGGCCACTTAAATTATGAGAAAAATTCTGGCCTTTTGGGACATGAAAGGTATATGGTATAAAGTACCTCCTGTCCAAAAATGAGCTCATTCTCGACTTAAAATGAGCAAGTTATGACTATTTCAATATTTAGGTTTTCCGATTTAAAAACGCTATAACCGAGTTCTATAACTCCGATGACCATGAAATTTAAACTAGAAGCTCACGTTAACATGTGTAAGGTCCTGCCAAGATTTGGGAATTTTTGGAGTTAAACTTGAGGTAGCTAATTTCTTAAGGAATTAATTAGAAATTGATTTTTGAAAAATAGTAAATGAATTTTAAAAATTCCGAGAAAAATATATTTTCATTATGGGACTATATTATGCTAAATCCCAGAAAAGAAATATTTTTGGGACTGATTTGGTATTTTTCATGAAAATAGTTTAGTTACTTAACATATGAGTTAAATATGTTATGTGAAGTAACAAAGTTGAAAATAGGATTTTTATGGCTGCTAGAGAATCCTATATAGAGTATATGCATATTTTTTTGATGAGGGATTTGATAATTGGTGATGATATTTTATGAGTATGGCATTTTTGAATGATTAAATGCATTATATGGTAAAGCGTAAACAATTGAGATAAATTGTTTATAAATTTAAGAAGTGATTAAAATATTGTTATAATATTAATGATATTAGATTATGAGATTATTAAGTGATTGATAACATGGATATATTCTTGAATCCTCGGATAAATTATATTATAAATGTTTAATATTTATCCTTTATCTCATTCGATCGATTCTTTATATCATTATCCTCATGCTTATATTACGTTGAAAGTCATCTCGTATTCAGAAAGATAGATGATGGACTTGGTATGATTATGACTGTGATTGTTCTAAGATAATCATAACCAGTAATTGAAAACACAATTATCTTCGGTCGTAGTGCATGGATAATTTGTGGTCGTGATACAATGAATACACATTATCTTCGCCGTAGTGCATGGATAATTTGTGGTCGTACTAATGAATACATATTATCTTCGTCGTAGTGCATAATGAATACACAATTATCTTTAGCCGTAGTGCATGGATAATTTGTGGTCGTGATACTAATGAATACACAATTATCTTTCGCCGTAGTGCATGGATAATTTGTGGTCGTGATACTAATGAATACACAATTATCTTCGCCGTAGTGGTAGATAGTATGGATAATTTGTGGTCGGATAATTTGTGGTCGTGATACTAATGAATACACAATTATCTTCGCGTAGTGTATGGATAATTTGTGGTCGTGATACTAATGAATACACAATTATCTTCGCCGTAGTGTATGGATAATTTGTGGTCGTGATACTAATGAATACACAATTATCTTCGGGCAGTCGTGGATAATTTGTGGTCGAATACTAATGAATACACGATTATCTTCGGATCAGTAGTATAATTTGTGGATCGAATACACAATTATCTTCGGTCAAGTGGATATTGGATAATGAATACACGTGGTCGTGATACTAATGAATAATGAATACACGATTATCTTCGGCCGTAGTGTACGGATAATTCGTGGTCGTGATACTAATGAATATCCTCGCCCGTAGTGTGGGGATGATTCGATGATATGGATTAATTATCGAAATGAGTCTCAAAGAATGAAATATTAATTCATGGATGTGGTAAAAGTCATCTTCGGCGTCAGAAGCATTGATAGATTTGGTATGATTACGACCACCACGATTATTCTTCTAAGATAATCACGATCAGAATTGAAAACACGAATATCCTTAGCCAAGAAAGCAAAATGGATAATTCGTGGTCAGGATACTATTGTCGAGTCTCAAAGATTATTGGTTTACAATTATATATCTTCTTTGCCCATAAAGGCAAAAAGATGAATTGTTAATGAATATCTTCGCCTGATTACAAAGATGAATTTAATATTTTCAACGATAAAGGTATTCAAGGTATCCTCACCTCTTTATCATACTGTGTATCGCACTTCTAATTTCGAGGGCTTAAATTCCATAAGGAGGGGAGATCAGAGACCCTCAGATTTTATCAATAAAGATTTAAATTTTGTCAAAATAATTTTTAATATTATGGTGTGAATTTGAGATAATATTATAGTCAGGGTAGTATTTATAAATTTTGCAAAGTATGCAAGTGGTTATATTATATTCGATTGGCCTGGGAATATTCTTGCTTAGCAGGAATATTCGTATAACTACCAATCATCAGTGGACCCCATTAATGTAATTATTGTTTGATCGAGAAAACGACAAAATATTTTTATTAAAATAACTACGAAGTTTTACCGCTGATACCGCTGAACTACTTTAGTAAAAGTACAAGAATACGCAGTGGTCGCATAGAAGACACCTGATTGATTATCGATGCTTATGTGAGAAGTCACTCACTTGATTCCATTATCACGATTAATAATATGAATTATTATAATGATAATGACGCTTTTGTTTTATTCAGATTATTAACGTAATAAAATGTAAACATCTTTTTATATAAAATAGTATACTTTATTAAAGTTATTCTATAAATAATATATATATTTTATTTTATTATGATAGTAGGTAGTATAAATTTTGCATAAGGTTTTGATAAGATTGCATATAAGGTTTGCATATAAGAAAATGTTTTTATATAAATAGAATATATTATATTTTATTTAAAAGATTTTTCTTAAATATGGACCGCCGATTAAAGTAAATCAATCTGACCGCTCATGGATTAGTTACTACGCATTCCATTTTCCTATAAATAAGCTCATTCCTTCATTATTTTCTTACTTAATTCATCAAACTCTGTAGAGAAAATTATAGAGAGAAGCTATAGAGAGAAAAATTATAGAGAGCAAGAAGAAGAGTATTCTCGCTACTTCACTACTTCTATATTCAGCCTTTTTTAGTGTAAGTAAGGGTGTTATTCTTTTCTTCGAAGAGAACTTCATTATTCCATTCATTATTATTCTCGCTTGAATAACCTCGTAAAAGTGGCATACCCTATACATAACCTCGATACGCCAGATACCCTATACTGGTGAAATCCTTATGTTATTCCATTGCTTATTATTCTCATTGAATAACTCAGATACGCTGCCCTTATACCTATACTTGGTGACATTCTTCTATTATTCTCGCTGAACATCCTCGTCTCAGGTTTTTACACCTCGACCGGGTTCCGCTTTTTTATTATTCTCGCTTGAACATCCTCGTCGTGTGTTTTACACCGACCGGTTCCGCTTTTTATCATTCTCGCTGAATATCCTATCTCGCAGTGTTTTTTACAATCGGATCGGGTTCCATCTTTATTATTCTGTTGAACATCCTCGCTTGCAAAAATTTCACCGACCGTTTCCGTTATTATTATTCTCGCTGAATAACCTGCTCATGCGCGGCACCGCATGCACGGTGATTTCTTTTGTTATTCCATTCTTTATTATACCCAAATTGGTTAAAACTTGACTTCTATACTCCATGAAATTAGTAGAATATCCTCGATATTCATGCTTTCATCCAAAGATCTTTCATGGAAATATTCTTCCGATCATTCTTGAATTTTACTCTACAAAACAAAGATTATGTCGACGAAATTTGACGTTAATAATTCATGGATTAAATAATTTTGAACTTGTTTTATCAATTATTATGTCATCATCATCATCCTCATGTTATATTATGTTATCTTCGCTTACGCGCATAGATGAACTTAGTATGATTATGACCTGTGGATCATTCTAAGATAATCACGACTTGATATAAATGATGTGACAAAAGTCCTCAAAGGGTCTGTAATGCAAATGTTGATGGATAGTTTTTGGTATGATTATGACCAGGGTGATTCTAAGATAGTCACGACCATCGATAATTTGATGAAAATCCTCGACCGTGGTACGTGGATGATTAGATGTGGTGGTTTATTTATTGTCGAGTCTCAAATGATAAAAATTGATGAAAACCTTTAAAACCTAAAAGATAGTAGATTTTATTCTCTACTCGACTTTTTTAATGGATCGCTTATTCCACGCAGCTAAACCGGTTGTCTATTGTATTTTATCGCTTAACATCTGTCAAGGCTAATGATAATTTATTCGCATTATCTTAGTCATAATATTTCATCGGGCTAGTTGAGCTCACCTTTTTTTCACCGTTTTCTTCGTGAAATGAGAACATAGCCGGGACGAAGCCTGGGAACGAAGTAATGGTCCGTAGGATAAGATTAGTAGTCCTCACTATTCTCGTGAAATAGTGTGATAATAGTTGTAATGAGGACTCCTTTTGAGAGTTCAGATAATATCTAGTAGACAATATTTGTATTCAAACTCACGCTTTATGTCGATTGATTGCATACACTACGCTTATATTAGTAAGTTGTATTTGAATTTATGTACCATGTAAGTGGCGACCAAGATGGGTGACGATACCTAATTTTGGGGCGTCACATATATTATCTTAGTCATAATATTCTTTATCGAGCTAGTTGAGCTCACCCTTTTCCTTTTTTGTTCCATTTTTCTCGTGAGAGGCTAGAATATAAATGAGTACGAAGCCTGGGGTATGGAATGAAGGTTCTAGAGAGAGTGTTTTAGTAGTCCTCACCATTTTTATAAAATAATGTATCAATAAATGTGATGAGGATTTATTTGAGTATAGATATTGTCTGAAGATAATATTTGTATTTAAACTCACGCTTTACTTCGTTGTAATAATAAAGTTGTAGTTGTTTCGTACGACGACAACTCGTAATGGGTGATGTATACCTATTTTGGGGGCGCCACAATTTGGTATCGAGCTTAGGATATGATCTCCATGAGATCGGGAATAGAACTAGGAGGGAGAGAGAAAATAAATCCTTCGCTAAAGGTGTCCTACCTAAGCTTATTTGTTAGTTGGTCAAGATATAGGATATTATGTGATATATTGATTTCTTAATTAACCCTTGTTTTATGACAAAAGATTTGAGAATGTCGATCGAGAATATTAACAATGGAAATGAGACCGTGGAGACGCTCAGACTCACCAACGAGGAGAACGTGTAACAGTCGGGCAATGTTCCTCCCGTGAACAACACCATCGAAAGCGATATGATGAACGAGGATGTTTAGAAGCTTTTTGCGCTCATGCAAAATCGCATTTGTGGAGACTCGTGTTCAAAATACAGAGGAAATGATAGCAATTCACTGGTCATCACAAACCAAGCAGCTTCAAAGAGTCGGGACCACCGATTTTAAGGGAAAGCCGATCCGATCACGGCGGAAACACGGGTCAAGCAAATTACCAAGATATTCGATGTCTTGGGATGCACGAGAAACAGAAGTTCCATTCGCCACCTTTATGTTCCGTGGGCGAGGCGTATCATCGGTGGAGTCTCTGTGAAGCATACCCATCCAAATTGCACTCAAAGATGTCTTGGGAGACGCTTTCAGAACTTATTTAATGACAAATACTTTCCTAAAAGTGTTCACTATACGAAGGAAGTGGAGTTCATCGATTGAACAAAACAACACGACGGTGTCTCAAAGACGAGGCAAAGTTTGCAGAGTTATCCAGTGCTCAGCACCTCATTTGGTGGAGAATGAGGAACGATGACGCGGATGTTTCTTAGAGGTTTGAAACCCAAGATACGCCAAGATCTCATTTCTCATAAATTTTCTCTATTCAGATGTTGTAAATGTGGCTCAATTATTAGAGCGAGATAACGAGTACGGGCCAACCGAGGGACCACAACCAGTGGATCGTACTCGTAGATAAAGTACCAATGTAATAATGATAACCAAATGAGAGAAAGAAAAAGACGGACAAAATGGTAACCACTCCGTGGTAATCATGGCCATGAAAATAGAAAGAAGCGAGTCAGAGGAGATTTTAAAAAGAGGAGATTTAACAACGACCATGTGAAGACGACAAAGCGCAAAGAAGAATCGGGTTCTAAGGGAGGAGAACGACCACCCCCATATATGCTATAAATGCGAAAAGAGGGACATATCACCAAACCGCCCACAACAGCTCAAGGTATGCTATAATTGTGGAAAGGAAGGACATATCGCCGAGATCAGACGCAGAATAAACCTAGTTCAATGGGGATTTGACTCAAAAGATCGTCCCGTAAAAGTCAAAGTCAACGATTCCTCGGAAGAGCGCTTTGTCAGACCGGTCATAATGCGAGGAACCCAAACGAGGTGATCACGGTAAGCTATTTATAAATTCTCGCGAAGTTTATACCTTACTTGATACCTGCTAAGTATACCCATTCATTTATCTCTCCCGCATGTGCTCAACGCTTAAACTTGACTCGAGAAATTAGACTTTCGACCTATCTCGTGGAAACTCCGCTAGAGAAACTTTCATCACATCCACTGCTTATAAATCTTGTTTGATTCAAGTTGGCACCATCACCTTACCGTCAACCTTATCTCTTTAAAGATACTTGCTTTTGATGTGATTTTAGGGATTGATTGGTTAACTACTCATCATGCCAAAATTGATTGTTTTCGTAAGGTTGTTAGTTTTCATATTCCTAACCAACCTCGTTGTATTTAATTCAAGCAACTAAACCATTAAAATCAATCACCGCTATATCTAATCATAAAGCTATTCGCTTATCAAAAACTGATGTCAAGCTTTCTTAGCCCATGTTATGGATTTGAATAAAGACACGCCAAATTTGAATAATATTCCCGTTGTTATCGACTTTCCCGACGATTTCAAGAACTTCCTGCCTACCCCGTAACGTGAAGTCAATTCTTTATCGATCTTGAACCCGCATACAAAGCCCATTTCTAAAACCCCATATCGAATGGCTCCTATTGAACTTCAGAGTTAAAGGTCCAACTACAGAATTGTTGGACATCTGCTTTCATCTCGCCCCAAGTACATCTCCTCGGGGTGCTCCTGCTTTTTATTCAGTAAAGAAGAAAGACGGAGTATGCGATTTTGTATCGACTATCTGGAATCGAACCATGTCACCATCAAGAATAGGTATCCTCTACCTCGTATTGATGACTTGTTCGACCAAATGCAAGGGGCACAATTCTTTTCAAAATCGATCTTCGCTCGATATCATCACCAAGATTAGAACCGAGGATATTCCAAAGACCGCTTTAACTCCTAAGACGGGCATTATGAATTCTTAGTCATGTCTTTCTGACTAACTAATGCTCCTCGCGCTTCATGGATATGATGAACCGAGTATTCAAGGAATATTTGATCAATTTGTTGTTGTTTTTTATTGATGACATCCTCATATATTCCAAAAGTCGTGAAGATCATGAGCACCATTTGAAGTCGGTACTCCAAAGGCTTCGTGAAAACAAACTATATGCCAAATTGAAGAAATGCGAGTTCGCTTGAGGAAGTAGCATTCCTCGGGCACGCGGTGTCAAACATGGAGTATCCGCTGATCCCACCAAGATCAAGCAATACAAAGTTGGGAGCAACCAAGTCTTGCGATCAAGTACGAGCTTTTGGGCTTAGTGGGTTATTATCGAGATTCGTGGAAGGGTTTTCTAATCGCTACTCCATTAACTCAAATAACTCCTAAGGATACAAAATTCGCTTGGAGCGAAGAATGCGAGAAAAGTTTCCAAGAGCTTAAGAGGAGACTTATTTCTAAGACTGTTTCTAACAATACCATCCGGTTCGATGATGGATTTGTTATCTACAAATGATGCTTCGTGCAAAGGGTTAGATGTGTTCTCATGCAACGTGGAAAGTCATAGCCTATGCCTCGCGACAACTTAAAGAGTATGAGAGGAATTATCCTACTCATGATCTAGAGTCATGCAATAATTTTTCGCGCTTAAAGATATGGAGGCACTATCTATATGGGGAGAAAGTGGAGATATATTCGCACCATAAAAGCCTTAAATATTTCTTCACTCAAAAGAACTCAACACGCGGCAAAATGACGCTGGGTCTCGAGCTATCGAAAGACTACGACCACACTATTCAATACCATCCCGAAAAGCGAACGTGGTAGTCGACGCGTGAGTAGAAGATCATATGCGAACGAAAAGCGATGATGTCAAGTATACGACAGAGCCAACTTTAATAGAAAAAGTTAAGGTCGCTCAAGCCACACCACAATCTTGAGAGCGATGCGTATGAAGAAGAAGAAAGTACAAGAAGGAGCTATTCCTAAGCGAGAATCGATGAAGAAGGAATACTTCGAGTCCACTCTAGACTTTCAGGTTCCTAACGACTGATTTGAAGTACAAGATTACGATGGAGGCACACAATACACCATTTGCAATCCATCCTCGAAGTACTAAAATGTATCGTGATCTTCGACATACATTTTGGTGGAACAATACGAAGAGAGAGATTGCAAAGTTTATCTCAATGTGTTTAACTTGTCAACGGTAAAGGCGAGCATCTAGTACCTAAGGGTCCGCTGCAACCACTTGAGATTCCGAAATGGAAGTGGGAACACATTACCATGGATTTCACACGGTCTTCCTACGGCTTTCTCAAGGCATCAATGCTATTTGGGTTATTGTTGATAGATTAACCAAGTCTCCGCTTTCTTTTCCGACACGGAGACTTATTCCTCGAACGCCTTGCTAGTATGTACGTGAATGAGATTGTGAGGTTGCATGGCATGCCAAGATCCATAGTTTTGATCGCGACCCAAGATTCACTTCAAGATTTTGGGTTAGCTTGCAAAAAGCTACATGGCACGGATTTACGATTTATTCTAGTTCGATACCATCCTCAAACCAGACGGACAATCGAGAGGACTATTCAAACTCTTGAAGATCTATTAAGACTCGTGTCCTGTACTTCAAGGGCAGTTGGGATAAGTATTTACCATCGGTGGAATTCTCCTACAACAACAAAGCTATCGTGCAAGTATAGGTGTGGCTCCATTCAAGCATTATATGGACGAAAAATGTCGCTTCCAATATGTTGGGATGAGGTGGGTGAAGCAACATTGTTGGGACCCGAGTTAAGACGTATTTGACTCACCGAAAAGATCCAAATGATTCGACAACGATACAAACCAAGACAAGATCGACAAAAGAGTTATGCGGATCTTCATCGAAAGGACGGGAATTTAGTATAGGGGATCATGTATTGTCATGAAGTCGCTCCATGGAAGGGAGTTACAAGATTTGGGAAGAGAGGAAAGCTCAATCCACGATTTATCGGGTCCATTTCAAATTCTCGACCGAGTAGGAAATGTAGCCTATAGACTGCAAGCACCTCCAGTATGTCTCGTGTTCATAATGTGTTTCACATATCTCAGCATTTCAGAATATGTGAAAGACCCGAACCACGCTATAGAAGTTAGTTAACCCCACGAGATAGCCAAGACTTAACGATGAGGAGGTACCACAAGATCTTGGATAGAAAGGAGCATGTCCCACGCCAAGAAAGGTCATACCACAAGTTAAAGTTTTGTGGAGGAATCATGCTATGAGGAAATGACCGGGAATTGAAACGGAAATGAAAGCGAGGTATCCTCACCTTTTCAAACACCAGTACGTACGCCAATTTCGAGGACGAAATTTCATAAGGAGGGAGGTCAGAAGACCCCAACTTATTATTAATGAAATTTAATTTTCTATTTATTATTTTGAAATAGTAAGGGTTGATTTGATTAATGTGGATAGTTAGGGTAAAATACGCAAATATTTCAAAATATAAGCAAGTGGTTATAAAATATTCATTGTTGTTTGGGAATATTCGTTCGTCGTGGAATATTCAGATCGTTGGGAATATTCGTATTTACGACGCCAAGCAGCCCATGTGTGGGCCCCATAACTAAAAAGCGATCGATGAAGAAAACGACAAATATAAGTTGTTTAAAAATAACTACAGAAGTTGTTACCAAGTAATACTGTTAAAATACCCTGGGTTAAAACACAAGAAGATTACCAGATTGCACCAATTATTGATTCTTACGTAAGAAGGCACTACTCAATAATGGTTACAGAATTACCGCTCAAATTTTATTTTATCGATTTAATAATTGTCATGCCTTATATTTTATATTGTCGTTGTTTCAATAATTGTCATTACACAAGATTTTTCATTATCGAAGCAATAATTCATATTATCCAATAATATTATTAGATAACATTATTGGCAATGTCTAGAAAGTTCTGCCTAAGGAGAGGTTTGGTCACCTAATCATGCCACCAAGAAGAAGAAATTTTATCGAAAGCCCCCTTCCTGAACCCGCCTCGTCACAATATCAGATTCTCATAATATTATTTGTGAATAATTAATTATTGATTCATATGATGAGAAAAATATTGATTTTATGTGGATATAGATGGAGAAAATTTTTAATGTGACAATTGTTGAAAATTGAAATTTTATCTTTTTCTCGATAAAATAATTCATTTAAATATATTATTATATTTTAATAATATAATAATGGTGATATTTTTACAACGAATGTGGGATATATGAGTATACGAGGAGGAAGAGTATTTTTGTTGCAATAAATGTTTAAAACATGTTAAACATGCTCATGGACCCCATTTATCGATCGAAATTTGATTATAAATGTAAAATCGCCTGCTTGTGGATTTCTTTGGCCAATTTCTGTTTGAATTTGGAAAACTTTCTTCCGCAAAGTTGTAGAGAATTGAATTTCCTATAAAAACTCGCGAGATTCGAATTTTCTCGATAAAAGGGCTATTTATTATGAATTATTGAAGTTCAAGTCTTAAATAATTAATTTTTGAAAGTTTTAATTATTTTAAATTATGAAAACGTTTTTTTATTAAAGGTGGGTCTTGTGTGTGTGTAAATGGCTGAATTCAGATCCTTAAAAGTGGGCATAGAAATTTGTATATATATATATTATTATTTTATTAAATTTTCTCTTTTTGGTGTTCTAAGCATTTTCCTATAAATAGGTGCTTAGGTTAGAATTGAAAATCACACCGTAAACTCAAGTTTTCTCTCTATATTATCGAGCGATTCTTGTGAGTATTTTGAGTATACTTTGAGTATTGCTTATACTAAGCAAGTTCCCTTCAAAGACTATATATCCTAGATTCAAATTATGTAAGTACTAATCTTTCGAGGTAAGTGGATGTTATTTTTTCTCAAAATGATATTATTTCTTCAATATCATTATGTCAAATATTGATCCAACTTTTTATCAAATTTGAACTTTTTCATGCTCGGGAACGAGTTACTATTCACGAGTTACTATTCACGAGTTACTATTCATGAGTTACTATTCACGAAGTTACTATTCACGAGTACTATTCATGAAGCGTGAAGATGTTTTTTGGGAATTTCTATCTTTTGGTGTCTGAGTTACTATTCACGATATACAGACTATTCACGATACCAACATTATTCATAAAATGAAAATTTTTTTCTTTTCGTCTAAAATATCTATTCGGATACTAGCTTTGATCAGATCCATGTTTTGATCATTCTCAATTTTACACCACTACTATTATTATTTTTGAGGTATTTTTGAACATGGATAAAACAAAGTACTAATCCTTAATCCTTAATCCTTGTCATTTTGTTTCACCGATTCGCTTTTTTAAAAATATTTTTCATCATCCTCACCTTAAATGATGATATTATTGAATATCTTCGCCCCGTAGTAAAAAAATGAATGATTTCTCAATAATATCTTTGGCCCGTAGTGCAAAAGATGAATGTGTGTTTAGATGAATACGACTTAATCGATGAATATCTTCGCCCAGAAGTAAAAGATGAATATTTGATTCCGTATGTATATCGATTGATGTTACAGGATAAAAGATAGACGATGAACTTTTAAATTCATACATGTAAGATAGTAGTTTGCATTCTCTACTTAACTCTTCTAATGAATTATTATTTCACGCGAATATTGATTTAAAATTTGTTGTCTATCAGTATTCTATTAGATTTTTCCCTCGTCAAGACTAACGATAATTTGTTGTATATTATCTTAGTCATAATATTCTTTTATCGAGCTAGTTGAGCTCACCCTTTTCCTTTTGTTCCATTTTTCTCTCGTGAGGCGAGAATATAATGAAAGTACGAAGCTGGGGTATGGGAATGAAGGTTCTAGAGAGAGTTGTTTAGTAGTCCTCACCATTTTTGTAAAATAATGTATCAATAAATGTGATGAGGATTTATTTGAGTATAGATATTGTCTGTAAGATAATATTTGTATTCAAACTCACGCTTTATCATTGTAATAATAAAGTTGTAGTTGTTTTCGTACTCATGTATCGACAACTCGTAATGGGTGATGTATACCTATTTTGGGGGCGCCACCCAAAGATATTCAATAATATCATCATTTAAGATCGAGGATGATGAAAAATATTTTTAAAGAAACGAATCCAAAGGAAACAAAATGACAAGGATTAAGGATTAAGGATTCGTGATTTTATTTTATCCATGTCCAAAAATACCTCAAAAATAATCATAGTGGTGTGTAAATTCAAGAATGATCAAAACATGGATACAATCAAAGCTAGTATCCGTAATAGATATTTTGGACAAAAAGAAAAAAATTTTTTTTCTATGAATAGTGCCGATAGGTCCGATAATACGTGAATACGTGAATAGTAAATCCGACACCAAAAGATAGAAATTTCCCAAAACATCTTCACGCTTAATATGATATAGTACTCGTGAATAAGAATCTCGTGAATAGTAACTCATGAATAGTAACTCGTGAATAAGAACTCATGAATAGTAACCCCGATATGAAAAAGTTCCAAATTTGATAAAAAGTTTCAACCAATATTTCAAAGATAATGATATCAAGAAATAATATCATTTGAGAAGAAAATAACATCCCTTACCTCGAAAGATTAAGACTTCTAATTGAATACCGTATAATAATAAGGAACTTGAACTTGCCTAACAATAATACTCAAAGTATACTCAAAATACTCACAAGAATACGCCGATAATATAGAGAGAGAAACTTCAGCTTCGTGTGTGATTTCAATTCTAACCCAAGACCCTATTTATAGAAAAAATGCTAGAATACCAAAGTTAAAAATTTAATATAATATTAATATATATATTAAGATTTCTACGCCCATCTTCCTAGATCTGATCTCAGCTCATTATGCACATGTTGTAGCCCACAAAACAAACAAAAAAACGTTTTTATTATTTAAAATATTTTAAACTTCCAAAAATCAATTATTTCGGAGCTTCGAAACTTCAATAATTCATAATAAATAGCCCTTTCATCAGAAAATTCAAATCTCGCGAGTTTTTATAGGAAATTCAATTCTCTACAACTTTGCAGGAAAAAAGTTTTTCCAAATTCCAAATAGAAATTGACCAAATCCATAAACCAGACGATTTTACAAGCTATAATCAAATTTCAACCAATAAATGGGGTCCACCGACATGTTTAACATGTTTTAAACATTTATTGCAACAAAATACTCTTCCTCCTCAGTATACTCATATATCCCACATTCATTGTAAAATATCACCATTATTATATTATTAAAATATAATAATATATTTAAATGAATTATTTTATCGTAAAAAGATAAAATTTCAATTTTCAACAATTGTCACATTAAAATTTTTTCTCCATCTATATCCACATAAAATCAATATTTTCCTCATCATATGAATCAATAATTAATTATTCACAAATAATATTACGTAATCACAATATCGACAACCACCGCAGCTCCTGTGAGCAGGGGGCTTTCCAATAAGAATTTCTTCATCGGCGCCAAAATTAGGTGACCAAACCTCTCCTTAGACATAACTTTCTAGACATTGCCAATAATGTTATCTAATAATATTATTCAGATAATATGAATTATTGCTTCGATAATGAAAAATACTCGTGTAATGACAATTATCAAACAACAAAGAATATAAAATATCAACGCAAATAATTATTAACTCAATAAAATATCGAATAAAGAATTATCGTAACCATTATCGAGTAGGCCTTCACGTAAGAATCAATCAATTGGTAATATACCGCAAGGTCAACAACGTGTTTTAAACCACCGGTATTTTAACAAAGATTAATCTGTAATAACTACGCCAATTATTTTTAAACCACTTATATTTGTCGCTTTCTTCATCCAATCGCTTTTTCGCTATGGGGCCCACACATATCGCTACTGTCGCATTTAATATTCCCCGACAAAGATTTAATATTCCACGACCAAACGAATATTCCCCGACAACAATGAATATTTTATAACCACTTGCTTATTTTGAAATATTTATGATTTTACCCCTAACTATCCACATTAATCAAATCAACCCTTACTATTTCAAAATAATAAATAGAGAAAATTAAATTTCATTAATAATAAGTTGGGGTCTTACAACCTCCCTCCTTATGAAATTTCGTCCTCGAAATCGACGTGACGCACTCGTGTGTTTCAAAAGGTGAGGATACCTCGCTTTCATTTCCGCTTTCCAATTCCTGTGTCATTTCCTCTATAAAGCATGATTCCTCCACAAAACTTTAACTTGTGGTATGACCTTTCATGCTGTAGGACATGCTCCTTCCTATCCAAGATCTTGACAGTACCTCCTCATACGCTAAGTCTTCTACTATCTCGTCCTCGGCTCTAATTCTATAACGTGGTTCGGGTCTTTCACATATTTACGGCAGTACGATATGTGAAACACATTATGAACACGAGACATACTTGAGGTAACGCAAGTCTATAGGCTACATTTCCTACTTCGGTCAAGAATTTGAAATGGACCAATAAATCGTGGATCGAGCTTTCCTCTTCCCAAATCTTATAACTCCTTCCACGGAGCAACTCGCAACAATACATGATCCCCTACACTAAATTCCACGCCCTTTCGATGAAGATCCGTATAACTCTTTTGTCGATCTTGTGCCGCTTTGTATACGCTATCGAATCATTTGGATCTTTTCCGTAGTCATATCGTATTAACTCGGTCCCAACAATGTTGCTTCACCCACCTCATCCCAACATATCGAGAACGACATTTTCGGCCCATATAATGCTTCAAATGGAGCCACACCTATACTTGCTCGATAACTGCTTGTTGTAGGAGAATTCCACCAATGGTAAATACTTATCCCAACTACCTTGAAGTCTAGGACACATGTAGTCTTAATAGATCTTCAAGAGTTTGAATAGTCCTTTCTCGATTGTCCGTCCGCTTTGAGGATGGTATGCCGAATCAAATCGTAAACTGCGCTCCCATAGCTTTTTGCAAGCTAACCCAAAATCTTGAAGTGAATCTTGGGTCACGATCCGAAACTATGGATACAGCATGCCATGCAACCTCACAATCTCATTCACGTATATACTAGCAAGACGCTCAAGTGAATAAGTCTCCCGTGACGGCAAGAAATGAGCGACTTTGGTTAATCTATCAACAATAACCCAAATAACATTGATGCCTTGAGAAACCGTAGGAAGACCCGTGAATCTAAATCCATGGTAATGTGTTCCCACTTCCATTTCGAATCTCAAGTGGTTGCAAATCTTTACCCTTAGGTACTAGATGCTCTACTTTACACGCTGACAAGTTAAACACATCGAGATAAACTTTGCAATCTCTCTCTTCATATTGTTCCACCAAAATGTATGTCAAGATCACGATACATTTTAGTACTTCCAGATGGATTGCAAATGGTGTATTGTGTGCCTCCATCATAATCTTGTACTTCAAATCGTAGTCGTTAGAACACAAAGTCTAGAGTGGACTCAAGTATTCCTTCTTCATCAATTCTCGCCCCTAATAGCTCCTTCAGACTTTCTTCTTCATACGATCACCTCCGGCCTGCGGGCTCGAGCAACCTTAACTTTTTCTATTAAAGTTGGCTCTACGCGATATACTTGACATCATCGCATTCGCCTCTAAAATTAGGTATACGCCACCCATCTTGGGTCGCCACTTACTTACATGGTACATAAATTCAAATACAACTTACTAACCTAACTCGTCGTGGTAATACGATATAAACCGTGAGTTTGAATACAAATATTGTCTACTAGATATTATACAAACTCAAAAGGAGTCCTCATTACAACTATTATCACACTATTTCACGTAATAGTGAGGACTACTAATGCTATCCTCCTCGACCATTACTTCGCTCCCCGACTGTCTCAAATTATGTTCTCATTTCCTCAAGAGAATAAAGAAAGAAAGGGTGAGCTCAACTAGCCCAAGAAGAAATATTACGACTAAGATAATGCGTAATAAATTATCATTAGCCTTCAACAAAAGGTTAAACCGATAAAATACAATAGACAACCAAGCTTAACTCAGCTGAAATAAGCAATCCATTAAAAGAGTCAAGAGAGAATAAAGTCTACTATCTTTTAGGTTTTAAAAGGTTTTCATCAATTTTTATCACCGAGACTCACTTTTTAATAAATAAACCACCACATCTAATCATCCCCGTACTACTACCAAGGATTTTCATCAAATTATCAATGGTCATGACTATACCGAATCACCCCGGTCATAATCATACCAAAAACTATCCATCACCGCATTACATGTGCCACCGAGGACTTTTTGTCACATCATTTATATCAAGTCATGATTATACCGAATGATCCTCGGTCATAATCATACTAAGTTCATCTACGCACGTAAGCCAAAGATAACATAATATAACATGAGGATGATGACAATGACATAATAATTCAATAAAACAAGTTCAAGAATTATTTAATCCATGAATTATTAACGCCCAAATTGTCAACATGATATCGCTTTCAGAGAGTAAAATTCAAGAATGATCGTAAGAATATTTCCATGAAAAGATATCGATGAAACGCAAATATCAAGGATATTCTACTAATTTCATGGAGTATAAAGTCAAAGTTTTAACCAACCGGGTATAATAAAGAATGGAATAACAAAAGAAATCACCACGCATGCAGATTGATGATGATATGTGTTATTCCAATGTAATAATAATAATCTAACCAGTCGTGAAATTCACACCGGCTGTGATGTTCCAATGTAATAAAAAGATGGAACTGCATCCTGTAAAACACACGTATAGATATTCCAATGTAAATAATAAAGATTTTAACCAGTCCCAGTAAAACACACGCATGTGATGTTCCAATGTAATAATAAAATCGGAACCAGTCCTGTAAAACACATGCATGTGATGTTCCAATGTAATAATAGAAGAATGTCACCAAGTATAGGTAAACCACAGATACAAAAGTTATTCCAATGTAATAAATAAGAATGGAATAACATAAGGATTTCACCAAGTATAGGTATGCCAGATATATAAGTTATGTATAGGGTATACCACTTTTACAAAAGTTATTCCAATGTAATAATAATGAATGGAATAATGTAAGTTCTCTTCAAGAAGAAAGAATAACACCCCTTACCGTAAAAAAATAACCTAATATAGAAGAAGTGAAGTAAGTAGTGTAATAATATCACTCTTCTTCTTTCTATAGATTTTCTCTATATAGCTTCTCTCTATAATTTCTCTCTAGAGTTTCAAATGAATTCGTAAGAAAATAATGAAGGAATGAGCTTCTATTTATAGAAAAATGGAATGCATAAGAATTAATCCATGAACTATCCGTATTGATTTACTTTTAACTGACGGTCCATATTTAAAGAAAAATCTTTTAAATAAAATATAATATATTCTATTTATATAAAAACATTTTACTATGCAAACACTATGCAATACTATGCAAAACACTATGCAAAACACTACGCAACACTATGCATAATAAAATATAATATATTCTATTTATGTAATAACTTTAATAAAGTATTCTATTTTATATAAAAGATGTTTCGCTTTTATTACGCTAATAATACTTAATAAAATAAAACGTCATTATCGCTATAATAATTCATATTATTAATCGACAATAATGGAATCAAACCGAGTGACTTCTCACATAAGATCAATAATAATCAATACCGCAGCTACTACGCAACCACACGACATCGCATTTTTTACTACCGAGTAGTTCAACAAAGATCAACTCAGAAAACTTCCGCCGTTATTTCAATAAAATATTTTTGTCGCTTTCAATCCGACAATAATTTCGCTAGGGGGTCCACCAATGATTGAGCCATTGTATTTAATATTCCCTCGCTAAACCGAATATTCCCCACCAATCGAATATAATATAACCACTGTGATACTTTGCAAAAATTTATAAATACTACCCACAACTATAATATTATCTCAAATTCACACCATAATATTAAAAAATTATTTCAACAAAATTTAAATCTTTATCGATAAAATCTGGTCTCACAATCTCCCTCCTTATGGAATTTCGCCTCTAAATTAGGGTACGACTGACCGATATGATAAAGAGATGAGGATACCTTGAATACCTTTATCGCTTGAAAATATTAAATTCATCTTTGCAATCCTACCAAAGATATTCATTAACAATTCATCTTTGCACTACAGCCAAAGATATACAACCAGAAACCAATAATGCCGAGACTCAACTTAATAAGATCACAACCACGAATTATCCATGCACCATCGCTAAGGATATTCGTGTTTTCAATTACTACCATGATTATACCGAATAATCCGTGGTCATAATCATACCAAGTCTATCAATGCACTACTACCAAAGACGACTTTTTACCACATCCATGAATTAATATTTCATCACGAGACTCACCAATAATTAATCCATATCATCGAATCATCCCCGCACTACGTGCCAAGGATATTCATTAAGATCACGACCACAAATTATCCATGCACTACTACCAAAGATAATCGTATTCATTAAGATCACGACCACAAATTATCCATGCACTACTACCAAAGATAATCGTGTATTCATTAAGATTATCACATACAATTAAATTATCCATGCACTACTACCAAAGATAATCGTAGTATTCATTAAGATCACGACCACAAATTATCCATGCACTACTACCAAAGATAATCGTATTCATTAAGATCACGACCACAAATTATCCATGACTACTAAAAAGATAATCGTGTATTCATTAAGATTATCCACCACAAATTATCCATGCACTACTACCAAAGATAATCGTGTATTCATTAAGATCACGACCACAAATTATCCATGCACTACTACCAAAGATAATCCAAATTACTATATGATCACACATAATTATACCAAGTTATCCATGCTACGTAAAAGATAATTGTGTATTCATTAAGATCACGACCACAAATTATCCATGCACTACTACCAAAGATAATCATGTATTCATTAAGATCAATTAACCACAAATTATCCAATCATCACTACTACCAAAGATAATCAAAGTAATCGTATTCATTAAGATCACGACCACAAATTATCCATGCACTACTACCCAAAGATAATTGTGTTTTCAATTACTTGCTATGATTATACCGAATAACTCTCGGTCATAATCATACCAAGTCCATCTATGCACTACAAAAGCCACGTGATTTACTTTCAACATAATATATAAATACGAGGATAATGATATAAAGAATCAATCAAATGAGATAAAGGATAAATATTAAACATTTATAATATAATTTATCCAGATTCAAGAATATCCCCATGTTATCAATCACTTAATAATCTCATAATCTAATATCATTAATATTATAACAATATTTTAATCACTTCTTAAATTTATAAACAATTTATCTCAATTGTTTACGCTTTTACCATATAATGCATTTAATCATTCAAAAATGCCATACTCATAAAATATCATCACCAATTATCAAATCCTCATCAAAAAATATGCATATACTCTATATAGGATTCTCTAGCCATAAAATCCTATTTTCAACTTTCATATTTCACATAACATATTTAACTCATATGTTCAGAATTAAACTATTTTCATGAAAAATACCAAATCAGTCCCAAAAATATTTCTTTTCTGGGATTTAGCATAATATAGTCCCATAATGAAAATATATTTTCTCGAATTTTTAAAATTCATTTACTATTTTTCAAAATCAATTTCTAATTAATTCCTTAAGAAATTAGCTACCTCAAGTTTAACTCCAAAATTCCCAAATCTTGGCAGGACCTTACACATGTTAACGTGAGCTTCTAGTTTAAATTTCATGGTCATCCTGAGTTATAGAACTCCTAAGTATAGCATTTTTCATTTGAAAACCTAAATATTGAAATAGTCATAACTTGCTCATTTTAAGTCGTAATGAGCTCATTTTTGGACAGGAGGTACTTTATACCATATACCTTCATGTCCCAAAAGGCCAGAATTTTTCTCATAATTTAAGTGGCCAAACAGCCCCTCTAAAATTCATGGCAGAGCATTTTCGAAATTTACAGCTTTGGCCTCCTTTGCTAAAATCAGTCCACACAAAAATCTACAACACCTTTTCCAGTAATTCCACTTGGATTAGTTAGGTAACTCATAGATCTAACTCTAGGACTTGACCACACTCAAAAATTCAAAATATAATAGAGATATGGTCAATTGAATTTCATGTTACGCTTTTCACCAAAATCGATTTTCAACTCTTTGTGATTTCTAAGAAACTTTCATGTTTTCACATACTAACCAACATAACTCATCATAAAACTTACTAATACTTCATATACCCATGATTTTTATTAGTTCAATACTTTTATTATGACTTTCATCATAATCCACGAAAATGCATCCTTTTAGTCAAGAAATATTTGAGGGTTTAAGAAATGGGTTTTGTATCGGGTCAATACAAAATTGATTTCACGCCTAGGTAGGCTAGGAAGTCTTCAAGAATACGCCAAGAAATTTATTAATGATAGAAATATCATTCAAAATCATACTTTCGTCCAAGACTTGATAAGACGTCACATTAATACCAACCGTGACTTCTATCCCTTAACCTGATAAGACTCACAATGATACCTATCAACTTGCCATCTTCATTCATGACGTCGCCACGTAAAGTCCGGCTTTGCATTCCACACAAGGAAGTCAACAACGAAAGGATCGGGCTCTTTACTTATGGCTTGATATAACAAAGGATTAACTTTAGGTTTGGTTACTTTGAATTCAGATAACAAAGTTGGTTAGAATATGAAAGCTAACAACCTTACAAAAAGAATAATGAGTAGTTAATCAATCGCTTTTCAAAAATTACCTCAAAGGCAAGTATTTTCAAAGAGATAAGATCGACAGTAACGTGAAAGTGTTTATTTGAAACAACAAGATTAATAAATGTTGAGGTAACGGCGGTTTCTCCCAACGGTTTCAATAGATAAATCAAAGTCTAATTTTTTTTCTGAGTCAAATTTAAACGCTGAACGCAACTAGGTAGAATAAAAGAATGGGTAGAACTTGTATTGAATAAGGTATAGACTTCGCAATTATAATTAATTTACCCGTAATAACTTCGCTCGGTTTTCTCGGCTAAACGCCTCGCTTAAATTACCGAAGTTCGACTTTTTTCTATAGGTACATTCCACTCTTAAGTGCTTCTTCACATTCCCCGATCCATGATTTGAATCATTATTCTCCGATCCATATCGAATTCGACTTGACCGCTTGCATGTGGTAATTCAATTCATGTTGGTTCTCCCAATTGTCATTCAAAAGCAAAAGTCCATTTCATCTATTTTCGCTTTATCGATCTGACGCCTTTTTCTACACTATCAACGCGTTGAGCTTTTACCCATGATCGCTTTCTCCTTCGAAATTTTTCCACTTCTATTATCTTTGATTTTTAAATTCTCGATTCCAACTTTAATATCTTACACCCCGCCAAAGCCATTTTCTTCAAGCATCATATATTCCCCAATTTTGAATTGTCAGATCCCTTTGTTCCACCTTTAATTGCTTGCTGCTCTTCAACCTCGCTCTTCTAGCTCACTTAACACGATTTTGTAATTCTAAGTTTTGATCATAAATTTCTTCTAACCAATTCTCCTCGTGTTCCTCTTCTTTATCTTCTTCCTCACTTTCACCGCTCGTTCGTAACTCTTGCAAAAGCAACAATTAGTTCTTCATTTACTACGTGATATATCTCTAATTTGTTCAACATTAACTCATTAGTGATTAAAGGTGTCACAACTCAAAGATTCACTCCATCAGAATATTTTCAAATTTTCATTTCAAACACCGCCACAAACAAGGGTTAATTAATATATCAAATATTATCCCTATACTCGATTCCACCAATTAAATACCAAATAAATTTAGTAGGTCATACTAATAAGGAATTTCCCGCCTCCCCCTCCTAGTTCTTATCTCACATCTTAGCCAGGATCATATCCCTAAGCTCGATACCAACCGCGACGCCCCCAAAATTAGGTATACGCCACCCATCTTGGGTCGCCACTTACATGGTACATAAATTCAAATACAACTTACTAATATAACTGCTGTGGTATAATAATACGATAAAATCGTGAGTTTGAATACAAATATTGTCTACTAGATATTATACAAACTCAAAAGGAGTCCTCATTACAACTATTATCACACTATTTCACGTAATAGTGAGGACTACTAATGCTATCCTCCTCGACCATTACTTCGCTCCCCGACTCGTCTCCAAATTTATGTTCTCATTTCCTCAAGAGAATAAAGAAAAGAAAGGGTGAGCTCAACTAGCCCAAGAAGAAATATTACGACTAAGATAATGCGTAATAAATTATCATTAGCCTTCAACAAAGTTAAACCGATAAAATACAATAGACAACCAGCTTTAATCATAATGAATAAGCAATCCATTAAAAGAGTCAAGAGAGAAATAAAGTCTACTATCTTTTAGGTTTTAAAAGGTTTTCATCAATTTTTATCACCGAGACTCAAATTTTAATAAATAAACCACCACATCTAATCATCCCCGCATTACTGGCCAAGGATTTTCATCAAATTATCAATGGTCATGACTATACCGAATCACCCCTCGGTCATAATCATACCAAAACTATCCATCACCGCATTACAAAAAGCCACCGAGGACTTTTGTCACATCATTTATATCAAGTCATGATTATACCGAATGATCCCCGGTCATAATCATACTAAGTTCATCTATGCACGTAGCCCAAAGATAACATAATATAACACGAGGATGATGACAATGACATAATAATTCAATAAAACAAGTTCAAGAATTATTTAATCCATGAATTATTAACGCCCAAATTGTCAACACGATATCGCTTTCAGAGAGTAAAATTCAAGAATGATCGTAAGAATATTTCCATGAAAAGATATCGATGAAACGCAAATATCAAGGATATTCTACTAATTTCATGGAGTATAAAGTCAAAGTTTTAACCAACCGGGTATAATAAAGAATGGAATAACAAAAGAAATCACCACGCATGCAGATTGCAGATGTATGTGTTATTCCAATGTAATAATAATAATCTAACCGTGTCGTGAAATTCACAATCGACAGATGTTCCAAATGTAATAAATAAAGATGGAACTGCATCCTGTAAAACACATGCAGATATAGATATTCCAATGTAATGATAAAGATTTTAACCAGTAATAAAATGGAACTGTGTCCTGTAAAACACACGCATGTGATGTTCCAATGTAATAATAAAATCTAACCAGTCCTGTAAAACACATGCATGTGATGTTCCAAATGTAATAATGAAGAATGTCACCAAGTATAGGTAAATCACAGATACAAAAGTTATTCCAATGTAATAAATAAGAATGGAATAACATAAGGATTTCACCAAGTATAGGTACGCCGCATATATAAAGTTATGATAGTAGTATACCACTTTTTACAAAAGTTATTCCAATGTAATAATAATGAATGGAATAATGTAAGTTCTCTCAAGAAGAAAGAATAACACCACCCTTACCGTAAAAAAGAACCTAATATAACCTAGTAAGAAGTAAAGTAAGTAAGTACTTTTCTTCTTCTTTCTATAATTTTCTCTCTATAGCTTCTCTCTATAATTTCTCTCTCTGTAGTTTCAAATGAATTCGTAAGAAAATAATGAAGGAACGAGCTTCTATTTATAGAAAATGGAATGCATAAGAATTAATCCATGAACTATCTGTATTGATTTACTTTAATCTGACTATCCATATTTAAAGAAAATCTTTTAAATAAAATATAATATATTCTATTTATATAAAAACATTTTACTATGCAAACACTATGCAATACTACGCAAAACACTACGCAAAACACTACGCAACACTATGCATAATAAAATATAATATATTCTATTTATGTAATAACTTTAATAAAGTATTCTATTTTATATAAAAGATGTTTCGCTTTTATTACGCTAATAATACGAATAAAATAAAACGCCATTATCGCTATAATAATTCATATTATTAATCGACAATAATGGAATCAAACCGAAAGACTTCTCATAAAGATCAATAATCAATACCGTATGCTACTATGCAACCACACGACATCGCATTTTTACTACCGAGTAGTTCAACAAGATCACTACCAGAAAACTTCCGCCGTTATTTCAATAAAATATTTTTGTCGCTTTCAATCCGACAATAATTTCGCTAGGGGTCCACCAATGATTGAGCTGCTGTACGAATATTCCCCGCTAAACCGATATATCTCCCCACCAATCTAATATAATATAACCACTGCATACTTTGCAAAAAATTTATAAATACTACCCACAACTATAATATTATCTCAAATTCACACCATAATATTAAAAAATTATTTCAACAAAATTTAAATCTTTATCGATAAAAGAGTCACCGTCCTCGCCGAACTAGGTTTTATTCTACATCGCATAATCTCGAGCGATATGTCCTTTTTTCCATAATTATAGCATACCTTGAACTGTTGTGGGCGCTTGATCGATATGTCCCTCTTTTCCGCATTTGTAAATATACGACCGGTGGTCGTTTCTCTCCCTTAGAACCGGGGCTTGCCAGACCGCTGCCTTCACATGGTCATTGTTAAATCTCCTCTTTTTAAAATCTCCTCCCGACTCGCTTCTTCTATTTTCATGGCTATGATTACCACCAGAGTGGTTACCATTTTGTCCGTCTGCTTTTCTCCGCCGGTTATCATTATTCGCTGATCGCTATCTCCGTACGATCCTCGTTGTGGTCCTCTCATTGACCGTATTTAGTTATCTCGCCTAATAATTGAGCCCCGCTTTACAACATCCTAATAGAGAGAAAATTTATGAGAAATGAGATATCGACGTATCGCCGGGTTTCAAACCTCTAAGAAACATCCGCATATATAATACGCTCCTCATTCTCCACCAAATGAGGTGCAAACTCGATAACTCGCAAAATTTTCCTCGTCTTCGAGACACCGCCATATTGTTTTGCTCTAATCTAATGAACTCCACTTCCTTCATATGACGAACACTTTCGTGAAAGTATTTGTCATTAAATAGTTTCAAACGCTTCCCAAGACATCGCCGAAGTCTTGCACCGGATGGGTACGCTTCACGACACTCCACCACGAAGAGATCTCGCTTCGCCACTTTAACATAAAGGTGGCGAATGGAACCTTCTGTTCTCCGCATCCCAAGACATCGAATATCTTGGTAATTTGCTTGACCCATGTTTTCGCCATGATCGGATCCGCTTTTCCTTTAAATTCGTGGTCCCAACTCTTTGAATCGCTTGGCGTGATAACCCGTGAATTGCTATCATTTCCTCCTCAGTATTTTGAACACGAAGTCTCCTCGTCTCGATTTTGCATGAACTCGCAAAAACTTCTAAACATCCCTCGCTCATCATCTCGCCAAATGGTGTTGTTCACAGGGAGAACATTGTCACCGTCAGTACGCTCTCCCTCGTTGGTGAGTACAAAGGCCTCCACGCCTCATTTCCATTGTTAATATTCTCACCAACATTCTCAAATACCGCTATAAAACAAGGGTTAATTAAGAAAATCAATATATCACATAATATCCTTATATACCCACTAACTAAAAAATAAGCTTAGGTAGGACACACTAGCGAAGGATTTACTCGTCTCTCCCCTCCTAGTTCTATTCCCCGATCTCCGCCAGAGATCATATCCCTAAGCTCTGATACCAACTGTGACGCCCCCAAAAAAGGTATACATCACCTATTCTGAGTTGTCAATACATGGTACAGAAACAACTACAACTTTATTATTACAATAAGAAACTGTGAGTTTGAATACAAATATTATCTTCTGACAATATCTATACTCAAATAAATCCTCATCACATTTATTGATACATTATTTTACAAAATGGTGAGGACTACTAAACAATTCTTTCTAAAACCTTCATTCCATACCTCACTGCACTCGCTTATATTCTCGCCTCCCGAGAAGAAAAATGGAACAAAAAGGAAAAGGGTGAGCTCAACTAGCCCAAGAAAGAATATTATGACTAAGATAATATACAACAAATTATCGTTAGTCTTCAACAGGAAAATCTAATAGAATACAATAGACAACAAATTTTAAATCAATATTCGCAATGAAATAATAATTCATTAGAAGAGTTAAGTAGAGAATGCAAACTACTATCTTCTATGTATGAATTTAAAAGTTCATCGCTCATCTTTTATCCTCAGAACATCAATCAATATACATCCGAATCAAATATTCATATTTGCACTACGTGCCAAAGATATTCATCACCGGTCATGTTCATCTAAACACCTTTTCATCTTTTACGCACTACTACCAAAGATATTCTTCAAAAATCATTCATCTTTATACTACGTGCCAAAGATATTCAATAATATCATCATTTAAGACCGAGGATGATGAAAATATTTTTAAAGAAATGAATCCAAAGAAACAAAATGACAAGGATTAAGGATTAAGGATTCAGTACTTTGTTTTATCCATGTCCAAAAATACCTCAAAAATAATCATAGTGGTGTAAAATTCAAGAATTATCAAAACATGGATACAATCAAAGCTAGTATCCGTAATAGATATTTTGACAAAAAAAAAAAATTTTATTTTTCTATGAATAGTGTCAGATATCGTGAATAGTCTCAGATACGTGAATAAGAATCTCACACACAAAAGATAGAAATTTCCCAAAAAACATCTTCACGCTTTCACGCTTAATAAGACTCGAATAAGAACTCATGAATAAGAACTCGTGAATAATGAACTCGTGAATAATAACTCATGAATAAGAACCCCGATATGGAAAAGTTCCAAATTTGATAAAAAGTTTCATCCAATATTTCAAAGATAATGATATTGAAGAAATAATATCATTTGAGAAGAAAATAACATCCTTTACCTCGAAAGATTAAGATTTCTAATTTGGAATACCGTGTATAGTCTTTGAAGGAAACTTGCACCGCCTAACAATACTCAAAGTATACTCAAAATACTCACAAGAATACGCCGATAATATAGAGAGAGAAAACTTCGCTTTACGTGTGATTTTCAATTCTAACCCAAGACCCTATTTATAGAAAAATGTTTGAACACCAAAGCGTAAAATTTAATATAATATAATAATATATATATTAAGATTTCTATGCCCACCTTCCTAGATCTGATCTCAGCTCATTATGCACATGTTGTAGCTACACAAATGTATGCAAAAAAACATTTTAATTATTTAAAATATTTTAAACTTCCAAAAATCAATTATTTCTGAACTTCTAACTTCAATAATTCATAATAAATAGCCCTTCTATCGTAAAATTCGAATCTCATGAGTTTTTATAGGAAATTCAATTTTCTACAACTTTGCAGAAGAAAGTTTTTCCAAATTCCAATTATAAATTGACCGAAATCCATAAACCAAGCGATTTTACAAGCTATAATCAAATTTCACCAATAAATGGGGTCCAATTTACATGTTTAACATGTTTTAAACATTTATTGCAACAAAAAAATACTCTTCCTCCTCAGATACTCATATATCCCACATTCGTTGTAAAAATATCACCATTATTATATTATTAAAATATAATAATATATTTAAATGAATTATTTTATCGTAAAAGATAAAATTTCAATTTTCAACAATTGTCACATTAAAATTTTTCTCCATCTATATCCACATAAAATCAATATTTTCCTCATCATATGAATCAATAATTAATTATTCACAAATAATATTACAGAATCATAATATCGACAACCGTGCAGCCTCCTGTGAGAGGGGCTTTCCAATAAGAATTTCTTCATCATCCACAAGCAATTAGGTGACCAAACCTCTCCTTAGACGTAACTTTCTAGACATTGCCAATAATGTTATCTAATAATATTATTCAGATAATATGAATTATTGCTTTGATAATGAAAATATCGTAAATGACAATTATCAAACAACAAAGAATATAAAATATCAACGCAAAGAATTATTAACTCAATAAAATACTCGAATAGCTTTTTATCAGTAACCATTATCGAGTAGTGCCTTCTACGTAAAAATCAACAATTGGTGCAATACCGGTGCTTTCACCAGTGTTTTAACCACCGGTATTTTAACAAGATAATTGTGAATAACTACGCCTGTATTTTTAAACCACTTATATTTGTCGCTTTCTTCATCCAATCGCTTTTACATGGGGCCCACACATGGTCACGGTCGTCGCATTTAATATTCTCCGACAAGATTTAATATTCCACGACCAAACGAATATTCCCGACAACAATGAATATTTTATAACCACTTGCTTATTTTGAAGTATTTGCGTATTTTACCCCTAACTATCCACATTAATCACATCAACCCTTACTATTTCAAAATAATAAATAGAGAAAATTAAATTTCATTAATAATAAGTTGGGGTCTTACAGTAACCTCTCAATCATGAAAAAGTTCCAAATTTGATAAAAAATTTCAACCAATATTTCAAATAATGATATCAAAGAAATAATATCATTTTTGAATAAAATAACATCCCTTACCTCGAAAGACAAGATTTCTAGTTAAACACCTGGATATAGGCTATGATTTGAACTTGCAACCGTATAGCAATACTCAAAGTATACTCAAAATACTCACAAGAATACGCTAATAATATAGAAAGAGAAAACTTCAGCTTTACGGTGTGATTTTCAATTCTAACCCAAGACCCTATTTATAGAAAATGCTAGAACACCAAAAAGTAGAAAATTTAATAAATTAATATTATTTATTTTTTCTACATCTTCCTACGATCAAGCATCTGAATTCAAAGAATTTGACATGTGTTAAAGATGCCCACCAAACACAAAAACGTTTTTTCTTATTTAAATTATTTTAAACTTCCAAAAATCAATTATTTTGAGCTTCTAACTTCAATAATTCGTAATAATTAGCTCTTTTATCGAAAAAAATTCAAAACTCACGATTTTTTCAGAAAATTCAATTATCTACAACTTTACGTAAAGAAGTTTTTCCAAATTCCAAATGTAAATTGACCAAAATCCACAAACTACCGATTTTACAAGCTATAATCAAATTTCACCAATAAATGGGGTCCACCGACATGTTTAACATGTTTTAAAACATTTATTGCAACAAAAATACTCTTTTTCCTCAGATACTCATATATCCCACATTCATTGTAAAAATATCACCATTATTATATTATTAAAATATAATAATATATTTAAATGAATTATTTTATCGTAAAAAGATAAAATTTCAATTTTCAACAATTGTCACTTTAAAAATTTTCTCCATCTATATCCACATAAAATTAATATTTTTCTCATCATATAAATCAATAATTAATTATTCATAAATAATATTACAGAATCACAAGATCGGGCAACCGTGCCGCTTCCTGTGAAAGAGGGGCTTTCCAATAAGGATCTCTCCATCAAGCGCACAATTAGGTGACCAAACCTCTCCTTAGATGTAACTTTCTAGACATTGTCAATAATGTTATCCAATAATATTATTCAGATAATATGAATTATTGCTCCGATAATGAAAAATACCGTAGAATGACAATTTATCAAACAACAATAATATAAAATATCAACGCAAAGAATTATTGAATCAATAAAATAAAATATCGAATAAAGAATTACCGTAACAATTATCGAGTAAAGCCTTCACGTAAGAATCAATAATTGGTGCAATACTGCAGCTACTCGCTCAACAACGCCAGACAGTGTGTTTTAACCAACGGGTATTCCAACAAGATAATTGTGAATAACTACGCCAATTATTTATAAACAACTTATATTTGTCGCTTTTCTTCATCCAATCGCTCACATTATGGGGCCCACATAAAAAAGACCGCTGTCAGTGCAATAATATTCCCCGACAAAGCATTTAATATTCCACGACCAAACGAATATTCCCCGAATAATGAATATTTTATAACCACTTGCTTATTTGAAATATTTGCGATGATTTTACCCATAACTATCCACATTAATCAAATCAACCCTTACTATTTCAAAATAATAAATAGAGGAAAATAAATTTCATTTATTAATAATTTGGGGTCTTACAACCTCCCTCCTTATGAAATTTCGGCCTCTCAAATTGACGACGTACGTTCTCAAGTTTCCGAATAAAGATGAAATAATACCTCGCTTTCATTTCGCTTCCAAACTCTCGTGTCATTTTCTCTGAAAGCATGGTTTCTCCACAAAACTTTAACTTGTGGGTATAACCTCCAGACATAGGATATGTTCTTTCCTATCCAAGATCTTGACAGTACCTCCTCGTATGTTAAGTCTTCTAATTATCTCGTCCCCGGTTTAACTCAATGACGTGGTTCGTGTCGTCCACATATTTACGTAACATCGATACGTGAAAACGCGTTATGAACACGCCATATATATACTGGCGTGATTAATAAATCTATAGGATGCCCTAAAATTTATATACGCCACCCATCTTTAAATGGATTAATAAACTTACATGGTACATAAATTCAAATACAACTTACTAACCTAACTGCTAACAGGTACAATACGACATAAATCGTGAGTTTGAATACAAATATTGTCTACTAGATATTATACAAACTCAAAAGGAGTCCTCATTACAACTATTATCACACTATTTCACGTAATAGTGAGGACTACTAATGCTATCCTCTCGACCATTACTTCGCTCCCCGACTCGTCCCAAATTTATGTTTCTCATTTCCTCAAGAGAATAAAGAAAGAAAGGGTGAGCTCAACTAGCCCAAGAAGAAATATTACGACTAAGATAATGCGTAATAAATTATCATTAGCCTTCAACAAAGGTTTAAACCGATAAAATACAATAGACAACCAGCTTTAACTCACAATGAATAAGCAATCCATTAAAAGAGTCAAGTAGAGAATAAAGTCTACTATCTTTTAGGTTTTAAAAGGTTTTCATCAATTTTTATCACGAGACTCACTTTTTAATAATAAACCACCACATCTAATCATCCCTCGCATTACTGGCCAAGGATTTTCATCAAATTATCAATGGTCACGACTATACCGAATCACCCCCGGTCATAATCATACCAAAACTATCCATCATCGCATTACAGCCAATCGAGGACTTTTTGTCACATCATTTATATCAAGTCATGATTATACCAATGATCCTCGGTCATAATCATACTAAGTTCATCTATGCACGTAAGCCAAAGATAACATAATATAACACGAGGATGATGACAATGACATAGTAATTCAATAAAACAAGTTCAAGAATTATTTAATCCATGAATTATTAACGCCCAAATTGTCAACACGATATCGCTTTCAGAGAGTAAAATTCAATAATGATCGTAAGAATATTTCCATGAAAAGATATCGATGAAACGCAAATATCAAGGATATTCTACTAATTTCATGGAGTATAGAAGTCAAAGTTTTAACCAACCGGGTATAATAAAGAATGGAATAACAAAAGAAATCACCATGCATGCGCAGATTGCAGATGACAAAAAGTTATTCCAATGTAATAATAATAATCTAAAAGTGTGTGAAAATTCACATCGATAGGATGTTCCAATGTAATAATAAAGATGGAACCGCATCCTGTAAAACACATGAATAGGATATTCCAATGTAATGATAAAGATTTTAACCAGTCCTGTAAAACACACGTATGTGATGTTCCAATGTAATAATAAAAATTTAAACCAGTCCTGTAAAAACACACGCATGTGATGTTCCAATGTAATAATAAGAAGAATGTCACCAAGTATAGGTAAAATCACAGATACGTGTTATTCCAATGTAATAATAAGCAATGGAATAACATAAGGATTTCACCAAGTATAGGTATGCCATGATACAAAAGTTATGTATAGGGTATGCCACTTTTACAAAAGTTATTCCAATGTAATAATAATGAATGGAATAATGTAAGTTCTCTTCAAGAAGAAAGAATAACACCCCTTCTCAACGTAAAAGAACCTAATATAGAAGTAAGTAGTAGCGTATCACTCTTCTTCTATCTATTTTCTCTATAGCTTCTCTCTATAATTTCTCTCTCTGTAGTTTCAATGAATTCGTAAGAAAATAATGAAGGAATGAGCTTCTATTTATAGGAAAATGGAATGCATAAGAATTAATCCATGAACGGTCCAGATTGATTTACTTTTAATCTGACTATCCATATTTAAAGAAAAATCTTTTAAATAAAATATAATATATTCTATTTATATAAAAATATTTTACTATGCAAACACTATGCAAAACACTACGCAAAACACTACTATGCACTATGCAACACTAATAAAAAATATAATATATTCTATTTATGTAATAACTTTAATAAAGTATTCTATTTTATATAAAAGATGTTTCGCTTTTATTACGCTAATAATACGAATAAAATAAAACGCCATTATCGCTATAATAATTCATATTATTAATCGACAATAATGGAATCAAACCGAGTGACTTCTCACATAAGCATCAATAATCAATACCGCAAGTTACTATGCAACCACACGTATTATCGTATTTTTACTACCGAGTAGTTCAACAAAGAACTACTTTAAAACTTCCGCCGTTATTTCAATAAAATATTTTTTCGTCGCTTTCAATCCGATAATAATTTGCCAGGTCCACCAATGATTGAGCCAGTTGTATTTAATATTCCCCGCTAAACCGAATATTCCCCACCAATCGAATATAATATAACCACTGTGATACTTTGCAAAATTTATAAATACTACCCACAACTATAATATTATCTCAAATTCACACCATAATATTAAAAAATTATTTCACACAAAATTTAAATCTTTATTGATAAAATCTGGGTCTCACAATCTCCTCCTTATGGAATTTCACTTCAAATTAGGGTAATGACTGGTATGATAAAGAGATGAGGATACCTTGAATACCTTTATCGCTTAAAAATATTAAATTCATCTTTGAAATCCTACCAAAGATATTCATTAACAATTCATCTTTGCACTACACAAAGCAAAAGATATACAACTCAGAAACCAATAATGCCGAGACACAGCTAATAGTATCACGACCACGAAATTATCCATGCACCAATCGCCAAGGATATTCGTGTTTTCAATTACTACCATGATTATACCGAATAATCCTTCGGTCATAATCATACCAAGTCTATCAATGCACTACTACCAAAGATGACTTTTACCACATCCAGAATTAATATTTCATCACGAGACTCAAATTTCAATAATTAATCCATATCATCGAATCATCCCCGCACTACGTGCCAAGGATATTCATTAAGATCACGACCACAAATTATCCATGCACTACTACCAAAGATAATTGTGTATTCATTAAGATCACGACCACAAATTATCCATGCACTACTACCAAAGATAATCGTGTATTCATTAAGATCACAACCACAAATTATCCATGCACTACTACCAAAGATAATCGTGGTATTCATTAAGATCACGCACCACAAATTATCCATGCACTACTACCAAAGATAATCGTATTCATTAAGATCACGACCACAATTATCCATGCACTACTACCAAAGATAATCGTACACCACAATTATCCATGCACTACTACGGCAAAGATAATCGTGTATTCATTAGTATCACGACCACAAATTATCCATGCACTACTACCAAAGATAATCGTGTATTCATTAAGATCACGACCACAAATTATCCATGCACTACTACCAAAGATAATCTACATTAAGATCACGACCAAAATTATCCAATTAATTGTGTATTCATTAAGATCACGACCACAAATTATCCATGCACTACTACCAAAGATAATTGTGTATTCATTAGTATCACGCACCACAAATTATCCATGCACTACTACCAAAGATAATTGTGTATTCATTAAGATCACGACCACAATTATCCACGACTACTACCAAAGATAATCGTGTATTCATTAAGATCACGACCACAATTATCCATGCACTACTACCAAAGATAATTGTGTATTCATTTACTATTATGATTATACCCTAACAATCCCTCGGTCATAATCATACCAAGTCCATCTATGCACTACAAAATACGTATGACTTTCAACATAATATAAGCACGAGGATAATGATATAAAGAATCAATCAAATGAGATAAAGGATAAATATTAAACATTTATAATATAATTTATCCAGATTCAAGAATATCCCCATGTTATCAATCACTTAATAATCTCATAATCTAATAACATTAATATTATAATAATATTTTAATCACTTCTTAATTTATAAACAATTTATCTCAATTGTTTACGCTTTTACCATATAATGCATTTAATCATTCAAAAATGCCATACTCATAAAATATCATCACCAATTATCAAATCCTCATCAAAAAATATGCATATACTCTATATAGGATTCTTTAGCCATAAAATCCTATTTTCAACTTTGTTACTTCACATAACATATTTAACTCATATGTTCAGAATTAAACTATTTTCATGAAAATACCAAATCAGTCCCAAAAATATTTCTTTTCTGGGATTTAGCATAATATAGTCCCATAATGAAAATATATTTTTCTCTAATTTTTAAAATTCATTTACTATTTTTCAAAAATCAATTTCTAATTAATTCCTTAAGAAATTAGCTACCTCAAGTTTAACTCCAAAATTCCCAAATCTTGGCAGGACCTTACACATGTTAACGTGAGCTTCCAGTTTAAATTTCATGGTCATCTGAGTTATAGAACTTGGTTATAGCATTTTTTCATTTTAAAAACCTAAATATTGAAATAGTCATAACTTGCTCATTTTAAGTCGAATGAGCTCATTTTTTGGACAGGAGGTACTTTATACCATATACTTTCATGTCCCAAAAGGCCAGAATTTTTCTCATAATTTAAGTGGCCGAAATAGCCCTTAAAGTTTCTGGGCAAGTAGCATTTTCAAATTTTTACAGCTTTGGCCTCCTTTGCTAAAAATCAGTCCACACAAAAATCTACAACACCTTTTCCAGTAATTCCACTTGGATTAGTTAGGTAACTCATAGATCTAACTCTAGGACTTGACCACACTCAAAAATTCAAAATATAATAGGAGATATGGTCAATTGAATTTCATGTTACGCTTTTCACCAAAAATCTGATTTTCAACTTTTGTGATTTCTAAGAAACTTTCATGTTTTCACATAATAACCAACATAACTCATCATAACACTTACTAATACTTCATATACCCATAATTTTCATTAGTCCAATGCTTTTATTATGACTTTCATCATAATCCTCGTAAATGCATCCTTTTAGTCAAAGAAATATTTGAAGGGTTTAAGAAATGGGTTTTTTCAGACTCGGGTCAATACAAAATTCGATTTCACGCCTAGGTAGGCTAGAAATCTTCAAGAATACGCCAAGAAATTTATTAATGATATAAATATCATTCAAAATCATATTTCGCCCAAGATTTGGATAAGACGTCACATTAATACCAACCGCGACTTTCATCCCAACTTTGATAAGACGTCACAATGACACCTTACATAAAATGTATAGTCAAAACCTGCTTTTAGAAATTAGAATCTTTGGGAAGTGCTCAAGAAAACCTTCGTATACGGGAGGCCATGCTTCTAGGTTATGATAGATATCATATGGCCACGTAATTATTCTTGGTTTACCCAATAGACCCCAAAGAAAAATGAGAAGATTACTATCATATTCTTCCCAATGGTGAGTCTTCTTCTTGATTTATCATTATCTCCACCGCCTCAAATTGAGAATTATACTTCAAACAAACACCAAGATCATATAGGTAGTGCTCAGAATATACTCAAGAAGTGGATGAGCACAACCCCGCTTTTATGATGACACGAGGTCAGATGTCATTAGACATCTTGTATGATAGTGGCAAAACACTCTTTCAACGCTGGGTTCGCCACACCCTAGTTGATTCACCAAATATAACTACTAAATGATGACCACCGCTCTATTCCATCGATACTTCTCGCCGACCTAGCTACACTTTTATTACCCTCAAAGGAATTGTGAAGCAAAAGGGTTAATTAATATATCAAATATTATCCCTATACTCGACCGACCAATTAAATAACAAATAAACTTAGGTAGTCATACTAGCAAGGAATTTCCCCTCCTCCCTCCTAGTTCTTATCTCGCATCTTATCTTTGCCTGTGATCATATCCTAAGCTCGATACCAACCGTGACGCCCCAAAATTAGGTATACGCCACCCATCTTGGGGGTCGCCACTTACATGGTACATAAATTCAAATACAACTTACTAACCTAACTCTTCTGGTACAATACGATATAAACCGTGAGTTTGAATACAAATATTGTCTACTAGATATTATACAAACTCAAAAGGAGTCCTCATTACAACTATTATCACACTATTTCACGTAATAGTGAGGACTACTAATGCTATCCTCTCGACCATTACTTCTTCCCCGACTCACTGCTCTCAAATTATGTTCTCATTTCCTCAAGAGAACAAAGAAAAGAAAGGGGTGAGCTCAACTAGCCCAAGAAGAAATATTATGACTAAGATAATGCGTAATAAATTATCATTAGCCTTTCAACAAAGTTAAACCGATAAAATACAATAGACAACCAGCTTTAATCATAAATGAATAAGCAATCCATTAAAAGAGTCAAGAGAGAATAAAGTCTACTATCTTTTAGGTTTTAAAAGGTTTTCATCAATTTTTATCACCGAGACTCACTTTTTAATAAATAAACCACCACATCTAATCATCCCCGCATTCTACTTGGCCAAGGATTTTCATCAAATTATCAATGGTCATGACTATACCGAATCACCCCGGTCATAATCATACCAAAACTATCCATCACCGCATTACAGGTGCCATCGAGGACTTTTGTCACATCATTTATATCAAGTCATGATTATACCGAATGATCCTCGGTCATAATCATACTAAGTTCATCTATGCACGTAAGCCAAAAAGATAACATAATATAACATACGAGGATGATGACAATGACATAGTAATTCAATAAAACAAGTTCAAGAATTATTTAATCCATGAATTATTAACGCCCAAATTGTCAACATGATATCGCTTTCAGAGAGTAAAATTCAATAATGATCGTAAGAATATTTCCATGAAAAGATATCGATGAAACGCAAATATCAAGGATATTCTACTAATTTCATGGAGTATAAGTCAAAGTTTTAACCAACCGGGTATAATAAAGAATGGAATAACAAAAGAAATCACCATGCATGCAGATTGCAGATGTATGTGTTATTCCAATGTAATAATAATAATCTAAACCAAAGTGTCGTGAAATTCACAATCGGCATGTGATGTTCCAATGTAATAATAAAGATGGAACTGCATCCTGTAAAACACATGTATAGATATTCCAATGTAATGATAAAGACGAACCAAAGTGTCCTGTAAAACACATGCATGTGATGTTCCAATGTATCATAATAAAAAAAAAACCAGTCCTGTAAAACACACGCATGTGATGTTCCAAATGTAATAATAGAAGAATGTCACCAAGTATAGGGTAAATCACAGATATGTGTTATTCCAATGTAATAATAAGCAATGGAATAACATAAGGATTTCACCAAGTATAGGGTACGCCATGATACAAAGTTATGTATAGGGTATGCCACTTTTTACAAAAGTTATTCCAATGTAATAATAAAGAATGGAATAATGTAAGTTCTCTTCAAGAAGAAAGAATAACACCCTCACCGTAAAAAGAACCTAATATAATCGAATCAAGTAAGTAAGTAGGTATCACTCTTCTTCTTTTTCTATTTTTCTCTATAGCTTCTCTCTATAATTTCTCTCTGTAGTTTCAAATGAATTCATAAGAAAATAATGAAGGAATGAGCTTCTATTTATAGAAAATGGAATGCATAAGAATTAATCCATGAACTATCCCATTGATTTACTTTAATCTGACTATCCATATTTAAAGAAAAGACCTCAAATTTTTTTTAAATAAAAAGGAATTTCCTTTATTTATTATTTTGAAATAGTAAGGGTTGATTTGATTAATGTGGATAGTTAAGGGTTAAATACGCAAATATTTCAAAATAAGCAAGTGGTTATAAAATATTCATTTTTGCTTGGGAATATTCGTTTCGTCGTGGAATATTCGCATCGCTTGGGAATATTCGTCATCGTGGAATATTCGCATCGGCTTGGGAATATTCGTATTTACCAATGCAAATGTGGGGCCCCATAACGGAAAGCGATCGATGAGGAAAACGACAAAGTTAAGTCATTATAAAATAATCTACAGAAGTTGTTACCAAGTAAGACAGTAGTTGTACCAAGTAAGACCGCTGAATACCCTATGTTAAAATACAAGAATACGCTGTGGTCGCACAAAAGAAAGACACCAGATTGCACAAAGATTGTTGAATTATCGATCCTTACGTAAGAAGGCACTACTCAATAATTTTACACAAGAGTTACCGCTCAATATTTTATTTTATCGATTCAATAATTGTCATTGATATTTTATATTATCATTGCTCAATAATTGTCACGCACAAGATTTCCCATTATCGATCAATAATTCATATTATTTGAATAATATTATTAGATAACATTATTGGCAATGTCTAGAAAGTTCTGCTTCAAGGAGAGGTTTGGTCACCTAATCATACCACCAAGAAGGAGAGATCCTTATCGAAAGCCCCTCTTCCCGGGAACAACCGTCATTATAAAATGTGATTCTCGAATATTATTTGTGAATAATTAATTATTGATTCATATGATAAGGAAATATTTATTTTATATGAATATAAATGATGGATTTATTTATGTGGTTATTAATGAAGGAATTAATGTTGAGGTGTTTTATCAAGATTTTATCTGATCGAGGTATTAAAAATCAAATCGTGGGTTTTTAGATATATCATGGGGTTATAATTTTTAATCCGACCGCTGATTGTGGTAATTTTTGGGTATGTTATACATACATAAGTTGAGTATATGTCCACAAATTTTGAACCGTTAAAATGCACGAAATGATTTGTTGTGAATTTTAAGAGGTGTCTGATTCTAAATTAGGTTTATAATTGATTTTGGTGGAAAATTTAGAATTGAGTGGGCCCCACTTGTGGTTGGTGAAAAATGTGCTGAATTTTATTTCAAATGTGGTGGGTGGCAATAGTAGTGTAAAGCCATCAGTAGAAGTCAAGTCCGCTTTCTACGGCTAAACATTTTCCTATAAATAGAGGGCTGTTAGAATTGAAAATCACACCGTAAACAAAGTTTTCTCTTTCTCTCTATATTATCGAGCGATTTTGTGAGTATTTAGATACTTTGAGAGTTGTCGCTCAAGATAAGTTTCATTCAAAGATCACTCCCGACCTTCCTTCCCGGCACCGATTCTTCGAGGTAAGGGATGTTATTTTCTTCTCAAATGATATTAATTCTTCAATATCATTACGTCAAATATCGGTCAGTACTTTTATCAAATTTGAACTTTTTCATGCTCTGGGTTACTATTCATGAGTTACTATTCACGAAGTTACTATTCATGAGTTACTATTCATTCGACGAAGTTACTATTCACGAGTACTATTCATGAAGCGTGCGAAAGATGTTTTTTGTGGAATTTCTATCTTTGTGTGTCTGAGAGTTACTATTCACGATACTAAGACTATTCACGATACTAAGACTATTCACGATATATACTAAGACTATTCAATCAAAAAATGAAAATTTTTCTTTTCGCTCTAAAATATCTATTCTTTCGATACTAGCTTTGATCAGATCCATGTTTTGATCATTCTCAATTTTACACCACTACGATTATTTTTTTTGAGGTATTTTTGACACGGATAAAACAAAGTACTAATCCTTAATCCTTAATCCTCACATTTTGTTTCACCGATTCGCTTTTTTAAAAATATTTTTCATCATCCTCGCCTTAAATGATGATATTATTGAATATCTTCGCCCAGAAGGCAAAGATGAATGATTTCAAGAATATCTTCGCCCCGTAGAGAAAGATGAAATGATTTCTATCTTTGCCCCAGAAGTAAAGATGAATGTGTTTAAATGAATACGACCGATCGATGAATATCTTTGGCCTTTAGTAAAAAGATGAACAGTGTTTAAATGAATACGACCGATCGATGAATATCTTCGCCTTTTAGTGCAAAGATGAACAAAAGTTGAGATTTAATACGACCGATTGATGAATATCTTCGCCCAGTAGAAGCAAAGATGATGAATATTTGATTCGAGATGAATATCGATTGATGTTACAGGATAAAATATCGATGATGGACCGTTAAATTCATAGATTATAGTAGATTTCATTCTCTACGAACTCTTCTATGAATTATTATTTCACCGCTAATATTGATCCAAACTTGTCAGCCTATCAGATTCTATCGATTTTTCCTCGCTGAGACTAACGATAATTTGTTGTATATTATCTTAGTCATAACATTCTTTACCGGGCTAGTTGAGCTCACCCTTTCCTTGTTGTTCCATTTTTCTTCTCGTGAGGCGGAAATGTAATGAGTACTAGCTCTGGGGGTATGGAATGAAGGTTCTAGAGAGAGTTGTTTAGTAGTCCTCACCATTATTGTAAAATAATGTATCAATAAATGTGATGAGGATTTATTTGAGTATAAATATTGTCTAGTAAGATAATATTTGTATTTAAACTCACGCTTTATTGTTGTGATAATAAAGTTGTAGTTGTTTCGCATCACGTATTTGGCGCACTCGTAATGGGTCGGATGGAATGGACCTATTTTGGGGTCGCCACACAAAGCTTGGCTGGTATCGTAGCTAGGATACGATCTCCAAGTGAGATCTGGGAATAGAACTAGAGGGGAGAGACGAGTAAATCCTTCGCTAAAGGTGTCCTACCTAAGCTTATTTGTTAGTCGGTCAAGATATAGGGATATTATGTGATCGATTTCTTTCTTTAATTAACCCTTTTTATTTTACGACAAAGAATTGAAATGTCGAATCGAGAATATTAATAGTGGTGTAAATGAGACCGTGGAGATGCCTCGTATTTAACAACGAGGAGAACGTGCAACAGTCGGGCAATGTACCTCCCGTGAAACAACACCACCGAGCGTATGATGAACGAGGGATGTTTAGAAGCTTTTTGCAGCTCATGCAAAATCGCATTTAGGAGACTCGTGTTCAAAATACAGAGGAGATGATAGAATTACCGTGGTCACAAATGCAAGCAGCTTCAAAGAGTCAGGACCACCGTACTTTAAGGGAAAGCCGATCCGATCACGGCGTGAAACACGGGTCAAGCAAATTACCAAGATATTCGATGTCTCGATGCACGGAGGAACAAAAGTTCCATTCGCTACTTTTATGTTCCGTATGAGGCAGACATCGGTGGGAATCAGGAAGCGACTCCATTCAAATGCACTCAAAGATGTCATGGGAGACGCTTTCAAAAATAGCTTAATGACAAGTACTTCCCCGAAAGTATTCGCTATACGGGCGAAGTGGAGTTTATTAGATCGAGCAGTAATAATACGACGGTTGTCCCAAAAAGACGAGGCGGTTTCATGAGTTATCCAGTGTTCAGACCTCATTTGGTGGAGAATGAGGAACGATGACGCGGATGTTTCGAGAGGTTTGAAACCCAAGATACGCCAAGATCTCATTTCTCATAAATTTTCTCTATTCAGATGTTGTAAAAGTGGCTCAAATGTTAGAGCGAGATAACGAGTACGCTCAACCGAGGGACCATAACCAGATCATACCAAAGATAGCAAATCATCGTAATAACGATAACCAAAGGGAGAAAGAAGAATACTTGACAAAGGCTGTAAAACCACTCCGTGGTAATCGTGGCCATGAAAAATAGAAGAAGCGAAGTCGGGAGGAGATTTTAAAAGAGGAGATTCAACAACCACTATGTGAAGACGCCACACCAGGGCAACCGGTTCCAAGGGAGGAGAAAGACCATCTATCGAGATGTTACAAATGCGAAAAAGAGGATATATCACCAAACCGCCCACAACAGCTTAAGGTATGCTATAATTGTGGAAAAGAAGGACATATCGCCGAGATCAGACGATATCGAAACCTAGTGCAAATGGGAATGGTGACTCAAAAGGATGTCCTGTAAAAGTCAAAGTCAACGATTCCTCGAAGAGCGCTTTGTCGTGACCTCATTAAAATACGAGGAACCCGAACGGTTAGCACGTTAGTTAATTATAAATTCTCATGTTTTATACCTTACTAGATACCTGCTTCTACCCATTCTTTATCTCTTTGCTATACCAACGCTTGAACTCGACTACACAGAAATTAGATTTTGACCTATTTATGGAGACTCCGCTAGAGAAACTTTCATTACATCCGTTGTTTAAAAAATCTTGTTTGATTCAAGTCAGCACCATTACATTACCCGTTAACCTTATCTCTTTAAAGATACTTGCTTTTGGGATTTTGTTAACTACTCATCACGCCAAAATTGATTGCTTTTAAAGGTCATAGTTTTCATATTCCTAAGCAACCTCGTTATTCAATTCAAGCAATCAAACCATCAGAATCAAACATTTTCATATCAAGCCATGAAGTCATTCGCTTATTACTTGATGTCAAGTTTTCTTAGTCCATGTTATGGATTTGAATAAAGACACGCCGATTTGAATAATATTCTTGTTGTTATTGATTTTTCCCGACGATTTCAAGAATTTATCGCTTACTCCCAAAGATCGATATTAAATTTTGTATCGACTTTCAACCCTAGACAAAACTCATTTCTAAAATCTCATATCGAATGGCTCCTATCAAACTCGTGAGTTAAAAATTCAACTATAGAATTTGGTACACGAGCCTTTATCTTGTGACTTTTTCAGGAATTCACCTGCCGCACTCTCCGTAGGGACGCCATATTCGCATGCGATAAGAAATCGATAGGTGTCATTGTGACGCATATCCAAGATCGATATGAGTCACAATGAGAGAACAACCTAAGTCAAGAATCGAAATACGAGCTTTCAGGCTTAGTTGGTTATTATCGAGAGATTCGTGAAGGATATTCTCAATCGCTATTCCATTAACGCAATAACTCAGAGAGATACAAAATTCAAATGGAGCAAGGAATGTGGGAGAGCTTCAAGAACTCAAGAGGAGACTCATTTCAAAGACATGTTCTCCCATGCCATCCATCCTCGAAAAGCGAACGTGGTAGCCGACGTGTTGAGTAGAAAGATCGATATAAAGTACGAAAACAATATCACAAAGACTCATTTCAGATAATATACAAATAATAGAGATGGAGATGAAAACTCTCAGTGTACCCACGTGACCCACGTGATGATATACGAAAGTACGTGATGATATACGAGTATAATCGACTTTAATCGATAAAGTTAAAGTCGCTCAAGCTACACAATCCGAGTCGGCGAATTTGAAGAAGGAGGTGCAAGAAGTTGTTATTTTAAAAGCGAGAATCTGTGAGGTGAGGAAAGCTCAAACCTTCGATTTATTAATCCATTTGAAATTCTCGATCGAATAGGAACCGCGGGCCTATGTACTCGCTTTTACCACCAAGTACGACGCTGTTCATAACGCTTTTCACGATCGATGTTACGAAATATGTGGACGAATTCAACACGCTATCGAAGTTAGACCCCACGAGATAGTCAAGACTTAACGACGAGGAGGTACCGCCAAGATTTTGTAGAGAAAGAATACGACCCATGTAATCGAGGTTATACCATAAGTTAAAGTTTTGTGGAGAAACCATGCTATTGAGGAAATGACCGGAGTTGGAAACGAAAATGAAAGCGAGGTATCTTTACCTTTCAAACACTGTGTATCGTACGCCAATTTCGAGGACGAAATTTCATAAGGAGGGAGGTCAGAAGACCTCAAATTTTTTTAAATAAAAAGGAATTTCCTTTATTTATTATTTTGAAATAGTAAGGGTTGATTTGATTAATGTGGATAGTTAAGGGTTAAATACGCAAATATTTCAAAATAAGCAAGTGGTTATAAAATATTCATTTTTGCTTGGGAATATTCGTTTGGTCGTGGAATATTCGTGATCGCTTTGGGAATATTCGTCATCGTCAATATTCGCATCGCTTTGGAATATTCGCATTTACGCCAAAATGCCCATGTGGGGCCCCATAACTAAAGCGATCGATGAGGAAAACGACAAAGTTTGGTTGGTTATAAATAACTACAGAGAAGTTGTTACCAAGTAGACCGTTGAATACCCGCAAGACCGTTGAAATACCCTGGTTAAAATACGCGCGTCGCACAAAAGAAGACACCAGATTGCATGATTGATTGTTGAATTATCGATCCTTACGTAAGAAGGCACTACTCACTCAATAATTATTACAAGAGTTACCGCTCAATATTTTATTTTATCGATTCAATAATTGTCATATTGATATTTTATATTATCATTGCTTCAATAATTGTCACCGCACAAGATTTCCCATTATCGATCAATAATTCATATTATTTGAATAATATTATTAGATAACATTATTGGCAATGTCTAGAAAGTTCTGCTCTAAGGAGAGGTTTGGTCACCTAATCGCCACCAAGAAGGAGAGATCCTTATCGAAAGCCCCTCTTCCCGGAACAACTACCGTCATCATAAATGTGATTCTCGTAATATTATTTGTGAATAATTAATTATCGATTCATATGATAAGGAAATATTTATTTTATATGAATATAAATGATGGATTTATTTATGTGGTTATTAATGAAGGAATTAATGTTGAGGTGTTTTATCAAGATTTTATCTGATCGAGGTATTAAAAATCAAATCGTGGGTTTTTAGATATATCATGGGGTTATAATTTTTAATCCGACCGCTGATTGTGGTAATTTTTGGGTATGTTATACATACATAAGTTGAGTATATGTCCACAAATTTTGAACCGTTAAAATGCACTAATGATTTGTTGTGAATTTTAAGAGGTGTCTGATTCTAAATTAGGTTTATAATTGATTTTGTGGAAAATTTAGAATTGAGGGGCCCCACTTGTGGTTGGTGAAAAATGTGCTGAATTTTATTTCAAATGTGGTGGGTGGCAATAGTAGTGTAAAGCCATCAGTAGCAGTGTCAAGTCTCGCTTTTACGGCTAACATTTTCCTATAAATAGAGGGCTGTTAGAATTGAAAATCACACCGTAAACAAAGTTTTCTCTTTCTCTCTATTATCGAGCGATTTTGTGAGTATTTAGATACTTTGAGAGTTGTTGTCAAGATAAGTTTCATTCAAAGATCACTTCCGACCTTTCCTTCCGGCAATCGATTCTTTCGAGGTAAGGGATGTTATTTTTCTCTCAAATGATATTAATTCTTCAATATCATTACGTCAAATATCGGTCGGTACTTTTTTATCAAATTTGAACTTTTTCATGCTCTGGGTTACTATTCATGAGTTACTATTCACGATTCACTTTACTATTCATGAGTTACTATTCATTCAGTTACTATTCACGAGTACTATTCACGAAGTATTCTATTCAAAGCGTGAAAGATGTTTTTTTGGAATTTCTATCTTTGGTGTTTGAGTTACTATTCACGATACTAAGACTATTCACGATACTAAGACTATTCACTTATCACTTTGACTATTCAATCAAAAAATGAAAATTTTTCTTTTCGCCTTCAAAATATCTATTCGATACTAGCTTTGATCAGATCCATGTTTTGATCATTCTCAAATTTTACACCACTACGATTATTTTTTTGAGGTATTTTTGACACGGATAAAACAAAGTACTAATCCTTAATCCTTAATCCTCATTCATTTTGTTTCACCGGATTCGCTTTTTTTAAAATATTTTTCATCATCCTCGCCTTAAATGATGATATTATTGAATATCTTCGCCCAGAAAGTAAAGATGAATGATTTCAAGAATATCTTCGCCCAGATGATGAATGAAATGATTGATTTCAAGAATTTTCGCCCAGAGAGTAAAAGATGAAATGAATATCTTGTTTAAATGAAACGACCGATCGATGAATATCTTTGGCCTTAGAGCAAAGATGAACAGTGTGTTTAAATGAATACGACCGATCGATGAATATCTTTGGCCTTTAGTGCAAAGATGAACAAAAGTGAGATTTAATACGATCGATTGATGAATATCTTCGCCCCAGAAGCAAAGAAAGATGAATATTTGATTCGAGATGAATATCGATTGATGTTACAGGATAAAATATTGATGATGGACCGTTAAATTCATAGATTATAGTAGATTTCATTCTCTACGAACTCTTCTATGAATTATTATTTCACGCCATGCTAATATTGATCCAAACTTGTCATTCTATCAGATTCTATCGATTTTTCCTCGCTGAGACTAACGATAATTTGTTGTATATTATCTTAGTCATAACATTCTTTACCGGGCTAGTTGAGCTCACCCTTTTCCTCGTTGTTCCATTTTTTCTCTCGTGAGGCGAGAATGTAATGAGTACTAGCTTCTGGGTAATGGAATGAAGGTTCTAGAGAGAGTTGTTTAGTAGTCCTCACCATTATTGTAAAATAATGTATCAATAAATGTGATGAGGATTTATTTGAGTATAAATATTGTCTCTGTAAGATAATATTTGTATTTAAACTCACGCTTTATTGTTGTGATAATAAAGTTGTAGTTGTTTCGCATCATGTATTTGGCGACTCGTGAATGGGTCGGATGGAATGGACCTATTTTGGGGTCGCCACAATGGGTATCGTAGCTTAGGATACGATCTCCATGAGAGATCGGGAATAGAACTAGAGGGGAGAGACGAGTAAAATCTTTCGCTAAAGGTGTCCTACCTAAGCTTATTTGTTAGTCGGTCAAGATATAGGATATTATTATGTGATTTATTTCTTTATTTAATTAACCCTTGTTTTTTATGACAAGAATTGAGAATGTCGAATCGAGAATATTAATAAGTGGTGTAAATGAGACCGTGGAGATGCCTCAGATTTAACAACGAGGAGAACGTGCAACAGTCGGGCAATGTACCTCCCGTGAATAACACCAATCGAAAGCGTATGATGAACGAGGGATGTTTAGAAGCTTTTTGCAGCTCATGCAAAATCGCATTTAGGGAGACTCGTGTTCAAAATACAGAGAGGAGATGATAGCAATTCACCGTGGTCACAAATGCAAGCAAATTCAAGAGTCGGGACCACCAGACTCGGGAAAGCCGATCCGATCACGGCGAAACACGGGTCAAGCAAATTACCAAGATATTCGATGTCTCGATGCACGGAGGAACAGTAAAGTTCCATTCGCTACTTTTATGTTCCGTGGCGAGGCAGACATCGGTGGGAATCAGGAAGCGCACTCATTCAAATTTCCGCACTCAAAGATGTCATGGAGACGCTTTCAAAATAGCTTCAATGACAAGTACTTCCCGAAAGTATTCGCTATATACGAAGGAAGTGGAGTTTATTAGATCGAGCAGTAATAACACGACGGTGTCCCAAAGACGAGGCGGTTCATGAGTTATCCAGTGTTCAGCACCTCATTCAGTGGAGAATGAGGAACGATGACGCGGATGTTTCGAGAGGTTTGAAACCCCAAGATACGCCAAGATCTCATTTCTCATAAATTTTCTCTATTCAGATGTTGTAAATGTGGCTCAAATTGTTAGAGCGAGATAACGAGTACGCTCAACCGAGGGACCATAACCAGATCATACCAAAGATAGCAAATATCGTAATAACGATAACCAAAGGAGAAAGAAGAATACTTGGACAAAGGCTGAACCACTCCGTGGTAATCGTGGCCATGAAAATAAGAAGAAGCGAGTCGGGAGGAGATTTTAAAAGAGGAGATTCAACAACCACTATGTGAAGACGCTGCGCCAAAGGGCAACCGGTTCCAAGGGGAGGAGAAAGACCATCTATCGAGATGTTACAAATGCGGAAAGAGGGATATATCACCCAAAACCGCCCACAACAGCTTTAAGGTATGCTATAATTGTGGAAAAGAAGGACATATCGCCGAGATCAGACGATATCGAAACCTAGTGCAATGGGAAGGTGACTCAAAAGGATGTCCCGTAAAAGTCAAAGTCAACGATTCCTCGAAGAGCGCTTTGTCGTGACTTCATTAAAATACGAGGAACCCGAACGGTTAGCACGGTTAGTTAATTATAAATTTCAAGCTAAGTTTATACCTTACTAGATACCCCTGCTCTACCCATTCTTTTTTATCTCTTTGCTTATACCAACGCTTGAACTCGACTACACGAGAAATTAGACTTTGACCTATTTATGGAGACTCCGCTAGAGAAACTTTCATTACATCCGTTGTTTAAAAAATCTTGTTTGATTCAAGTCGGCACCATTACATTACCCGTTAACCTTATCTCTTTAAAGATACTTGCTTTTGGGGATTTTCGTTAACTACTCATCACGCCAAAATTGATTGCTTTTGTAAGGTCATAGTTTTCATATTCCTAAGCAACCTCGTTATTCAATTCAAGCAATCAAACCATCAGAGTCAAACATTTTCATATCAAGCCATGAAGTCATTCGCTTATTACGATGTCAAGTTTTCTTAGTCCATGTTATGGATTTGAATAAAGACACGCCGATTTGAATAATATTCTTGTTGTTATTGATTTTTCCCGACGATTTCAAGAATTTATCGCTTACTCCCAAAGATCGATATTAAATTTTGTATCGACTTTGAACCCTAGACAAAACTCATTTCTAAAATCTCATATCGAATGGCTCCTATCAACTTCGTGAGTTAAAAATTCAACTATAGAATTTGGTACCGAGCCTTTATCTTGTGACTTCCTTTCAGGAATTCACCTGCCGCATCTCCGTAGGGGACGCCATATTCGCGCGATAGTAAAAATCGATAGGTGTCATTGTGACGCATATCCAAGATCGATATGAGTCACAATGAGAGACAACCTAAGTCAAGAATCGAAATACGTAGCTTTCAGGCTTAGTTGGTTATTATCGAGATTCGTCAAGGATATTCTCAATCGCTATTCCATTAACGAAATAACTCAGAGAGATACAAAATTCAAATGGAGCAAGGAATGTGGAAGAGCTTCAAGAACTCAAGAGGAGACTCATTTCAAAGACATGTTCACCCACGCCATCCCGGAAAAGTTTAACGTGGTAGCCGACGTGTTGAGTAGAAGATCGATATACAAGTACGAGTACAATATCACAAAGACTCATTTCAGATAATATACAAATAATAGAGATGGAGATGAAAACTCTAGGTACCCACGTGATGATATACGAGTACGTGATGATATACGATGATATATATAATCGACTTTAATCGATAAAGTTAAAGTCGCTCAAGCTACACACCGAGAGTCGATGAATTTGAAGAAGGAGGTGCAAGAAGTTGTTATTTTAAAAGCGAGAATCGGTGAGGTGAGGAAAGCTCAAACCTTCGATTTATTAATCCATTTGAAATTCTCGATCGAATAGAACCGCGGCCTATAGACTCGCTTTTTACCACCAAGTACGACGCGTGTTCATAACGCTTTTCACGATCGATGTTACGTAAATATGTGGACGAATTCAAACACGCTATCGAAGTTAGAACCGACGAGATAGCCAAGACTTAACGACGAGGAGGTACCACCAAGATTTTGTAGAGGAAAGAAATACGACCTATGTACCGAGGTTATACCATAAGTTAAAGTTTTGTGGAGAAACCATGCTATTGAGGAAATGACCGGGAGTTGGAAACGAAAATGAAAGCGAGGTATCTTTACCTTTTCAAACACTGTGTATCGTACGCCAATTTCGAGGACGAAATTTCATAAGGAGGGAGGTCAGAAGACCTCAAATTTTTTTTAAATAAAAAGGAATTTCCTTTATTTATTATTTTGAAATAGTAAGGGTTGATTTGATTAATGTGGATAGTTAAGGGTTAAATACGCAAATATTTCAAAATAAGCAAGTGGTTATAAAATATTCATTTTTGCTTGGGAATATTCGTTTGGTCGTGGAATATTCAGATCGCTTGGGAATATTCGTTTCGTCGTGAATATTCGACCGCTTGTGAATATTCGTACGACGCCAGCAAATGCATGTGGGGGCCCCATAACGGAAAGCGATCGATGAGGAAAACGACAAAGTTTGGGTGGTTATAAATAACTACCAGAAGTTGTTACCAAGTAAGACCGTAGTCATACCATTTAATACCGCTGAATACCCGGTGGTTAAAATACAAGAATACGCGCGGGTCGCACAAAGAAGACACCCTGATTGCACAAAGATTGTTGAATTATCGATCCTTACGTAAGAAGGCACTACTCAATAATTATTACAAGAGTTACCGCTCAATATTTTATTTTATCGATTCAATAATTGTCATATTGATATTTTATATTATCATTGCTTCAATAATTGTCACCGCACAAGATTTCCCATTATCGATCAATAATTCATATTATTTGAATAATATTATTAGATAACATTATTGGCAATGTCTAGAAAGTTCTGCCTTCAAGGAGAGGTTTGGTCACCTAATCAAGCTACCAAGAAGGAGAGATCCTTATCGAAAGCCCCTCTTCCCGGGAACAACCGTCATTATAAATGTGATTCTCAGAATATTATTTGTGAATAATTAATTATTGATTCATATGATAAGGAAATATTTATTTTATATGAATATAAATGATGGATTTATTTATGTGGTTATTAATGAAGGAATTAATGTTGAGGTGTTTTATCAAGATTTTATCTGATTGAGGTATTAAAAATCAAATCGTGGGTTTCAGATATATCATGGGTTATAATTTTTAATCCGACCGCTGATTGTGGTAATTTTTGGGTATGTTATACATATATAAGTTGAGTATATGTCCACAAATTTTGAACCGCTAAAAATGCACGAATGATTTGTTGTGAATTTTAAGAGGTGTCTGATTCTAAATTAGGTTTATAATTGATTTTGGTGGAAAATTTAGAATTGAGGGGGCCCCACTTGTGGTTGGTGAAAAAATGCTGAATTTTATTTCAAATGTGGTGGGTGGCAATAGTAGCAGTGTAAAGCCATCGTAGCAGTCAAGTCTCGCTTTTACGGCTAACATTTTCCTATAAATAGAGGGCTGTTAGAATTGAAAATCACACCGTAAACAAAGTTTTCTCTTTCTCTATATTATCGAGCGATTTTTGAGTAGTTTTAGATACTTTGAGAGTTGTTGCTCAAGATAAGTTTCATTCAAAGATCACTTCCGACCTTCCTTCCGGCACCGATTCTTTCGAGGTAAGGATGTTATTTTCTTCTCAAATGATATTAATTCTTCAATATCATTATGTCAAATATCGGTCAGTACTTTTTATCAAATTTGGAACTTTTTCATGCTCTGGTTACTATTCATGAGTTACTATTCACGAAGTTACTATTCATGAGTTACTATTCATGAGTTACTATTCACGAAGTTACTATTCACGAGTACTATTCATGAAGCGTGAAGATGTTTTTTTTGTGGAATTTCTATCTTTTGGTGTTTGAGTTACTATTCACGATACTAAGACTATTCACGATACTAAGACTATTCACTATACTTAATATTCTTTAAGACTATTCAATTTAAAAATGAAAATTTTTCTTTTCGCCTAAAATATCTATTCGATACTAGCTTTGATCAGATCCATGTTTTGATCATTCTCAATTTTACACCACTACGATTATTTTTTTGAGGTATTTTTTGACATGGATAAAACAAAGTACTAATCCTAATCCTTAATCCTTAATCCTCATTTTTGTTTCACCGATTCGCTTTTAAAATATATTTTCATCATCCTCGCCTTAAATGATGATATTATTGAATATCTTCGCCCAGAGAGCAAAGATGAATGATTTCAAGAATATCTTTCGGCCCAGAGTAGTAAAGAAAGATTTAAAGTGTTTAAATGAATACGACCGATCGATGAATATCTTTGGCCAGAAGTGCAAAGATGAATGTGTTTAAATGAATACGACCGATCGATGAATATCTTTGGCCTTTAGAAAAAAGATGAACAGTGTTTAAATGAATACGACCGATCGATGAATATCTTTGGCCTTTTAGTGCAAAGATGAACAAAAGTTGAGATGAATACGACCGATTGATGAATATCTTCGCCCCAGAAGGCAAAGATGAATATTTGATTCGAGATGAATATCGATTGATGTTACAGGATAAAATATTGATGATGGACCGTTAAATTCATAGATTATAGTAGATTTCATTCTCTCACGAACTCTTCTATGAATTATTATTTCACCATGTAATATTGATCCAAACTTGTCAGTTTATCAGATTCTATCGATTTTTCCTCGCTGGAGACTAACGATAATTTGTCAGATATTATCTTAGTCATAACATTCTTTATCGGGCTAGTTGAGCTCACCCTTTTTTCCTCGTTGTTCCATTTTTCTTCTCGTGAGGCGAGAATGTAATAGTACTAGCTGGGTATGGAATGAAGGTTCTAGAGAGAGTTGTTGTTTTAGTAGTCCTCACCATTATTGTAAAATAATGTATCAATAAATGTGATGAGGATTTATTTGAGTATAAATATCGCTCTAAGATAATATTTGTATTTAAACTCAGCTTTATCAATAATAAAGTTGTAGTTGTAGTTGTTTCGCATCTATGTATTTGGCGACTCGTAATGGGTCGATGGAATGGACCTAATCAAATCCTCATCAAAAAAATATGCATATACTCTATATAGGATTCTTTAAATATATAAAATCCTATTTTCAACTTTGTTACTTCACATAACATATTTAACTCATATGTTCAGAATTAAACTATTTTCATGAAAATACCAAATCAGTCCCAAAAATATTTCTTTTCTGGGATTTAGCATAATATAGTCCCATAATGAAAATATATTTTCTGAATTTTAAAATTCATTTACTATTTTTCAAAAATCAATTTCTAATTAATTCCTTAAGAAATTAGCTACCTCAAGTTTAACTCCAAAATTCCCAAATCTTGGCAGGACCTTACACATGTTAACGTGAGCTTCCAGTTTAAATTTCATGGTCATCTGAGTTATAGAACTTCTAAGTTATAGCGTTTTCGCTTTTAAAAACCTAAATATTGAAATAGTCATAACTTGCTCATTTTAAGTCGAATGAGCTCATTTTTGACACAGGAGGTACTTTATACCATATACTTTCATGTCCCAAAAGGCCAGAATTTTTCTCATAATTTAAATGGCCGAAATAGCCCTTAAAGTTTCTGGGCAGAGCATTTTCAAATTTACAGCTTTGGCCTCCTTTGCTAAAATCAGTCCACACAAAAATCTACAACACCTTTTCCAGTAATTCCACTTGGATTAGTTAGGTAACTCATAGATCTAACTCTAGGACTTGACCACACTCAAAAATTCAAAATATAATAGGAGATATGGTCAATTGAATTTCATGTTACGCTTTTCACCAAAATCTGATTTTCAACTTTTGTGATTTCTAAGAAACTTTCATGTTTTCACATAATAACCAACATAACTCATCATAACACTTACTAATACTTCATATACCCATAATTTTCATTAGTCCAATGCTTTTATTATGACTTTCATCATAATCCTCGTAAAATGCATCCTTTTAGTCAAGAAATATTTGAGGGTTTAAGAAATGGGTTTTTGTACTCGGGTCAATACAAAATTCGATTTCACGCCTAGGAAAATTAGGTATACGCCACCCATCTTGGGTCGCCACTTACATGGTACATATAAATTCAAATACAACTTACTAATATACCTCTTGGTCGCCACTGCATGGTACATAAATAATACATAAACCGTGAGTTTGAATACAAATATTGTCTACTAGATATTATACAAACTCAAAAGGAGTCCTCATTACAACTATTATCACACTATTTCACGTAATAGTGAGGACTACTAATGCTATCCTCCGACCATTACTTCGCTCCCCGACTCGTCTCAAATTATGTTCTCATTTCAAGAGAATAAAAAGAAAGAAAGGGTGAGCTCAACTAGCCCAAAGAAGAAATATTACGACTAAGATAATGCGTAATAAATTATCATTAGCCTTCAACAAAGTTAAACCGATAAAATACAATAGACAAACCAGCTTTAATCATAATGAATAAGCAATCCATTAAAAGAGTCAAGTAGAGAATAAAGTCTACTATCTTTTAGGTTTTAAAAGGTTTTCATCAATTTTTATCACGAGACTCAAATTTTAATAAATAAACCACCACATCTAATCATCCCCGCATCACACTTGGCCAAGGATTTTCATCAAATTATCAATGGTCATGACTATACCGAATCACCCCCGGTCATAATCATACCAAAAACTATCCATCATCGCATTACAAAGCCACCGAGGACTTTTGTCACATCATTTATATCAAGTCATGATTATACCGAATGATCCTCGGTCATAATCATACTAAGTTCATCTACGCACGTAAGCCAAAGATAACATATATATAACACGAGGATGATGACAATGACATAATAATTCAATAAAACAAGTTCAAGAATTATTTAATCCATGAATTATTAACGCCCAAATTGTCAACACGATATCAAGCTTCAGAGAGTAAAATTCAAGAATGATCGTAAGAATATTTCCATGAAAAGATATCGATGAAACGCAAATATCAAGGATATTCTACTAATTTCATGGAGTATAAAGTCAAAGTTTTAACCAACCGGGTATAATAAAGAATGGAATAACAAAAGAAATCACCACGCATGCGCAGATTGCAGATGATGTGTTTATTCCAATGTAATAATAATAATCTAACCAAATGTCGTGAAATTCACACCACATGTGATGTTCCAATGTAATAATAAAGATGGAACTGCCGTAAAACACATGATAGGATATTCCAATGTAATGATAAAGATTTTAACCAGTCCTGTAAAAACACATGCATGTGATGTTCCAATGTAATAATAAAAATCTAACCAGTCCTGTAAAACACATGCATGTGATGTTCCAATGTAATAATAAAGAATGTCACCAAGTATAGGTAAATCACAGATACAAAAGTTATTCCAATGTAATAATAAGCAATGGAATAACATAAGGATTTCACCAAGTATAGGTACGCCACAGATATAAAAGTTATGATAGGTATGCCACTTTTTACAAAAGTTATTCCAATGTAATAATAATGAATGGAATAATGTAAGTTCTCTTCAAGAAGAAAGAATAACACCCCTCACCGTAAAAAGAACCTAATATAGAAGTAAGTAAGTAGTTGTATCACTCTTCTTCTTTCTATAATTTTCTCTATAGCTTCTCTCTATAATTTCTCTCTAGTTTCAATGAATTCGTAAGAAAATAAATGAAGGAAACGAGCTTCTATTTATAGAAAATGGAATGCATAAGAATTAATCCATGAACTATCCAGATTGATTTACTTTAATCTGACGGTCCATATTTAAAGAAAAATCTTTTAAATAAAATATAATATATTCTATTTATATAAAAATATTTTACTATGCAAACACTATGCAATACTATGCAAAACACTACGCAAAAACTACTACGCAACACTATGCATAATAAAATATAATATATTCTATTTATGTAATAACTTTAATAAAGTATTCTATTTTATATAAAGATGTTTCGCTTTTATTACGCTAATAATACTAATAAAATAAAACGCCATTATCGCTATAATAATTCATATTATTAATCGACAATAATGGAATCAAACCGAGTGACTTCTCACATAAGATCAATAATCAATACCGTGCTACTATTATGCAACCACACGACATCGCATTTTTTTACTACCGAGTAGTAGTTCAACAAGAACTACTTAAAAACTTCCGCCGTTATTTCAATAAAATATTTTTGTCGCTTTCAATCCGACAATAATTTCGCTAGGGTCCACCAATGATTGAGCTCATTGCATTTAATATTCCCTCGCTAAACCGAATATTCCCCACCAATCTAATATAATATAACCACTCAGATACTTTGCAAAATTTATAAATACTACCCACAACTATAATATTATCTCAAATTCACACCATAATATTAAAAAATTATTTCACAAAATTTAAATCTTTATCGATAAAACTGGGTCTCACAATCTCCTCCTTATGGAATTTCTCGCCTCAAATTAGTGAAAGTACGACTGTATGATAAAGAGATGAGGATACCTCAATACCTTTATCGCTTAAAAATATTAAATTCATCTTTGAAATCCCACAAAGATATTCATTAACAATTCATCTTTGCACTACAAAGCAAAAGATATACAACCAGAAAACCAATAATGCCGAGACGCAGCTTAATAGTATCATTACACCACGAATTATCCATGCACCAATCGCCAAGGATATTCGTGTTTTCAATTACTACCATGATTATACCGAATAATCCGTCGTCATAATCATACCAAGTCTATCAATGCACTACTACCAAAAGATGACTTTTTACCACATCCATGAATTAATATTTCATCACGAGACTCAAATTTCAATAATTAATCCATATCATCGAATCATCCCCGCACTACATGTGCCAAGGATATTCATTAAGATATCACGCACCACAAATTATCCATGCACTACTACCAAAGATAATCGTGTATTCATTAAGATCACGACCACAAATTATCCAAGCACTACTACCAAAGATAATCGTGTGTATTCATTAAGATCACGCACCACAAATTATCCATGCACTACTACCAAAGATAATCGTATTCATTAAGATCACGACCACAAATTATCCATGCACTACTACCAAAGATAATCGTATATTCATTAAGATCACGACCACAATTATCCATGCACTACTACCAAAGATAATCGTGTATTCATTAAGATCACGACCACAAATTATCCATGCACTACTACCAAAGATAATCGTGTATTCATTAAGATATCACGACCACAATTATCCATGCACTACTACCAAAGATAATCGTGTATTCATTAAGATCAATGCACCACAAATTATCCATGCACTACTACCAAAGATAATCGTGTATTCATTAAGATTCACGCACCACAAATTATCCATGCACTACTACCAAAGATAATCGTGTATTCATTAAGATCACGACCCATGCACACCATTATAATTATCCATGCACTACTACCAAAGATAATTGTGTATTCATTAAGATCACGACCACAAATTATCCATGCACTACTACCAAAGATAATTGTGTATTCATTAAGATAATCACCACAAATTATCCATGCACTACTACCAAAGATAATCGTATTCATTCATTACACGCACCACAAATTATCCATGCACTACTACCAAAGATAATCGTAGTATTTACTATATGATTATACCAACAATCCATCGGTCATAATCATACCAAGTCCATCTATGCACTACAAACACGTATTTATTTCAACATAATATAAGCAATGAGGAGGATAAGATATATAAAGAATCAATCAAATGAGATAAAGGATAAATATTAAACATTTATAATATAATTTATCCAGATTCAAGAATATCCCCATGTTATCAATCACTTAATAATCTCATAATCTAATAACATTAATATTATAATAATATTTTAATCACTTCTAAATTTATAAACAATTTATCTCAATTGTTTACGCTTTTACCATATAATGCATTTAATCATTCAAAATGCCATACTCATAAAATATCATCACCAATTATCAAATCCTCATCAAAAAATATGCATATACTCTATATAGGATTCTTTAGCCATAAAATCCTATTTTCAACTTTGTTACTTCACATAACATATTTAACTCATATGTTCAGAATTAAACTATTTTCATGAAAAATACCAAATCAGTCCCAAAAAATATTTCTTTTCTGGGATTTAGCATAATATAGTCCCATAATGAAAATATATTTTCTCTAATTTTTAAAATTCATTTACTATTTTTCAAAAATCAATTTCTAATTAATTCCTTAAGAAATTAGCTACCTCAAGTTTAACTCCAAAATTCCCAAATCTTGGCAGGACCTTACACATGTTAACGTGAGCTTCCAGTTTAAATTTCATGGTCATCTGAGTTATAGAACTTCTATATAGCGCTTTTCATTTAAAAACCTAAATATTGAAATAGTCATAACTTGCTCATTTTAAGTCGTAATGAGCTCATTTTTGGACAGGAGGTACTTTATACCATATACTTTCATGTCCCAAAAGGCCAGAATTTTTCTCATAATTTAAGTGGCCGAAATAGCCCTTAAAGTTTCTAAGCAGTAGCATTTTCGAAATTTACAGCTTTGGCCTCCTTTACTAAAATCAGTCCACACAAAAAAATCTACAACACCTTTTCCAGTAATTCCACTTGGATTAGTTAGGTAACTCATAGATCTAACTCTAGGACTTGACCACACTCAAAAATTCAAAATATAATAGGAGATATGGTCAATTGAATTTCATGTTACGCTTTTCACCAAAATCTGATTTTCAACTTTTTGTGATTTCTAAGAAACTTTCATGCTTTTCACATAATAACCAACATAACTCATCATAACACTTACTAATACTTCATATACCCATAATTTTCATTAGTCCAATGCTTTTATTATGACTTTCATCATAATCCTCGTAAAATGCATCCTTTTAGTCAAAGAAATATTCGAGGGTTTAAGAAATGGGTTTTTCAGATCGGGTCAATACAAAATTCGATTTCACGCCTAGGTAGGCTAGGAAATCTTCAAGAATACGCTAAGAAATTTATTAATGATATAAATATCATTCAAAATCATACTTTCGCCCAAGATTTGATAAGACGTCACATTATCACCAACTCGCGACTTTCATCCCAACTTCGATAAGACGTCACAATGACACCTTACATAAATGTATAGTCAAAAACCTGCTTTTAGAAATTAGAATCTTTGGGAAGTGCTCAAGGAAACCTTCAGATATGGGAGGCCATGCTTCTAGGTTATGATAGATATCATATGGCCACGTAATTATTCTTGGTTTACCCAATAGACCCTAAAGAAAAAATGAGAAGATTACTATCATATTCTTCCCAATGGTGAGTCTTCTTCGATTTATCATTATCTCCACTGCCTCAAATTGAGAATTATACTTCAAACAAACACCAAGATCATATAGTAGTGCTCAGAATATACTCAAAGAAGTGGATGAGCACAACCCCGCCTTACGATGATGACACGAGGTCAGATGTCATTAGACATCTTGTATGATAGTGGCAAAACACTCTTCAACGCTGGGTTCGCTTTCACCCTAGTTGATTCACCAAATATAACTACTAAATGATGACCACCGCTCTATTCCATCACATTCTCCGCCGACCTAGCTACACTCTTATTACCCGAAAGGAATTGTGAAGCAAAAGGGTTAATTAATATATCAAATATTATCCCTATACTCCTACCGACCAATTAAATAACAAATAAACTTAGTAGGTCATACTAAGGGAATTTCCCCTCCTCCCTCCTAGTTCTTATCTCAAGATCTTAGCCAGTGATCATATCCCTAAGCTCGATACCAACCGCGACGCCTCAAAATTAGTATATACGCCACCCATCTTGGGTCGCCACTTACATGGTACATAAATTCAAATACAACTTACTAACCTAACTCTGTGGTACAATACGACATAAACCGTGAGTTTGAATACAAATATTGTCTACTAGATATTATACAAACTCAAAAGGAGTCCTCATTACAACTATTATCACACTATTTCACGTAATAGTGAGGACTACTAATGCTATCCTCCTCGACCATTACTTCGCTCCCCGACTCGTCTCAAATTATGTTCTCATTTCCTCAGAGAATAAAGAAAAGAAAGGGTGAGCTCAACTAGCCCAAGAAGAAATATTACGACTAAGATAATGCGTAATAAATTATCATTAGCCTTCAACAAAGTTAAAACCGATAAAATACAATAGACAACCAACTTTTTATCATAGCTGAATAAGCAATCCATTAAAAGAGTCAAGAGAGAATAAAGTCTACTATCTTTTAGGTTTTAAAAGGTTTTCATCAATTTTATCACGAGACTCAAATTAATAAATAAACCACCACATCTAATCATCCCCGCATCACTACCCAAGGATTTTCATCAAATTATCAATGGTCATGACTATACCGAATCACCCCGGTCATAATCATACCAAAAACTATCCATCACCGCATTATGTGCCACCGAGGACTTTTGTCACATCATTTATATCAAGTCATGATTATACCGAATGATCCTCGGTCATAATCATACTAAGTTCATCTATGCACGTAAGCCAAAGATAACATAATATAACACGAGGATGATGACAATGACATAGTAATTCAATAAAACAAGTTCAAGAATTATTTAATCCATGAATTATTAACGCCCAAATTGTCAACATGATACATCGCTTTCAGAGTAAAATTCAATAATGATCGTAAGAATATTTCCATGAAAAGATATCGATGAAACGCAAATATCAAGGATATTCTACTAATTTCATGGAGTATAAAGTCAAAGTTTTAACCAACCGGGTATAATAAAGAATGGAATAACAAAAGAAATCACCATGCATGCAGATTGCAGATGTATGTGTTATTCCAATGTAATAATAATAATCTAACCAAAGTCGTGAAATTCACACCGATGTGATGTTCCAATGTAATAATAAAGATGGAACTGCATCCTGTAAAACACACGTATAGATATTCCAATGTAATGATAAAGATTTTAACCAGTCCTGTAAAACACATGCATGTGATGTTCCAATGTAATAATAAAAATCTAACTGTGTCCTGTAAAACACACATGCATGTGATGTTCCAATGTAATAATAAAGAATGTCACCAAGTATAGGTAAAATCACAGATACAAAAGTTATTCCAATGTAATAATAAGAATGGAATAACATAAGGATTTCACCAAGTATAGGTATGCCATGATACAAAGTATGATAGGTATGCCACTTTTACAAAAGTTATTCCAATGTAATAATAATGAATGGAATAATGTAAGTTCTCTTCAAGAAGAAAGAATAACACCCTCACCGTAAAAGAACCTAATATAAGAAGTAAAGAAGTAAAATATCACTCTTCTTCTTTCTATAATTTTCTCTATAGCTTCTCTCTATAATTTCTCTCTCTGTAGTTTCAATGAATTCGTAAGAAAATAACGGAAGGAAACGAGCTTCTATTTATAGAAAATGGAATGCATAAGAATTAATCCATGAACTATCCCGTATTGATTTACTTTAATCGACGGTCATATTTAAAGAAAATCTTTAAATAAAATATAATATATTCTATTTATATAAAAATATTTTACTATGCAAACACTATGCAATACTATGCAAAACACTATGCAAAAACACTACGCAACACTATGCATAATAAAATATAATATATTCTATTTATGTAATAACTTTAATAAAGTATTCTATTTTATATAAATAAGATGTTTCGCTTTTATTACGCTAATAATACGCTAATAATAATAATAAAAAAAACGCCATTATCGCTATAATAATTCATATTATTAATCGACAATAATGGAATCAAACCGACAAACTTCTCACAATAAGCATCAATAATCAATACCGCTGTGTACATTACTATGCAACCACACGACATCGCATTTTTACTACCGAGTAGTTCAACAAATAACACTACCAAAAAAATCCGCCGTTATTTTAATAAAAAATATTTTTGTCGCTTTCAATCCGACAATAATTTCACTAGGGGTCCACCAATGATTGAGCTTTAACATCATTTAATATTCCCTCGCTAAACCGAATATTCCCCACACTCGAATATAATATAACCACTGCATATACTTTTTAAAAAAATTTATAAATACTACCCACAACTATAATATTATCTCAAATTCACACCATAATATTAAAAAAAAATATTTTTCGACAAAATTTAAATCTTTTTATAAAATGTTTTTTGTTCAAGTCCATGACATGGGCTAAGAAAACTTGACATCCGTAATAAACGAATGACTTCATGGCTTGATATGAAAATGTTTGACTACAATGGTTTGATTGCTTGAATTGAATAACAAAACACCTGCTTAAGAATATGAAAACTAACAACCTTACGAAAGTAATCAATTTTGATGATGAGTAGTTAACCTTAAAATCACATCAAAAGCAAATATCTCTATAGAAATAAGGTTAACAGTAATGTGATAGTGCTAACTGAATCAAGCAAGATTTCTAAACAACGGATGTAATGAAAGTTTCTCTAATCTGAGTCTCCATAAATAAAGTCAAAGTCTAATTTCTCCGTAAAGTCAAGTTCAAACGTTGAAACGCTGAAGCAAGAAGAGATAAAAGAATGGGTAGAACCCAGATTCAGTAGTAAGGTATAAACTTCGCAAGAATTTATAATTAACTAACCCGTGCTAACTTCGCTCGTGTTCTCGATTTTAACCGGCACACGACAAACGCCTTTCCGTGAACCGCTGACTTTGACCTTTCTCGGGGACATCCTTTTGAGTCACCATTCCCGCTTGACTAGGTTTCGATACTGCATAATCTCGAAAGCGATATGTCCTTCTTTTCTACAATTATAGCATACCTTGAACTGTTGTGGATAGTTTGAATGATGTGTCCCTCTTTTCCACATTTATAAAGATACTGACACGGTGGGTCGCTTCTCCTCCCTTAAAACCGATTGTTTGCTGCCGGCCGACGCCTTAACAAAGTCATTGTTGAATCTCCTCTTTTTAAAATCTCCCCCCGACTCGCTTCTTCTATTTTCATGGCCACGAGTACCACCAGAGTGGTTGTCGTTCTTGTCCGTATTTTTCTTTCTCCGCTGGTTATCGTTATTCTAATGACTGCTATCTTTGGTATGATCCTGGTTATGGTCCCTCGGTTGAACGTACTCATTATCTCGCTCTAACAACTGAGCCTTGTTGACAACATCTGAATAGAGAGAAAATTTATGAGAAATGAGATACTGACGTATGCTGGGTTTCAAACCTCTTAGAAACATCCATGTCATACGTTCCTCATTCTCCACCAAATGAGGTGCAAACCTGGATAACTCCGCCGAACTTCGCCTCGTACTGGGACACCATCATGTTATTCTGCTCGAGTCTAATAAACTCCATTTCCTTCATATGACGAATACTTTCAGGGAAGTACTTGTCATTGAACTGTTTCTGAAACATCTCCCATGACATGCTGAGTGCAGCTAGATGGGTACGCTTCACAGATTCCCACCAAACACAAAAAACATTTTTCTTATTTAAATTATTTTAAACTTCCAAAAATTAATTATTTAGGAGCTTCGGAACCTCGATAATTCATAATAATTAGCTCTTTTATCAGAAAAATTCGAAACTTGTGATTTTTTATAGGAAATTCCATTATCTACAACTTTACAGAAGGAAGTTTTTCCAAATTTCAAACAGAAATTGACCGAAATCCACAAACGGCCGATTTTACATGCTATAATCAAATTTCATTCAAGAAATGGGTCTACCGACACACAAAATCTGTTTTTAATATTTATTACAACAAAAATAATCTTTTTCCTCGTATAATTATATATCCCACATTCATTGTAAAAATATCACCATTATTATATTATTAAAATATAATAATATATTTAAATGAATTATTTTATCGTAAAAAGATAAATTTTCAATTTTCAACAATTGTCACTTTAAAAATTTTCTCCATCTATATCCACATAAAATCAATATTTTCTTCATCATATAAATCAATAATTAATTATTCATAAATAATATTACAGAATCACAAGATCGCAACTGTGCCGCTCTCTGAAAGAGGGGCTTTCCAATAAGGATCTCTCTTCATCGGGCGCCGCAATTAGTGACCAAACCTCTCCTTGTATGTAACTTTCTAGATATTGCCAATAATGTTATCCAATAATATTATTCAGATAATATGAATTATTGTCTGATAATGGAAAATACTGTAATGATAATTTATCAAAACAACAAAGTAATATAAAATATCAATGCAAAGAATTATTGAATCAATAAAATAAAATATCGAATAAAGAATTATCGTAATAATTATCGAGTAGTGCCTTCACGTAAGAATCAATAATTGGTGCAATACTGCGCTACTCGCTCAACAACGCCAGATTAGTGTGTTTTAACCACCGGGTATTCCAACAAAGATAATTCGTGAATAACCACGCCGCTATTTATAAACAACTTATATTTGTCATTTTCTTCATCCAATCGCTTTTTGGGTATGGGGCCCACAAAACACTACGCCGGTTGCATTTAATAATATTCTCCGACGATTTAATATTCCACGACCAAACGAATATTCCCCACAATAATGAATATTTTATAACCACTGCTTATTCGAAATATTTGTGTATTTTTACCCATAACTATCCACATTAATCAAATCAACCCTTACTATTTCAAAATAATAAATAGAGGAAAATAAATTTCATTTATTAATAATTTGGGGTCTTACAACATATTCTTCTAAAGCAAGAGTCATTCTTTGAAGGAAATCTCAACCCTCGATTTAATCGGCCCATTTGAAATCCTCGATCGAGTAGGAACGCGGCTTATGTAACTGCGCTTTACCGCTAAGTATGTTATGTGTTCATAACGCTTTTAACGTATCAATGTTACGTAAATATGTGGATGACCCAACCACATTATTAATTTAGAATCTGGACGAGATAATGGATGATTTAACGTATGAGATCTCGTGTTAAAATCTTGAATAAGAAGAATCGTATCCAACACTCAAGGGTTATACCTCAAGAGTTAAAATCAAATGAAGTCAAGGTATCCTCACCGTTTCTAAGATACCAGTAATACGTACGTAAATTTCGAGGGCAAAATTCCATAAGGAGGGAGATTGTGAAACCCCGATTTTATGAATAAAGAATTAATTTTCTCGAAATAATTTTTTAATATTATGGTGTGAATTTGAGATAATGTTATAGTTGTGGGTAATATTTATAAATTTTGCAAAAGTATGCAACTTGTCATATTATATTCGATTGGTCTGGGAATATTCGCTTTAAATGTGAAATATTCGTACGACTCAAGACAATCATCGGTGGACTCCACAACGGAATTATTATCTGATCGAGAAAACGACAAAATATTTTATTGAAAATAACTATGAGTTTTTTACCGCTTGATCATCGCTTGAACTACCTCGAGTAAAAGTACAAGAATAATCGCTGTTATTTCATAAGAGCACATGGTATTGATTATTGATATTTATGTGAGAAGTCACCGGCTTTTGTTCAATTATTGCTACAATAGTTGCGATAAGATCTCACATTATTTGATTCAATTATTGTTGATTTAGAAGTTTTGTTTTATTCGTAATAAAATAGAAACATCTTTTTATATATAAAATGTAATACTTTATTAAAGTTATTCTATAAATAGAATATATTTTATTCTATTATGCATAGTGTTTTGCATAGTAATATCTTTTATATAAAAATGTAAATACTTTATTAAAGTTATTCTATAAATAGAATATATTATATTTTATTATGCATAGTGTTTCAGATAGTGCCCGTGATAGTAGTTTTGCATAGTAAAAATCTTTTATATATATTATATTTTATTTAAAAGATTTTTCTTTAAATATGGACCGTCAGTTATTAAAGTAAATCAATCTGGACCGCTTCATGGATGAGTTACTATGCATTCCATTTTCCTATAAATAAGCTCATTCCTTTATTATTTTCTTACTTAATTAACCGAACTCTAGAGAGAAAACTATAGAGATAGAAGAAAAGTTTTCTCGCTACTTCACTACTCTTATATCAACTTCAGTTATTCCATTTCTTTATTGTTCTGTTAGAATAACTTGTATACGCGGGCTACCCTATACTTGGTGACATTCTTCTATTATTCCGTCTTTATTATTCGTCGGAATATCCTGCCTATGCTATATCGCCTAACTGGTTCCATTTTTTATTATTCCGCCTTTTATTATTCTCATTTAATATCCTCATGCATTGTTGGTTGATTTCATAATCAAAGAATACGTGCAAGTATACACTATTAAACAAGTAATAAAGTGATAAAATAGAGTATCGCTCCCACAGAGAATTCTAATTAATAAATTCCAACTACTAGCACTATATCAATCCAATTTTATTCAAACAATAATAAATTATGATTTTCCTCAAATATTAAAACTAAATTAAACAATTAAAGATATTATTCTAAAATAAGCAAATAAATAAACTAAGATTTGAGTGAATGACTTCGATAGATAGATAAGATTAAGATTTCAATATCCTCAATTATGAACTATAAATCAATTATCCAATTATCCCAACTATTATGTCTCATCGAATTGTTAATGTAAATTCTCCAATGTCAAAAGTCCTTTTCCAAGTGATCAACTGACTTCTATTTAATCCAGATTAATCTTGCTATATTCCTATGCAAAATAAGTGAATTAAACTCCTTTAATCCCAATTCCTTATGTGTTACATGCGGTAAATAGATATTTCCATTCAATTCACAAACCTAATTATTCACTTTGCAAATAACTAAGTCAGACGTTATCAAACCCAGTTTTAACCCTAGAATTCCTCTTCCAATTCATTCTAGAATAACAAGGTAATTATTGGCCAAATAATTAAGCAATAGATGCAATGCATGATAAACAATTCACTTCAACATAAATAATTAGAATAACTGAATAACTAATTTATAGCCATAAAAGGTTCAATTGAAATCCTAATTAAAGAATTAGTTCATAACGGAAATAAAAACCAATAATTGTTAGCAAATCATCCTTAAAGAATTACAAATTGAAAATAAGGAGAAGAAGAAGAAAACTCTTTAGCCAATCCTTAGTCTTCAAGTAATCCTTGTTCAGCCTCCAATGAATGAATAATAGATGAATGGTTAGTCAATCCCTGCTTTCAGCACTTCAATCTCTTTTTATATCATGCCACAATCCCAATCCAATTAGGCTTTAACAACAATCAATTTAGTGGGTAAACGAAAAAGTCAACGCTGAAGTCCTAATCAATGCGCCGACACGACTCTTTCTTACTCCTCTTTCCATTACTTGAATTAATTCCAGTACCCGTTGCCACTGGCTTCCGTAAATTATAATTATGCTCTTTTCAAACTTTAAATTCCCGCTTGTTCTTCGCAGCTCCCAATCGCAAAATAACACCTAAACACAAAGAAAAATATTCTTAAACGACTCAAGATACAACAATTTAAACCCAAGTATATCCGATTTATGGGTATATTACCCAATCATCATCTCGTATCTATACTGGACCTAGTTCCATCATTTATTATTCCGCATTTATTATTCTCATTGGAATATCCCGCTTGAATGTGAATTTCACGACCGTTTCGTTATTATTATTCTCATTAGAATAACCGCCTCATGCGGCACCGCATGCACGGTGATATCTTTTGTTATTCCATTCTTGTGATTATACTCAACATTAAAATTTTGACTTCTATACTCCATGAAATTAGTGGAATATCCTTGATATTTGCGCTTCATCCAAATTTTTTCATGGAAGTATTCTTCCGAGCATTCTTGAATTTTATTCTACAAAGAAGTATCATGTTGACAATTTGGACGTTATCGGTTCTTGGACAAATTAATTCTTGAACTTGTTTAATTGAATTCTTATATCATTGTCATCATCCTCATATTTATGTTATGTTGAAAGTCATCTCGTGGCCCAGTGTAGTATAGATGGACTTGGTATGATTATGACCAGGATTATTCTTGCATAATCATGACCGTAATGTTACAAATGATGTGAAAATTAAAAGTCCTCATTGGCCCGTAGTGCATTGATGGACGCTTTTGGTATGATTATGGCTATGAATTCTCTTCTACCAAGGGAGCAAAGATGAATTATTTTATGGCATGATCAGATCATTGATGAAAACACGATTATCTTTGGCCCGTAGTGCATGGATAATTCGTGGTGTGGTACTAAAGAATATCCTTAGCCTGTAGTATAGGTATGATTTAATGATGTGGATTATTTATTGAGCTGAGTCTCAGCGATAACAGTGATGGAAAACCTTTTTAATCATAAAAGATAGTATATTTTATTTTTTACTTGACTCTTTTAATGGATTGCTTGTTCCGCTGCACTTAAACTTGATGTCTATTATATTTTATCAGTTTAACATTGTTGGAGGCTAATGATAATTTATTCTGCATTATCTTAGTCATAATATTTCTTACTGGGCTAGTTGAGCTCACCATTTCTTCACCGTTTTCTTGAAAAAATGAGAATATAAATGACGACGAGCCTCGGGAACTGAGTGATGGTCCGAGGATAGCATTAGTAGTCCTCACTATTTTGTGAAATAGTGTGATAATAATTGTAATGAGGACTCCTTTTGAGTTTGTATAATCTCTAGTAGACAATAATTGTATTCAAACTCACAGTTTATGTTTTGTCGTATTGTACACGACAGTTGTATTAGTATGTTGTATTTGAATTCTGTACCATGTATCTAGCGACCCAAGATGGGTGATGTATACCTAATTTTGGGGGCGTCACACAATCTCCCCTTCTTATGAAATTTCTCCATCGAAATTAGGGTACGTACCTGGTATGTCGAAGAGGTAAGGATACCTTGATTTTATTTTAGATTCTAACTCCCAAGTCATTTCCTCAACATCGTGGTTTCTCCACAAAACTTTGACTTGAGGTATAACCTTGGTGCGTAGAATATGTTCCTTCTTATCCAAGATTTGAATAGAAACCTCTTCATACGTCAAATCTTCCGCTATTTCGTCTGATTCTAACTCAATAATGTGGTTCGGGTCTTCACATATTTACGTAATATGGATATGTGAAAAACGTTATGAACACGAGACATACTTGGCGGTAAAAGCGAGTCTATAGGCACGCCCTACTCGATCAAGGATTAAAATGGGCCGATGAATCGAGGATTGAGATTTTCTCTTTCCAAATCTCATAACTCCTTTCCGTGGAGCAACACGTAATAACACACGATCTCCTATATCGAATTCCACGCCCTTTCGATGAAGATCGAGATAACTCTTTTGTCGATCTTGTGAGGTTTTTATACGTTGTTGGATCGTTTGAATCTTTTCCGTAGTCATACGTATTCAACTCCCGGTCCCAATAACGTTGTTTCACCCACCTCATCCCAAAGATACCGAGAATCTACATTTTCTTCTATACAACGCTCGAATGGAGCCATGCCAATACTTGATTGATAATCGTGGTCAGTAGGAAAACTCCACCAATGGTCGAACTTGTCCCAACTTCCTCTTGATATCAAGGACATAGAGTCTTAATAGATCTTCAAGAGTTTAAATAGTCCTCTCCGATCGTCTGTCTGTCAGATCGAGGATGATATGCCGAGCTAAATCAGAAATCGGTGCCCATAGCTTTCTGCAAACTAACCCAAAATCGTGAAGTGAATCTTGGGTCTCGATTAGAAACTATGGATACTTTGGTATACCATGCGCCTTACATTCTCGCTTATGTACATACGCAAGACGTTCAAGTGTATAAGTTTCTCATGACGGTAAAGAAATGAGCGGACTTGGTCAATCTATCAACAATGACCCAAATCGATCTATACCTTGAGAAACCTTAGGAAGACCGGTAACAAAATCCATGGTAATGTGCTCCCACTTCCATTCTCGGAATTTCAAGTGGTTGCAATGGACCTTTTGGTACTTGATGTCTCACCGACTCGTTGACACGTTAGACACCTTGAGATAAACAACGCTATCCCTCTCTTCATATATTGCCCCACCAAAATGTATGTCAAGATCACGATACATTTTGAAACTCCCAGATGGATTGCAAACGGTGTGTTGTGCGCCCCATCATGATTTTATATGTGACGCCCCCAAAATAGGTCCATTCCATCCAACCCATTCTCGAGTCGCCAAATACATGGTATGTAAACAACTACAACTTTATTATCACAACAATAAAATCGTGAGTTTAAATACAAATATTATCTTCTAGACAATATTTATACTCAAATAAATCCTCATCACATTTATTGATACATTATTTTACAAAATGGTGAGGACTACTAAACAACTCTCTCTAGAACCTTCATTCCATACCCCGACTAGTACTCGCTACATTCTCGCCTCCCCGAGAAGAAAAATGGAACAACAAGGAAAAGGGTGAGCTCAACTAGCCCAAGAAGAATGTTATGACTAAGATAATGTACAACAAATTATCGTTAGTCTTCAACAGGAAAAATCGATAGAATACAATAGACAACAAGTTTCGGATCAATATTCGCAATGAAATAATAATTCATTCAGAAGAGTTACGTAGAGAATGAAATCTACTATAATCTATGAATTTAATACCCATCATCAATATTTTATCCTCAGTAACATCAATCAATTTTCATCTCAAATCAAATATTCATCTTTGCACTTCATGCCAAAGATATTCATCACCGGTCGTGTTCATTTAAACACCGCTCATCTTTGCACTACAGTGCCAAAGATATTCATCACCATTCATGTTCATTTAAACACCGCTCATCTTTGCACTACAAAACAAAGATATTCTTCAGAAATCATTCATCTTTGCACTACTGGGTGCCAAAGATATTCAATAATATCATCATTTAAGACCGAGGATGATGAAAATATTTTTAAAGAACGAATCCAAAGGAAACAAAATGACAAGGATTAAGGATTAAGGATTCGTACTTTGTTTTATCCATGTCCAACAATACCTCAAAAATAATCATAGTGGTGTAAAATTCAAGAATGATCAAAACATGGATACAATCAAAGCTAGTATCCAAAATAGATATTTTGGACGAAAAAGAAGAAATTTTATTTTTCATGAATAAAGTCAGATATCGTAAATAGTGCCGATACGTGAATAAGAACTCAGACACCAAAAGATAGAAATTCCACAAAAAAACATTTTCACGCTTCATGAATAGTACTCGTGAATAAGTAACTCGTGAATAAGAACTCATGAATAGTAACTCGTGAATAAGAACTCATGAATAGTAACCCTACATAAAAAAAGTTCCAAATTTGATAAAAGTTCCAACTAATATTTCTGCGCATAATGATATTGAAGAAATAATATCATTACTGAAAAAAAATAATATCCTTTACCTCAAAGAGTCAAGATTTCTAAGGAAAGGCTCAAGTGATCTTTGAATGAAACTTGTAATCGAATAAAGAACTCTCAAAGTATCTAAATACTCACAAAATACGCCAATAATATAGAGAGAAAGAGAGAAAACTTTGTTTCGGTGTGATTTTCAATTCTAACTTAGCCCTCTATTTATAGGAAAATGTTAGCCCACCAAGGGAGACTTTCACTGCAACCCCGATGGCTTTACTCGCTACTATTCCCACCCACCACATTTGAAATAAAATTCAGCACATTTCTTCACCAACCACAAGTAGGGCCCACTCAATTCTAGAATTTTCCACCAAAATCAATTATAAACCTAATTTCCTAATCACCACCTCTTAAAATTCATAACAAATCATTCGCTCATTTTAACGGTTCAAAATTTGTGGACATATACTCAACTTATGTATGTATAACATATCCAAAAATTACAACGATCCAACGGTTGGATTAAAAATTATAACCCCATAATATATCTCAAAACCCCGATTTGATTTTTAATACCTCCAATCCGATAAAATAATCGATAAAACACCTCAACATTAAATCATTCAATTATAACCACATAAAACAAATAAATCCATCATTTATAAATATTTTCTTATCATATAAATCAATAATTAATTATTCACAAATAATATTACGTAATCACAATTATGATGACCAAAGTAGTTCCTGTGAAAGAGGGGGCTTTCCGATAAGGATTTCTCCTTACTAAACAAGTGATTAGGTGACCAAACCTCTCCTCGATGTAACTTTCTAGACATTGCCAATAATGCTATCTAATAATATTATTTAAATAATATGAATTATTGATCCGATAATGGAGATAATGTGCGTTGACAATTATTGAACAACAATAATATAAAATATCAACGCAAAGAATTATTGAATCAATAAAATAAAATATTGAGCGAGAACTCACCGTGAAAATTATTGAGTAGTGCCTTCTTACGTAAGGATCAATAATTCAACAATACTGCAATATCGTGTGCTATCTTGTAAACCACGCCATTCATCGTATTTTAACCACCGGGTATTCCAATGGTCTTAATTCAGTAATAACTACGCCATTATTTTTAACCAACTTATATTTGTCATTTTCTTCATCCAATCGCTTTAGTTATGGGGCCCACACACGGTCACTACTACAGCATTTAATATTCCCACAAATGACGAATATTCCACGACCAAACGAATATTCCCCGACAACAATGAATATTTTATAACCACTTGCTTATTTAGAAATATTTATGCATTTACCCATAACTAACCACATTAATCAAATCCACCCTTACTATTTCAAAATAATAAATAAAGGAAATTCCTTTTATTTAAAAAATTTCTTGGTCTTACAACCTCCCTCCTTATGAAATTTCGTCCTCGAATCGACGTGACGCATACTGTGTTTCAAAAGATGAGAATACCTCGCTTTCATTTTCGCTTCCAATTCCTGTGTCATTTCCTCTATAAAGATGATTCCTCCACAAAACTTTAACTTGTGGTATGACCTTTCACACAGTAGGACATGCTCCTTCCTATCCAAAATCTTGACAGTACCTCCTCATACGTTAAGTCTTCTACTATCTCGTCCCTGTTCTAACTCAATGACGTAGTTCGGTCGTCCACATATTTACGTAACATCGATACGTGAAAACGCGTTATGAACACGCGTCATACTTGGCAGCGGTAAACGAGTCTATAGGCCACGCCCCTATTCGATCGAGAATTTCAACTAGATTAATAAATCGAAGGTTTGAGCTTTCTCACCTCACCGATTCTCGCTTTTGAAATAACAACTTCTTGCACCTCCTTCTTCAAATTCATCACTCGATGTGTAGCTTGAATACTTTTAACTTTATCGATTAAAGTCGATTATACTCAGATATCATCACGTGCTCAGATATCATCACGTGGGTACCTAGAGTTTTCATCTCCATCTCTATTATTTGTATATTATACTGAAATGAGTCTTTGATAATATCGTACTCGTACTTGTATACGATCTTCTACTCAACACGCCGCCTACCACGTTAAACGCTTCGGGATGGCATGGTCGAACATATCTTTGAAATGAGTCTCCTCTTGAGTTCTTCGAAGCTCTTACCACATTCCTTGCTCCATTTGAATTTTGTATCTCTATGAGTCAGCTACGTTAATGGAATAGCGATTCGAGAATATCCTTCAACGAATCTCCGATAATAACCAACTAAGCCTGAAAGCTACGTATTTCGATTCTCGACTTAGGTTGCTCTCAACCGTGACTCATATCCCAATCTTGGATAAAGACGTCACAATGACACCTATCGCTTTACTATCGCATTTAATATGACGTCCCCTACAGAGAGTCTGGCTTAGGTGCATTCCACAAAGGAAGTCACAAGATAAAGGCTCAGGTACCAAATTCTATAATTGAATTTTTAACTCCTGAAGTTCAATAGGAGCCATTCGATATGAGATTTTAGGAATGAGTTTTGTACCGGGTTCAAAGTCGATACAAAATTTAATATCAGTCTTTGGGAGTAAGCCAAGAAATTCTTCAGAAAATACGTCAGGAAAAATCAATAACAACAAGAATATTATTCAAATCTGACGTGTCTTTATTCAAATCCATAACATGGACTAAGAAAACTTGACATCCGTAATAAAACGAATGACATCATGGCTTGATATGAAAATGTTTGATTACAATGGTTTGATTGCTTGAATTCAATAACAAAAAGTTGCTTAGGAATATGAAAACTAACAACCTTACGAAAAGTAATCAATTTCGGCATGATGTGTAGTTAACCTTAAAATCACATCAAAAGCAAATATCTCTATAGAAATAAGGTTAACGTGTAATGTGATAGTGCCAACTCAATCAAGCAAGATTTCTAAACAACGGATGTAATGAAAGTTTCTCCTAACTGAGTCTCCATAAATAAGTCAAAGTCTAATTTCTCCATAGTCAAGTTCAAACGTTGAGCGCAAGCAAGAGAGATAAAAGAATGGGTAGAACCCCAGATTCTAGTAAGGTATAAACTTCGCAAGAATTTATAATTAACTAACCCGCGCTAACTTCGTTCGTTCCTCGATTTTTTAATGGGTCACGACAAATGCTCTTCCAAGAATCGTTGACTTTGACTTTTCTCGACATCCTTTTGAGTCACCATTCCCATTGGAATGGGTTTCGACATCGCATAATCTCGAGCGATATGTCCTTCTTTTTCCACAATTATAGCATACCTTAAACTGCTGTAAGCGGTTTGGGTGATATGTCCCTCTTTCCCATTTTTGTAACATACGACCGGTAGTCGCTTCTCCTCCCTTAAAACTAGTTGCATCTTGGCCGACGCCTTCTTGAAATGGTCGTTGTTGAATCTCCTCTTTTTAAAATCTCCTCCCGACTCGCTTCTTCTATTTTCATGGCCACGATTACCACCGAGTGGTTACCGCCTTTGTCCGTATTCTTCTTTCTCCGGCCGTTATCGTTATTCGATGATCGCTATCTTTGGTATGATCCTCGTTTATGGTCCCTCGGTTGAACGTGATTTCGTTATCTCGCTTCTAACAATCGAGCCTCGCTGACAACATCCGAATAGAGAAAAATTTATGAGAAATGAGATATCGACGTATGCCGTTTTCAAACCTCTAAGAAACATCCGCTATACGCTCCTCATTCTCCACCAAATGAGGTGCAAACTCGATAACTCCGCTAACTTCGCCAGACTTTGGGACACCGCGCCATGTTATTCTCGCTTCTAGTCTAATAAACTCCACTTCCTTTATATGACGTAATACTTTCGTGGAAGTACTTGTCATTGAACTGCTTCTGAAATGTCTCCCATGACATGCCGAAAGCGGGTGGATGGGTACGCTTCACGCATTCCCACCAAAGAGTCCGCCGCCACGGAACATAAAAAGTAGCGAATGGAACCTTCGTTCTCCTCCATGCATCCCAAGACATCGAATATCTTGGTAATTTGTTTGACCCATGTTTCCGCCATGATCGGATCTCGCTTCCTTAAATTCGTGGTCCCAACTCTTTGAACTGCTTGCTATGACAACCCGTGAATTGCTATCATTTCCTCCTCAGATTTTGAACACGAGTCTCCTCGTCTCGATTTTGCATGAATCGCAAAAAACTTCTAAACATCCCTCGCTCATCATCTCGCTCAATGGTGTTGTTCACAGGAGGAACATTGCCGAACTGCTGCACGCTCTCCTCGTTGGTGAAAGACAGGCATCTCCATGGTCTCATTTACTCCACTATTAATATTCTCAATCGACATTCTCAAATACCGCCATAAAATAAGGGTTAATTAAGGAAATCAATATATCACATAATATCCCTATATCTTGACTTAACTAACAAATAAGCTTAGGTAGGACACACTAGCGAAGGATTTACTCGCCTCTCCCTCCTAGTTCTATTCCCCGATCTCCGCCAGAGATCATATCCCTAAGCTCGATAAGAATCGCGACGCCCCAAAATAGGTCCATTCCATCCAACCCATTCTCGAGTCGCCAAATACATGGTACGTAAACAACTACAACTTTATTATCACAACAATAAAGCGTGAGTTTAAATACAAATATTATCTTCTAGACAATATTTATACTCAAATAAATCCTCATCACATTTATTGATACATTATTTTATAAAAATGGTGAGGACTACTAAACAACTCTCTCTAGAACCTTCATTCCATACCCCCGACTAAGACTTTCGCTACATTCTCGCCTCCCGAGAAGAAAAATGGAACAACAAGGAAAAGGGTGAGCTCAACTAGCCCAAGAAAAGAATGTTATGACTAAGATAATGTACAACAAATTATCGTTAGTCTTCAACAGGAAAAAAATCGATAGAATACAATAGACAACAAGTTTCAGATCAATATTCGCAATGAAATAATAATTCATGAAAGAGTTACGTAGAGATGAAATCTACTATAATCTATAAATTTAATAATTCCATCATCAATATTTTATCCTCAGTAACATCAATCAATTTTCATCTCAAATCAAATATTCATCTTTGCACTTCATGCCAAAGATATTCATCGATCGGTCATGTTCATTTAAACACCGCTCATCTTTGCTTTGCACTGAGCCAAAGATATTCATCATCGGTCGGTCATTTCATTTAAACACCGCTCATCTTTGCACTACAAAGCCAAAGATATTCTTCAGAAATCATTCATCTTTGACTACAAAGCCAAAGATATTCAATAATATCATCATTTAAGACTGAGGATGATGAAAAATATTTTTAAAGAACGAATCCAGTGAAACAAAATGACAAGGATTAAGGATTAAGGATTCGTACTTTGTTTTATCCATGTCCAACAATACCTCAAAAATAATCATAGTGGTGTAAAATTCAAGAATGATCAAAACATGGATACAATCAAAGCTAGTATCCAAAATAGATATTTTGGACGAAAAGAAGAAATTTTATTTTTCGATGAATAGTCTCAGATATCGTAAATAGTGCCGATATCGTAAATAGTCTTAGTACGAAATAGTAACTCCAGACACCAAAAGATAGAAATTCCACAAAAAACATTTTCACGCTTACTTAATAGTACTTCGTGAATAAGAACTCATGAATAGTAACTCATGAATAGTAACTCGTGAATAGTAACTCATGAATAGTAACCCCGACATAAAAAAAGTTCCAAATTTGATAAAAAGTTCCAACTAATATTTACGCGTAATGATATTGAAGAAATAATATCATTACTGAAAAAAAAATAATATCCCTTACCTCAAAGAGTCAATGATTTGGAAGGAAAGGTCGGAGTGATGTTTGAATGAAACTTGTCTTGAAATAAAGAACTCTCAAAGTATCTAAATACTCACAAAATACGCTCAATAATATAGAGAGAGAAAGAGAAAAACTTTGTTTCGGTGTGATTTTCAATTCTAACTTAGCCTCTATTTATAGGAAAATGTTAGCCCGTACCAAGCGGACTTGACACTGCAACTTTGATGGCTTTACTCGCTACTATTCCCACCCACCACATTTGAAATAAAATTCAGCACATTTCTTCACCAACCACAAGTAGGGCCCACTCAATTCTAGAATTTTCCACCAAAATCAATTATAAACCTAATTTCCTAATCGGTCACCTCTTAAAATTCATAACAAATCATTCGTTCATTTTTAACGGTTCAAAATTTGTGGACATATACTCAACTTATGTATGTATAACATATCCAAAAATTACAACGATCCAACGGTTTGGATTAAAAATTATAACCCCGCAATATATCTCAAAACCCCGATTTGATTTTTAATACCTCAATCCGATAAAATACCGATAAAACACCTCAACATTAAATCATTCAATTATAACCACATAAAACAAATAAATCCATCATTTATAAATATTTTCTTATCATATAAATCAATAATTAATTATTCACAAATAATATTACGAATCACACCATTATAACCAGCCGCTCCTCAGAAAGCAGGGGCTTTCCGATAAGGATTTCTCCTTACTAAGCAAGCAATTAGGTGACCAAACCTCTCCTTGATGTAACTTTCTAGACATTGCCAATAATGCTATCTAATAATATTATTTAAATAATATGAATTATTGATCCGATAATGGAGATAATGTGCAAAGTGACAATTATTGAACAACAATAATATAAAATATCAACGCAAAGAATTATTGAATCAATAAAATAAAATATTGAATAAGAATTACCGTGAAAATTATTGAGTAGTGCCTTTTACGTAAGGATCAATAATTCAACAATACATGCAATATCGTGTGCTATCGCCAAGCAACCACGCCAGATTCTCGTATTTTAACCACCGGTATTCCAATGTCTTAACGGTAATAACTACGCCGTTATTTTAACCAACTTATATTTGTCATTTTCTTCATCCAATCGCTTTCCGTTATGGGGCCCACATATGGTCATACTACGTCATTGCATTTAATATTCCCAAACAAAGATTTAATATTCCACGACCAAACGAATATTCCCGACAACAATGAATATTTTATAACCACTTGCTTATTTAGAAATATTTATGCATTTTACCCATAACTAACCACATTAATCAAATCCACCCTTACTATTTCAAAATAATAAATAAAGGAAATTCCTTTTATTTAAAAAATTTGAGGTCTTACATTATACTTTAAATCGTGGTCGTTAGAACACAAAGTTTGGAGTTGACTCAAGTATTCCTTCTTCATCGATTCTTGCTTCCTAAGATAGCTCCTTCTTGCACTTTCTTCCTCATACGCATCGGCTCCAGTGTCCAGTAGCTTGAAAGCGACTTTTAACTTTATCAATTAAAGTCGATTCTACTCGTATATTCGCCATCATCACACGGGTCCCCGAGTCTTTAACTCTATCTCCATCCTTTGCAAGTCACACAAAATGGGCCTTTGTGTTGACAATATCGTACTCGTGATTTTGCATATGATCTTCTACTCAATGCGTCGCCTACCACGTTCGCTTTTCGAGATGGTATGATTATAATCTTTCAATGAGCTCAAGCCAACGTCGTTGTCGTATGTTGAGTTCCTTTTGAGTGAAGAAATATTTGAGGCTTTTATGATTTGTAAAGATCTCCATCTTCTCCCATACAAGTAATGCCTCCAAATTTTAAGTCACGAAGACCACAAATTTATTAACTCTGGTCATGAGTAGGATAATTCCTCTCATATTCTTTTTGAGTTGTCGTGAGGCATAGGCTATGACTTTCCCATGTTGCATGAGAACACATCCTAAACCTTTGCCCAAGCATCATCATAGATGACAAATCCTCTCGAACCGGATGGTATTGTAAGCAGTCTTGAAATGAGTCTCTCTTGAGTTCTTGAAAACTCTTCTCACATTCCTCGCTCCAACCGAACTTTGTATCTTTTCGAGTCAGCTGAGTTAGTGGAGTAGCGATTCGAGAAAACCCTTCTTCGAATCTCCGATAATAACCCTTCTACAAATTAATAAAGGATGGGGTAAACCTCCTGTGGTTCCACCTCGAGATTCTCGGATAATGGACTGCTGGATCACGTGACTGACATCGATCTGCAAGCCTTGGATGATTGAATATAGCAGCACCGCTCTTTCTTTGGTGACATGGCTGACATGCGTGCATGGCATGAGTTTGGCACAGATGAAAGCATACCACGCCTTCCCATATAGACTGAGGTTAGAATGGGGGAAGGTCATGCTGCCACGCTCATGCACTGTCCATGTGGTGCCCGGTTGACAAAGCTCACGTATTATCTTCTCATAGTCTGGTCCGTGACTTAGAAGACCGGCATATTCGTCGTTAAGATCTTCCAAATCCATTTGATAGCACCCATTTATGTTCTCTTCTCCGATTTCCACGGTTTTTCCCCTGAAAAACACTGCATAGTGATCGTGTTCTGAAACGTTGGCATAGAATTCTTTCACATTATCGCGATCACCGCCAGTCGTCGTTGTTCGGTGAGGGAGAACCAATTTCGTTCAGCAATCATAACTGCGATTTCTCCATCCTTGGTTTGATCGGGCCTCAAACCACGTTCGGGGACTAGTGAGCGCGTAGCCATGCAATTATAGCGTTCTTGAGCCGCGGCACTAACAAAACGGCGGCTATCAAATCTCGGCGGGTTCGAAGCGGAACCTAACCGCTCCACGCTGACGTTTGATGCCGTATGTCGAAAATTCTGCAATGACAACATATTTATATATTAGCATTGAACAGAATTGAGTGTGGATAAATTTATGTATGACTTAACCCCCAAACTTTATAATATGTGTATATGTTGAGTACAAGGTTGGGGATGAAGTATGAGGATGGCAATCATATCGAATAGGTTCCTGTACGATGAAAATTCTGCATTTGGAGAGCAACATGCATATGTCGTTCACAAAGTGTGTCATGCAAAGAAACATGTTCTAGAGTATGCATCGATACCATGTAAATCTTCCCATAACTAGTGTGATAGTATGACGGTGTCAAGGTAGACCACAAACATGTGCATGTAGGCTTGACGTGTTTGAATTTGGACATAATCATTGACTTAGGCAATTCATCAAACATCTAAGAGGCAACTCATACATTGCTTAGAATCTCACTAAGTTGCTATCAATTCATACCTCTTATGTGTCAAAAATAGTCCATGAATGCAATCACTACGTACAAATGAGCAAATTATGGCCATTATGCAATATAGAAAAATTAACCCGTATTTCCAGATGAAGGTTGATGCATATCCGGATGAAGAACACTCACCAATTACATCAATAACCATGCTTGTTGCACAAAAATAGATTTATAGTATACAACATACCTTGTACCTTCAAAGAGTAACTGGGAAACAATTCGGACAGAAATTTTTGTGAATCACCAAGTGGTCGTGCGAAGATCGCCAAGAATGAGATATATGAGAGAGGCGTAAAATTATCAGAAGAAAAATAAGGAATTACGTGTGAGAGTGGGGTGGAGGAAGAAGAATTTAAAAAGGAATTGCAGTTATGACAGAAATTGAAACTGGCGTTTGAAACGTCTTGGACTTAACTGATCCTAGCGCCGGGGCGCTGGGTTGGACACTTGTTTGGGCGCCGGGGCGCTGAGCTCCAGAAGGTCTTAATAGTCCTTAGCGCCAGGGCACTGAGTTCCTTTGGTTTTGGAGCGCCGGGGCGCTGGGCCTTTCTTCGGCAGCTTTTCTGTTTTGGCAAATACGGGCATCAGAAAACCTATGTGATGGGGGCGCCGAAGCGCCTGGGCTGCCGCTTCTTCACTCGACTCTGCTTGTATGACTGTCTGACGAGTAATACCTATGTTATCTTTTGGCATCAAAATCTTCTTCTAATTAAATCAAAGGGAATATCGTAATGAAAACAAAAGAAAAAATAAAAATAAAAAAAAAAAAAAATAAAAAAAAATAAAATAAAATAAAATAAAATAAAATAAAATAAAAAAATAAAAATAAAAATAAAAATAAAAATAAATCAATTAAATTAGAAACTCCTTGGGTTGCCTCCCCATAGCGCTTGGTTTATAGTCGTCAGCCCGACTTTTCGGTGTTGATCAGTTATCCACTGGTTCGGAGAGGTACTGGACCGTAGCTTGACGTTCGATGGGTCCACTCCAATAATGTTTCAGACGTTGACCGTTGACCTTGAATGTACGCTTTGAGTTCGGTTCCTCGACCTCAATGTTTCCATGTGGAGCGACAGATATAACTACGAATTGGCCGGACCACCGAGATTTCAATTTTCCCGGAAATAGACGCAAGCGTGAGTCGAACTATAGTACTTGTTGACCCGGTTCAAATGTTCTATTAAGAATTTTTTTATCGTGCCAAGCTTTGACTTTCTCCTTGTAGAGCTTAGCGTTTTCGTAGGCATTGAATCGGAATTCGTCAATCTCGTTCAACTGCAGTAACCTTTTCTCACCCGTTGTTGCTAGATCAAAGTTCAGTTTCCGAATGGCCCAGTGTGCACTGTGTTCTAGCTCGACCGGGAGGTGACACGTCTTTCCAAATACCATTCTGTACGGTGACATGCCGATAGGATTTTTGTACGTTGTTCGATAGGCCCATAGAGCATCGTCAAGATGCAATGACCAATCTTTTCGTGACGGATTTACCACCTTTTCGAGAATCCGCTTAACCTCCCTATTCGACACCTCCGCTTGGCCATTGGTTTGTGGATGGTACGCAATGCAATTTTGTGATTTAACCCCATACTTTACAAGTAATTTTGTGAATCGCTTGTTACGTAAGTGAGTCCCCTCATCACTTATTATCGTTCTCGGTGTCCCAAATCGTGTGAAGATATTTTTCTTTAAGAATCGGAGAACAACGTTGGCGTCGCCATTTATGGGTAAAGCTACGGCTTTACCCATTTGGAGACATAATCGATAACCAACAAGATGTACCGATTATTGAAAGATGATGGAATGGTCCCATGAAATCGATTCCCCAAACGTAGAAACAGCTTCAACCTCCAAAATCGTGTTGAGTGGCATTTCATCAAGGCTTGAGATATTACCTACGCTACCGCATCGATCACATTTCAAAGACAAATAGGTAAGCGTCCTTGAATAAAGAAGGCCGTAAAAATCCCGATTGTAGTACTTTTCATACCGTTCGGCCACCTAATAATGACCTCCGTATCCGAGGAGTGGCAATGGCCTAATATACTATCCATTTCTTCACGAGGCACACAACGTCTTATCATTTGATCTGCACAGCCTTAAAATGCGAAATGGTTCATCCCAATAGTATTGCTTCACATCGTGGAGAAACTTCTTTCGTTGTTGTGAGGTCAAATCGGAGGTAACACTTTAGCAACCACATAGTTCACATAACGAAGATACCAAGGCAATATTGTGGTTACCCTGAATAGTTGTTCATCCAGAAATGTTTCATTGATCAGTATGTTGTCTTCCTTCTGTACCTCTGCGTTTTCCAACCGAGAAAGATGATACGCCACCTGATTTTCTGTCCCCTTTCTGTCCCGGTTCTCCAGATCGAATTCTTGTAACAAAAGTACCCATCGTATCAAACGCGGTTTTGCATCCTTCTTCTCAATCAGATATTTAATGGAAGAATGATCAGTGTAGACAATTACCTTGGTGCCAATAAGATACGCTCTGAATTTGTCGAATGCAAACACCACTGCAAGTAACTCTTTTTCGGTGGTTGTGTAGTTCAACTGGGCATCCGTCAACGTCTTATTAGAGTAATAGATGGTCTGAAAAATCTTGTCGTGACGTTGTCCCAATACTGCTCCCACTGCGTAACCGCTGGCATCGCACATCAATTCGAACGGTAAAGACCAATTCTTTTTTTTTTCTCTTCCTCCCGTCGATTTGTATTAGAAGTAATGAAGCAGTTAGGTTTTGGTTTATTTATTAATTAATATGTTTTATTAATACTCTTAATTTTACTAGGATTTAAAATTACACAATTATAATTTATACTCAATTAATTTAAAAGCCCAAATTAACTATTTTTAAATATTTATTTAAATATTATTATTATTATTTTATTTTATTTTTCGGGTATTACAAAAACAGAGAAAAATGTTAAGCTTTTGATATAATTAAATTAACTGAAGTATCCTTTTAATTTAATTGTATCATATTTAATTAAAAGCTTGTTCATAATACTCGTTGAGTTATTTTATTTTACATACATAATTATTAATATTATGTCCTATCAATATAAAAAAATCGTCAACTCTTACAATAGGTAATCATTTTTTCCTCATATCCTATAATTTCTAAATTTTGAAAGAAAATAGAAATAAATATCTTGTCGTTGAGCTAACAAATAGCAAAGTAGAGTCCAATACAACATTTGACCATACATGAGTAGCTAAACGATCGGACTAGACAAGTGCAAGTAATTATATAATTAAAATTTTTAATGTATAAATATATAAGTGTACAAAATATATAATAACATATAAAATATAGATATTTGAATTATTTATAAACATGTATTAATCATCAAAATATTATTATATTTAATTATTAAAAAAATTGATATTTTTTTACATGAATGTGAGACGTATTTATTTTTTATTTTATTTTCATTAAAATAATTATCACTATACGGTCTATACCCGGTCCTAAATTTTTCAGGTCGAACAAAAAACATATAATCGGAGGGCGGTTTGTGTTTCCGTTCTCCAAGGGGTCCGTTCTTTCGAATTCAAACACCAAACTCTCTTCTCTCTCTACATATGTATTTAGAGATAAATAACGTTTTTGATCATTTTATCTTTAGATGCGGTTTTCGTTACGGTTATCTTTTTTATTCTGATTGAATAATCACTTTTATATATTATAAAATGGTCATTATTTTCAATTTTAAATAGAAAAAAGCGGACGAAAAAAGGACGATTAAACATAAATGGGTTAGTTTTCTTTGATGTGGCGACTTTTCTTTGACCTTTGACCCATATCTATCATTCTTTTCTATTTTAGGTTTCACATCATGATAATAATAATTGAATCTGAAAAATAAATACTTTATAATTTTATTTATTTATAATAATACTTTATTATTTATAATTATTCATATAAAAATATTTTTATAATTTATATAATTTTTAAAAAAATTTAAATTTTAAAATTATTATTATTAGTAGTATTTTATTATTATTATTATTAGTAGTAGTATTTTATTTATTATTATTAAATAACGTTTAGTTAACGTTTTTTAAAAAATTAGTTCGATTTAAAAAAAAATATTAGTTCAGTTTAAAAAAATTATAGTTCAATCTAAAAAATATTAGTATTTTATTTAATTAGTTTTTAACGTTTTTTAATGTTAAAAAACGTTAATTAATGTTAACTAATTTTTAAGAATTAGTTAACGTTTTTAAAGAAATTATTAAAGAAATTAATTAAATATTTCTTAAACTGAACTAATTAGTTTAAGAATTTTTTTAAATCTGAACTAATTTTTTAAAAACGTTAACTAATTTTTTTTTTAAACTGAACTAATTTTTAAAAAGAAATTATGTTAAAAATTTTATGTTTTTTAAAATTCTATTTTTTAAAAAAGTCTGTTTTATTGTGAAATTATTATTATTATTTTGTAATAATAATTTAAAATAACAAAAACATAATAACAGAATTTTTAATTTTAAAAAACATTAATTTTTTTAAAAATGCTACTTTTTATAAAATGTAATTTTTAATTTTTAAAAACGTTAATTTTTTTAAACCGAACTAATATTTTTTTTTAAACTCGATCTAATTTTTTAAAAACGTTAACTAAACGTTATTTAATAATAATAAATAAAATACTACTACTACTAATAATAATAAAATACTACTAATAATAATAATTTTAAAATTTAAATTTTTTAAAAAATTCTATAAATTATAAAAATATATTTTATATGAATAATTATAAATAATAAAGTATTATTATAAATAAATAAAATTATAAAGTATTTATTTTTCAGATTCAATTATTATTATCAGATGTGAAAATTGAAAATAGAAAAGAATGATAGATATATGGGTCAAAAGTCAAAGAAAATCGCCACATCAAAGAAAAACTAACCCATTTATGTTATTACTTTTTCCGTCCGTCTGTTTTTTTCTTAATTTTAAATTGAAAATAATGACCATTTTGTAATATACGAGAAGATGTTTATTCAATCAGAATAAAAAAAAGCTTTCAGAACTGTAACGAAAAATCTAATTTCGACAAAAATTACAAAAACGTTATTTATCCCTATGTATTTAATAACTAGGTTTTTAAATTCCCAAACAAGCCGTTCTTCTGTTAACACACTGTGGCGCCAACAAACCTCCGAACTTCTGGTTAATGGAAGTAAAGCTATGCTAATGCCACTGATTCTCTCTTGTCTTTCCAGAGGTTTCCAGTCATGGACTTTAGCTATCAAGAATGCTTCTTCTTCACCTGAAAAAGCTTTACAATTTTACACTCAAATGCAACGCCAGTCCATCCCTTTTGATAGTTACTCGATTCTTTTTGCTCTAAAATCCTGTACCCATTTGCAAAACCTCGCCTTGATCCGCCATCTTCATACCCATCTTCTCAAATTGGGGTTCAGTTCTCATGTTTATGTGGCCACTTCACTGTTAAATGCGTATGTTGCTGCTTCTTTTAGCGATGCCTGCAATCTGTTCGATGAAATGCCTGTGAGGAACACGGTCACGTGGAACACGATGATTACGGGTTTTTCAAGGTTTGGAGATGTTGAGAATGCACGGGCATTGTTTGAGAAAATGCCATTGAGGGACCTTGCTTCTTGGTCTGCTATGATTACAGGGTATGTGAATAGTGGGAAATCAGATAAGGGATTAATGCTTTTTCGGGAAATGTTGGTGGCTGAGAAGATAATGCCTGATCAGGTGACCTTGTGTTTGATTTTAACGGGGTGTTGTAACATGGGTTCGAGTGGTTTACTTTTGGGGAAATCCCTTAATGGGTTTTCCACGAAAAATGGGTGGGAATTGAATGTGCACCTTGGCACGATGTTAGTTAACATGTATGCCAAGTGTGGATGCTTGAAGAATACTTGTTTGGTCTTTGACATGATGCAAGATAGAAATGTTGCTTCTTGGACAGCATTGATATGTGGGGCGGCCCAACAAGGATACGGCGAAGAAGCATCGACTGTATTTGAGAAAATGATAGGAACAGGAGTGGAACCGAATGAGTTAACCTTTACTGGAATTCTCAGTGCTTGTGCACGAGCAGGGTTGGTTGAGGAGGGCCGTAAATATTTCAAGATGATTTCAGAGTATGGGTTGAAGCCAAGAATTCAGCACTATGGCTGCATGGCTGATTTATTTGGCAAGGCAGGGGACTTGAGGCAAGCTTATGAGGTTATAAAAGCGATGCCATTTGAACCCAATGTATTTTTTTGGGGTTCCTTTTTGTCATCTTGTAAGGTTCATAAGCAGTTTGAGATAGCAGAGAGAGTGATCGATTGGATTCTGGAAACGGTCAAGCCAGAGAATGATGGAGGGGTTTATACTCTTATCTGTGATGTGTATGTTTTGAGTGATAAGTGGAATGATGCAGAAAGGGTGAGGAAATTAGTGATAAAGCAGAGTGTGAAGAAGCCAAGAGGATCGATCTAGTTTCATTAGAAGTGGAACATCATAAACAGCATTCTTGCCTTGACTGCTTCGTTTGCAGCCCATGAACTTCAATCAGAGATTCTTTGTAGCATATTTATGTTTTAGCTCCAGGTTTTTCTTGTTGGTGCTTTATGTAAGACCCCAGCTTTTATAAATAAAGATGAATTTTCTATAAATATTATTTTTGAATATTATGGAATAAATTTGATATAATGTTATAGTTGTGAGTAATATTTATAAATTTTGCAAAAGTAAGCAAAATTGTTATAAAATATTCGTTTGGTTTTAATATTCTTTTTGTCGGGGAATATTAAATGCGACGGGCTCAATCATTAGTGGGCCCCTAATCTAAGTATTGTCGTAGTTAGAAAACGACAAAATTATCTTTCTATAAAAATAATCTACGGAGGTGTTACCGTTAAAACTGTTGAACTACCCTACCAGTAAAAGTAAAAGAATATGCGCTATCTGGCATGGTTAAGAAGTACACTACGATTGATTATCGATGCTTACGTGAGAAGTCACTTAGCTATACTCAATTATTCTTCAAATGAATCACGCATCATATCTCTTATATTATCGATTCAATTATCACACAATATCATCCAGATAATATGTTATATTATTAATTGAGACGACAAGTTATAAATGATTAATAATTGTTGAAAGATTAAATATGTGTTGATTAAAAATAAAATGATTTGTGGTAATATTTATTCAATCCTCATGTATATAAAGAGTCCATTATGAGACGTTTGTGGTAAGTTTGATTATTTTATGAGGGCCCATATGTCATCATCTAAGAGTCTCTTCATCAATAAGATTTACTTTTAAAAATAGTAATTACCTTTGTGAATAGTAATTACCTTCAATAATAGTATTGACCTTCGTCAATAGTATTTACTTTCGTCGATAGTAATTACCTTTGTGAATAGTAATTACATTTGTCAATAGTATTTACCTTCATCAATAGTATTTACTTTCGTCAATTGTATTTACTTTCGTCAATAGTAATTACCTTCTTCAATAGTAATTACCTTCGTCAATAGTAATTACCTTCGTCAATAGTAATTACCCTTCGCAAATAGTAGTTGTCCCTTCAATATTACCAAGAGTTAATCGCTTCTTTGATTGTTCCAAGGGTTAATTACCCTTCATGAATAAGTAGTTGTCTCTTCAATATTACCAAGAGTCATTTTGATTCTTCGTTAAGGCAAGAGCCACCCTCGCTTTTCTATAAATAGAAAGCTCATTCCTTCATTATTTCTTACGAATTCAATTGAAACTCTGTAGAGAGAAACTATAGAGAAAGAAGAAAAGTATTCTCGCTACTTCACTTTTCCAATATTCAGCTTCTTCTAAGGTAGAGAATATTATTTGTTGTCTGGATAAGGGGTGTTATTCTTTCTTAATTCATGAAGAGAATGTTGTTATTCCATTGCTTATTATTCTCATTGGAATAACTCAGATATCGCGATCTACCCTATACTTGGTGACATTCTTCTATTATTTTGTTGGAACATCCTCGTCATGTGTTTTACATGTGATCCGGTTCCGTCTTATTATTATTCTATTGGAACATCTTGTCATGTGTTTTTTACCTGACCGGTTCCGCCTTTTTATTATTATTCTGTTGGAACATCCTCGTGCATGTGTGTTTTACGCTTGACCGGTTCTATTCTTTATTATTCATTGAATATCCCGTCATGCATGCTTTTACGCTGTGGGACCGGTTCCATTATTTATTATTCTGTTGGAATAACTTTGCACAGTGCCTATCATCGCATGCATGGTGATTTCTTTTGTTATTCCATTCTTTATTATACCCAAATTGGTTAAAACTTTGACTTATATACTCCATGAAATTAGTGGAATATCTTTGATATTTCAAGGCTTCATCCAAAGATCCTTTCATGGAAATATTCTTCTCATTATTCTTGAATTTTACTCTACAAAGCAAAGATCATGTCGACAGCTTGGATGTTATTGGTTCCTAGATAAATTAATTCTTGAACTTGTTTTATTGAATATCATTGTCATCATCCTCATGTTTATATTATGTTGAAAGTCATCTCGTGGCTCAGTAGTGCATAGATGGACTTGGTATGATTATACGAAGAGAGACTATTCTTGGTGTAATCATGACCAGTAATGTTACAAATGATGTGGTAAAAATCCTCGATTAGTAGTAGTGCATTGATGGACAATTGTTGGCATGATCATGACCATTAATGAATACACAACTATTTTTGGTCCGTAGTGCATGAATAATTGTGGTCGTGATACTAAAGAATATCATTGGCGAGTGAATAGGTACGGGTGATTCGATGATGTGGAATATTTATTAAAGTTTCGAGTCTCAAATTTATAACCGTGATGAAAAACCTTTTAAATCATAAAAGATAGTAGATTTTATTTTCTACTTGACTCTTTTAATGGATTCATTGGTTCCACCGTAGTTAAACTTGATGTTCATTATATTTTATCGCTTTAACATCAATTGTAGGCTAATGATAATTTATTCTCGCATTATCTTAGTCATAATTTCTTCTTCGAGCTAGTTGAGCTCACCCTTTCTTTCACCGTTTCTCTTCGAAAAATGAGAATATAGTGGGACGAGCTCGGGGAACCGGAGTAATGGTCCGAGGATAGCATTAGTAGTCCTCACTATTCGTGAAATAGTGTGATAATAATTGTAATGATCCTTTTGAGTTTGTATAATATCTAGTAGACAATATTTGTATTCAAACTCACGCTTTATGTCGTATTGTATACCTACGTTTATATTAAGTAAGTTGTATTTAAATTACATACCACGATCCGACTACCCAAGATGGGTGATGTATACCTAATTTTGGGGGCGCCATAACAGTATCGAGCTTAGGATATGATCCTCAGCTAAGATGTGAGAATAGTACTAGGAGGGAAAGACGGGGAATACCTTTCGCTAGTATGACCTACCTAAGTTTATGTGCTATTTTTTATTGGTTCTGGTCGTAATATAGGGATAATTTGTTACATGTCAATTAACCTTTTGTTTGTGGCGATTCTGAAAATGACATCCGAGAATGTTGAGAATAAGAATGGAGCACAAAGCGATCGTTGATTCACCACATATCAATAATCGTGGATAATGTGCATCGAAGGCGGCGACAATCCTCATGCAAACAACAACACCGACCAAATGATAAATGATCAAATGTTCGTGAGGCTTTATGAATTTATGCAACAAAGAAAGCAGAGCGACTCTCGTCCCAAAACGTAGGTGGAAACACGGAGAACTCTTGGGCGGTCACCGCTAAACAATTCAAGGAGCTGGGACCACCGGAGTTTAAGGGAGAGCCAAAACCACTTCGCGGAAGCATGGATAAAGCAGATTACCAAGATATTTGATGTCTTGGGATGCTCGAGGAGCAAAGGTTCCTTTCACGCTTTTATGTTGCGCGAGAGGCAGACATCGGTGGGAATCGGTAGAAACGATTCAACTCGCATTGTCTCAAGATATCTTGGGAGAAGTTCCAGAGTCGTTTCAACGACAAATACTTTCCCGAAAGTATTCGCCATACGAAGGAGGTGGAGTTTATCAAGTTGAAACAAAACAATATGACCGTGTCGCAATACGAGGCAAAATTTGCGGAGTTATCACGGTTCATATCCCACTTGTGGATAATGAAGAGAGAATGGCGCGAATGTTTTAAGAGGTTTGAAGCCGAGATACGCCAACATCTTATTTCTCATAAACCGTGTTTGTATTCGAGATGTTGTAAATAGGGCTCGATTAGTGGAGAGCGATAACGAGTCAACGCAACTAAAAGAGAGCGGTAAGCAAAAATTATAATACCGGTGAGAGTAGTCATCGGGCGGTGACAACAACAAGCGTGGAGGGAATCAACAGGCGAATATGGTAACCACTTCCGGTGGTAATCGTACCAAAATAATAAGAATGGACATTTCAAGAAAAGGAGATTCAACAATGATGGAAAGACGTCAAGACCAAAGACCCGTTGTTAAGGAAAGAGAAAAGACCACCTATCATATGCTTCAAATGCGGAGAGAGGGACACATCGATCCGAATCATGCATGCCACGCCGCCCAAAGCATGTTATAATTGTGGAAGAGAAGGTCACTTAGCTCGATTTTGTCGCCATCAAGATAAATTCAACTAGGATGGTGGCACCAAAGGTCATCCCCGAAAAAGTCTAAACCGAGTAGTCTGCAGGGAGAGGCGTTTGTTGTGACCTCCCCAGAGAGCAAGGAACCCGAATGAGGTCATCACGGGTAAGCTTATCATAAACTCTAATGAAGTCTATACTTTATTTGATACCGGTTCTACCCATTCTTTTATTTCTCTTACTTGCGCCATCGATTAAATTTGACTCGGAGAAATTAGACTTTGACTTATCTGTGGAAACTCCGTTGGGAGAAACCTTCATTACATCCACTGCTTATAAGTCTTGTTTGGTTCAAATCGGTACCCTCACATTACCTCGTCGATCTTATTTCATTAAAAATACTTGCATTTGACGTGATTCTGGGATTGATTGGTTAACTACTTATCATGCAAAAATTGATTATTTTCGTAAGGTTGTTAGCTTTCATATTCCTAATCAACCTATTATGCTAATTTAAACGACCAAACCATTAAAATCAATCACGGTCATCTCAAGCCATAAAGCTATTCGTTTATTGAAAAATGGATGTCAAGCTTTCTTAGCTTATGTCACGATTTAAACAAAAATACGCCGGTTTGAACGATATTTCTATTGTTAATAAATTTCCGACGATTCCCCTCAAGAACTTCCCGGCCTACCCCAGGCGTGAAATTGAATTTTGTATCGACCTTGAACCCTAAGACAAAACCTATTTCCAAAGCCCCATATCGAATGGCTCTATTGAACTTCGTGGAGTTAAAGACCCAACTGCAGGAATTGTTAGACATTGGCTTTATTCGTCCCTAGTACTTCTCCTTGGGTGCTCCTGTTCTTTTCGTGAAGAAGAAAGATGGGAGTATGCGACTTTGTATTGATTATCGAGTTGAATCATGTCACCATCAAAATAGGTATCCATTGCCACGTATTGATGACCTGTTTGACCCGATTCAAGGAGCCAAATTCTTTTCAAAGATCGATCTTAGTTCCGGATATCACCAATTGAAGATTAGAACCACCGACATTCCAAAGACAGACTTTCGAAACCCGATCACGGGCATTATGAATTCCTAGTCATGTCCTTTGGATTGACTAATGCTCCTCGCGCCTTCATGGATATGATGAACCGAGTATTCAAGGAATATTTAGATCACTTTGTGGTCGCCTTTATTGATGACATCCTTATTTATTCCAAAAGTCGTGAAGATCATGAAGAACACTTGAGGTCGACACTCCAAAAGCTTCGTGAATATAAGCTTTATGCCAAGTTGAAGAAATGTGAGTTCGGCAAAGAAGTAGCATTCCTTGGGCACGTGGTATCAAGTCATGGAATATCTGTTGACCAAAGAAAGATTGAAGCTATTCAAAGTCGGGAACAACCTAAATCGATGATCAAGTACGTAGCTTTCTCGGTTTAATGGGTTATTATCGGAGATTCGTGGAAGGATTTTCTCGAATCGCTACTCCATTGACTCAATTGACTCGAAAAGATACAAAGTTCGGTTGGAGCGAAGAATGTGAGAAGAGTTTTCAAGAACTCAAGAGGAGACTTATTTCAAGACTGTTCGGCAATACCATCCGGCTCGGAGGATTTGTCATCTACAAGATGCTTCGAGCAAAGGGTTGGGATGTGTTCTCATGCAACATGGAAAAGTTATAGCTTTATGCCTCGCGACAACTCAAAGAATATGAGAGAAATTATCCTACTCATGATCTAGAGTTGGCAAATTTTGTTGTCTTCTGCACTTAAAATTTGGAGGCATTACTTGTATGGGGAGAAAGTGGAGATCTTTACGGATCATAAAAGCCTCAAATATTTCTTCACTCAAAAGGAACTCAACATGCGACAACGACGTTGGCTTGAACTGTTGAAAGATTATGATCATACCATCCAATACCATCCTGGAAAAGCGAACGTGGTAGCTGACGCATTGAGTAGAAGATCATATGCAAGTACGAGTGCGTTATTGTCAACGCAAAGACCCATTTTGTGTAAAAAGGATGGAGATAGAGTTAAAGACTCCAGGGATGCATGTGATGATAGCGAGTATACGAGTAGAACCGACTTTAATCGATAAAGTTAAAGCTGCTCAAGCTACAGACCTGGAGCTGATGCGTATGAGGAAGAAAGTGCAAGAAGGTGCTATGCCGGAAGCAAGAATCGATGAAGAAGGAATACTTCGAGTCAACTCCAGACTTTGTGTTCCTAACGACTCTGATTTAAAGTATAATATCATGATGGAGGCGCACAACACACCATTTGCAATCCATCCTGGGAGTACCAAAATGTATCATGATATTCGTCATACATTTTGGTGGAGCAATATGAAGAGAGAGATAGCGCTGTTTATCTCAAGGTGTCTAACTTGTCAACGAGTTAAAATGAAAGCATCAAGTACCAAAAGGTCCATCAGAACCACTTGAAATTCCAAAATGGAAGTGGAAGCACATTACCATGGATTTCGTTCTGGCCTTCTTAAGGTTTCTCAAGGCATTGATGCGATTTGGGTCATTGTTGATAGATTGACCAAGTCCGCTCATTTCTTCCGACACGAAAAACTTATACACTTGAACGTCTTTGCTCAGATGTACATAAACGAGATTGTAAGATCGCATGGTATGCCGGATCCATAGTTTCGATCGAGACCCAAGATTCACTTCACGATTTTGGGTTAGTTTGCAAAAAGCTATGGGCACAGACTTACGATTTAGCTTCGGCATATCATCCTCGCACGGACGGACGAATGAGAGGACTATTCAAACTCTTGAAGATCTATTAAGACTCGTGTCCTTGATTTCAAGGGAGTTGGGACAAGTTCTTACCATTGGTGGAGTTTTCCTACAACAACAAAGCTATCAAGCAAAGTATTGGCATGGCTCCATTCAAGCGTTGTATGGAAGAAAGTGTCGCTTCTCAAAGATATCTTTGGGATGAGGTGGGTGAAGCAACGTTGTTGGGACCGGAGTTGGTACGTATGACTACGGAAAAGATTCAAACGATCCGACAACGTATAAAAACTCTCACAAAATCGAAAAAAGAGTTATCTTGATCTTCATCGAAAGGATGTGGAATTCGATATAGGAGATCATGTGTTGTTAAGAGTTGCTCCATGGAAAGGAGTTACAAGATTTGGAAAGAGAGAAAACTTAATCCTCGATTCATCTATCCATTTTAATCCTCGATCGAGTAGGAATGCGGCCTATAGACTCATGCTTTCACCGCCAAATATGTCTCGTGTTCATAACGCTTTTTCACATATCCATGTTACGTAAATATGTGAAAGACCCGAACCATATTATTGAAGTTAGAACCGGACGAAAATAGCGGAGGATTTGACGTATGAAGAGGTTCCTGTTCAAATTTTGGATAAGAAGGAACATATTCTACGCCTCCAAGGTTATACCTCAAGTCAAAGTTTTGTGGAGGAACCACGATGTTGAGGAAATGACTTGGGAGTTAGAATCAAATGAAATCAAGGTATCCTTACTTCTTCGACATACCGTAATGCACTTAATTTTGAGGGCGAAATTTTCATAAGAAGGGAGGTTGTAAGACCCCAACTTTTATAAATAAAGATGAATTTTCTATAAATATTATTTTTGAATATTATGGAATAAATTTTATATAATGTTATAGTTGTGGGTAATATTTATAAATTTTGCAAAGTAAGCAAGTTGTTATAAAATATTCGTTTGGTCGGGAATATTCTTTTTGTTTAGGAATATTCAATGCGACTACTCAATCATTAATGGACCCCACAACGGAAGTATTGTCATAGTTAAAAACCGACAAAATTATCTTTCTATAAAAATAACTACGGAGGTGTTACCGTTAAAACTGTTGAACTACTACCCGGTGGTAAAAGTACGATGTACGCGTGGTTGCATAGTAGACACTGCAGTATTGATTATTGATGCTTACGTGAGAAGTCACTTAGCTATACTCAATTATTGCTACAATAATTGTCGCATCATATCTCTTATATTATTGATTCAATTATTGTCACAAGATCATCATCGTATAATATGTTATATTATTAATTGAGACGACAAGTTATAAATGATTAATAATTGTTGAAAGATTAAATATGTGTTGATTAAAAATAAAATAATTTGTGGTAATATTTATTCAATCCTCGATGTATATAAAGAGTCTCAAGTATGAGACGTTTGTGGTAAGTTTGATTATTTTATGGGGGCCCATATGTCATCATCTAAGAGTCTCTTCATCGATAGTATTTACTTTCATCAATAGTAATTACCTTTATGAATAAGAATTACCTTCACAATAGATTGACCTTTGTCAATAGTATTTACTTTCGTCGATAAGTAATTACCTTTGTGAATAGTAATTACCTTCACATCATAGTATTTACCTTCATCAATAAGATTTACCTTCACAATATAGTATTTACTTTCGTCGATAGTAATTACCTTCTTCAATAGTAATTACCTTCGTCAATAGTAATTACCTTCGACAATAGTAATTACCCCTTAACAAATAGTAGTTGTCCCTTGATATTACCAAGAGTTAATCGCTCTTCTTGATTGTTCCAAGGGTTAATTACCCTTCATGAATAGTAGTTGTCTCTTCATATTACCAAGAGTCATTTTGACCCTTCATTAAGACAAGAGCCACCCTCGGTTTTCTATAAATAAAAGCTCATTCCTTCATTATTTCTTACGAATTCACTAAAACTCTGTAGAGAGAAACTATAGAGAGAAGAAGAAAAGTATTCTCGCTTCTTCACTTTTCCAATATTCGATTTCTTCTAAGGTAGAGAATATTATTTGTTGTACCCGAGTGAGGTGTTTGTAAGACCCCAACTTATTATTAATGAAATTTAATTTTCTATTTATTATTTTGAAATAGTAAGGGTTGATTTGATTAATGTGGATAGTTAGGGGGGTTAAATACGCAAATATTTCAAAATAAGCAAGTGGTTATAAAATATTCATTGTTGTTGGGAATATTCGTTTGGTCGTGGAATATTCGTCTCGCTTGTGGAATATTCGCGATTTACCTAGCAGAACCATGTGTGGGCCCCATAACTGAAAAAAAGATTGGATGAAGAAAACGACAAATATAAGTTGGTTAAAAATAATAACTTGCAGTAGTTATTCACAAGTATCACCGTTAAAATACTCGGGTGGTTAAAACACAAGAAGATTACCAGTATTGCACCAATTATTGATCCTTACGAAGGCCTTTACTACTCAATAATGGTTACGATAATTACCGCTCAAAGATTTTATTGAGTTAATAATTGTTGCGTTGATATTTTATATTCCTCGTTGTTTCAATAATTGTCATTACACAAAGATTTTTCATTATCGAAGCAATAATTTATATTATCCTCAATATTATTAGATAACATTATTGGCAATGTCTAGAAAGTTCTGCTTAAGGAGAGGTTTGGTCACCTAATTGCGCCGCCAAGAAAGAAATTCTTATCGGAAAGCCCCTATATCCCGAGAACTCACACGTTGTCAATAATGTGATTCTCAGAATATTATTTGTGAATAATTAATTATTGATTCATATGATGAGGAAAATATTGATTTTATATGGATATAGATGGAGAAAATTTTAATGTGACAATTGTTGAAAATTGAAATTTTATCTTTTTCCGATAAAATAATTCATTTAAATATATTATTATATTTTAATAATATAATAATGGTGATATTTTTACAACGAATGTGGGATATATGAGTATACGAGGAGGAAGAGTATTTTTGTTGCAATAAATGTTTAAAACATGTTAAACATGCTCTGTGGACCCCATTTATCGAATCGAAATTTGATTATAAACAGTAAAATCGCCCGTTTGTTGATTTCGGTCAATTTCTATTTGGAATTTGGAAAACTTTCTTCTGTAAAGTTGTAGAGAATTGAATTTCCTATAAAAACTCATGAGATTCGAATTTTCTGATGAAAGGGCTATTTATTATGAATTATTGAAGTTCCAAAGTTCAAAAAAATTGATTTTTGGAAGTTTAAAATATTTAAAATTAGAAAAACGTTTTTCTTACTTTTTCTAGAAGGTGGCATGTGTTTGATGGCTGAAATCAGATTCTAGGCATGTGTAAGAAATTTATATAATTATATTATTAATTTATTAAATTTTCTAACTTTTGGTGTTCTAAAGCAATTTCCTATAAATAGGTGTGCTTGGGTTAGAATTGAAAATCACACCGTAAACTCAAGTTTTCTCTCTCTATATTATCGAACGATATTCTTGTAAGTATTTTGAGTATACTTTGAGTATTGCTAGATTCGGTGCAAGTTTCCTTCAAAGACTATACCCGATATTCCAAATTTAAAGTACTAATCTTTCAAGTAAGGGATGTTATTTTCTTCTCAAATGATATTATTTCTTCAATATCATTATCTTTGAAATATTGGTTGGAACTTTTTATCAAATTTGGAACTTTTTCATGCTCGGGGTTACTATTCATGAGTTACAATTCACGAGTTACTATTCATGAAGTTACTATTCACGAGTTACTTATTCACAAGTACTATTCATGTAAGCGTGAAGATGTTTTTGTGGAATTTCTATCTTTTGGTGTCGGAGTTACTATTCACGATACTCTGCGACTATTCACGATACTCTTATTTATTCACTTAATACTTGGCACTATTCATCGAAAAATGAAAAAATTCTTTTCGTCCAAAATATCTATTCTGGATACTAGCTTTGATTGTATCCATGTTTTGATCATTCTTAAATTTTACACCACTATGATTATTTTTGAGGTATTTTTTTAACATGGATAAAACAAAGTACGAATCCTTAATCATTAATCCTTGTCATTTTGTTTCACCGGATTCGCTTTTTTAAAAATATTTTCATCATCCTCGCCTTAAATGATGATATTATTGAATATCTTTGGCACAGTAGTGCAAAGATGAATGATTTCTGAAGAATATCTTTGGCCCGTAGTGCAAGATGAAACAGTGTTTAAATGAACATGACCAATCGATGAATATCTTTGGCTCAGTGAGTAAAGATGAATATTTGATTCCGGATGTATATTGATTGATGTTACAGGGATAAAAGATAGACGATGAACTTTTAAATTCATACATAGAAGATAGTAGTTTGTATTCTCTACTTAACTCTTCTAATGAATTATTATTTCACATGCGAATATTGATTTAAAATTTGTTGTCTATCAGTATTCTATTAGATTTTTCCCGTTGAAGACTAACGATAATTTGTTGTATATTATCTTAGTCATAATATTCTTTATTGAGCTAGTTGAGCTCACCCTTTTCCTTTTTTGTTCCATTTTTCTCGTGAGGCGAGAATATAAGTACGAGTGCAGTCTGGGTATGGAATGAAGGTTCTAGAGAGAGTTGTTTAGTAGTCCTCACCATTTTTGTAAAATAATGTATCAATAAATGTGATGAGGATTTATTTGAGTATAGATATTGTCTGTAAGATAATATTTGTATTTAAACTCACGCTTTTCTTGTTGTAATAATAAAGTTGTAGTTATTTCTATACCATGTATTGACAACTCGTAATGGGTGATGTATACCTATTTTGGGGCGCCACAATTGGTATCGAGGTTAGGGATATCATCTCTCGGTGGAGATCGGGGAATAGAACTAGGAGGAAGAGAGACGAGTAAATCCTTCGCTAGTGTGTCCTACCTAAGCTTATTTGTTAGTTGGTCAAGATATAGGGATATTATGTGATATATTGATTTCCTTAATTAACCCTTGTTTTATGACGATGATTTGAGAATGTCGATCGAGAATATTAACAATGGAAATGAGACCGTGGAGACGCTCAGACTCACCAACGAGGAGAACGATCGTAACAGTTGGCAATGTTCCTCCCGTGAACAACACCATTGAAGCGAGATGATGAACGAGGGGATGTTTAGAAGTTTTTTGCGCTCATGCAAAATCGACGAGGAGACTCGTATTCAAAATACAGGAGAAAATGATAGCAATTCACGGGTTGTCACAAACCCAAGCGCTCAAAGAGTTGGGACCACCGAATTTAAGGGAAAGCCAGATCCGATCACGGCGAAACATGGGTCAAGAAAATTACCAAGATATTCGATGTCTTGGGATGCACGGAGGAATAGAAGGTTCCATTCGCCACCTTTATATTCCATGGCGAGGCGTATCATCTTTGGTGGGAGTCTCGTGAAGCGTACCCATCCAAATTAAGACTCAAAGATGTTTTGGGAGACGTTTGAGAACTATTTAATGACAAATACTTTCCGAAAGTGTTCGTCATATGAAGGAAGTGGAGTTTATTAGACCGAGCAGTAACAACATGACGGTGTCTCAAAGACGAGGCAAAGTTTGCAGAGTTATCCAGGTTTACACCTCATTTGGTGGAGAATGAGGAATGATGACGCGGATGTTTCTTAGAGGTTTGAAACCCAAGATACGCCAAAGATTATCTCATTTCTCATAAATTTTCTCTTTATTCGGATGTTGTAAAATGTGGCTCAATTATTAGAGCGAGATAACGAAAGTACGGTCAACCGAGGACCACAACCGTGGATCGTATTCGCAGAGATAGCGGTCAATGTAATAATGATAACCAATGGAGAAGAAAAAACAGACGGACAAAAATGGTAACCACTCTGGTGGTAATCATAGCCATGAAAATAGAAGAAGCGAAATCGAGGAGATTTTAAAAGAGAGATTTAACAACAACCACCGTGTGAAGACGACAGTCTTGGCTTAAAGAATCGGTTCTAAGGAGGAGAACGACCACCCATCATATGCTATAAATGCGGGAAAGAGGGACATATCACCAAACCGTCCCACAACAGCTCAAGGTATGCTATAATTGTGGAAAGGAAGGACATATCGCCGAGATTATCGCAGAAGCGAAACCTAGTTCAATGGCGGGGACGGTGACTCAAAAGATCGTCCCGAAAAAGTCAAAGTCAACGATTCCAGGAAGAGCGTTTGTTGTGATCGGTCATAATGCGAGGAACCCAAACGAGGTGATCACGGTAAGCTATTTATAAATTCTTGCAAGTTTATACCTTACTTGATACTAGGTGCTACCCATTCATTTATCTCTCATGCTTGTGCTCAACGTTTAAACTCGACTCGGAGAAATTAGACTTTGACCTATCTCATGGAAACTCCTTAGAGAAACTTTCATCACATCCACTGCTTATAAATCTTGTTTGATTCAAGTTGGCACCATTACCTTACCTGACCTTATCTCTTTAAAGATACTTGCTTTTGATGTGATTTTAGGGATTGATTGGTTAACTTCTCATCATGCCAAAATTGATTGTTTTCGTAAGGTTGTTAGTTTTCATATTCCTAACCAACCCGTTGTACTGCAATTCAAGCAACTAAACCATTAAAATCGATCACCGTCATATCTAATTATAAAGCTATTCGCTTATTGAAAAACGGATGTCAAGCTTTCTTAGCCCATGTTATGGATTTGAATAAAGACACGCCAAATTTGAATAATATTCCCGTTGTTATTGACTTTCCGACGATTTCAAGAACTTCCCTGGCCTACCCCCGTAACGTGAAGTTGAATTCTTTATTGATCTTGAACCCGGTACAAAGCCCATTTCTAAAACCCCATATCGAATGGCTCTATTGAACTTCGGGAGTTAAAGGTCCAACTACAGAATTGTTGGACATCGGTTTCATTCGGCCCCAAGTACATCTCCTTGGGGTGCTCTCTGCTTTATTTGTAAAGAAGAAAGACGGAGTATCGCGACTTTGTATTGACTATCGGGAATTGAACCATGTCACCATCAAGAATAGGTATCCTCTACCTCGTATTGATGACTTGTTTGACCACCGCAAGGGGCACAATTCTTTTCTAAAATCGATCTTCGCTTCGGATATCATCAAATGAAGATTAGAATCGAGGATATTCCAAAGACCGCCTTTAGAACTTCAGATGGGGCATTATGAATTCTTAGTCATGTCTTTCGGATTGACTTATGCTCCTGCGGCTTTCATGGATATGATGAACCGAGTATTCAAGGAATATTTGGATCAGTTCGTTGTTATTTTTATTGATGACATCCTCATATATTCCAAAAGTCGTGAAGATCATGAGCACCATTTGAAGCTGGTACTCCAAAGGCTTCGTGAAAACAAACTATATGCCAAATTGAAGAAATACGAGTTCTGGCTTGAGGAAGTAGCATTCCTTGGGCACGTGGTGTCGAAACATGGAGTATCTGTTGATCCGGCGAAGATTGAAGCAATACAAAGTTGGGAGCAACCGAAGTCGGTGATCGAAGTACGTAGCTTTTTGGGCTTAGCTGGTTATTATCGGAGATTCGTGGAAGGGTTTTCTCGAATCGCTACTCCATTAACTCAAATTTAACTCGAAAGGATACTGAAATTCGCTTTGGAGCGAAGAATGCGAGAAGAGTTTCCAAGAGCTTAAGAGGAGACTTATTTCTAAGACTGTTTCTAACAATACCATCCGTTCGGATGGATTTGTTATCTCTGATGATGCTTCGAGCAAAAGGTTAGGATGTGTTCTCATGCAACGGGAAAGTCATAGCCTATGCCTCATGATAACTTAAAGAGTATGAGAGGAATTATCCTACTCATGATCTAGAGTTAGCGTGCCAGATTGTTTTCCGCTAAAGATATGGAGGCACTATCTATATGGGGAGAAAGTAGAGATATATATTCGGACCATAAAAGCCTTAAATATTTCTTCACTCAAAAAAGAACTCAACATGCTGCAATGACGCTGGCTCGAGCTATTGAAAGACTACTACCACCACACTATTCAATAACATCCCGGAAAAGCGAACGTGGTAGTGACGCGTTGAGTAGAAGATCATATGAAGGAACGAGTGCGATGATGTCAAGTATACGCGACAGAGCCAACTTTAATAGAAAAGTTAAGGTTGCTTTCGAGCCACCGCAACCCGGAGGCGATGCGCATGAAGAAGAAAGTACAAGAAGGAGCTATTCCGGCGAGAATTGATGAAGAAGGAATACTTCGAGTCCACTCTAGACTTTGTGTTCCTAACGACTCTGATTTGAAGTACAAGATTATGATGGAGGCACACAATACACCATTTGCAATCCATCCTGGAAGTACTAAAATGTATCATGATCTTCGACATACATTTTGGTGGAACAATATGAAGAGAGAGATTGTAAAGTTTATCTCAATGTGTTTAACTTCTTGTCAACGTGTGAAGGCGGGGCATCTAGTACCTAAGGGTCCGCTACAACCACTTGAGATTCTCAAATGGAAGTGGGAACACATTACCATGGATTTCGTTCTGGGTCTTCCTACGGTTTCTCAAGGCATCAATGCTATTTGGGTTATTGTTGATAGATTAACCAAGTCTCGCTAATTTCTTGCCGACACGGAGACTTATTCCTTGAACGTCTTCTTAGTATGTACGTGAATGAGATTGTGAGGTTGCATGGCATGCCAAGATCCATAGTTTTGGATTGTGACCCAAGATTCACTTCAAGATTTTGGGTTAGCTTGCAAAAAGCTATGGGCGCGGATTTATTGATTCTGATTCGCATACCATCCTCAAACAAACGGACAATCAGAAAGGACTATTAAACTCTTGAAGATTTATTAAGACTCTGTGTCCTAAACTTCAAGGGCAGTTGGGATAAGTATTTACCATTGGTGGAATTCTCCTACAACAACAGTTACCAGGCAAGTATAGGTGTAGCTCCATTTGAAGCATTATATGGACGAAAGTGTCGTTCTCCAATATGTTGGGATGAGGTGGGTGAAGCAACATTGTTGGGACTCGAGTTAGTACGTATGATTACCGAAAAGATCCAAATGATTCGACAACGTATACAAACGGCACAAGATCGACAAAAGTGTTATGCGGATCTTCATCGAAAGGACGTGGAATTTAGTGTAGGGGATCATGTATTGTTGCGAGTTGCTCCATGGAAGGGAGTTACAAGATTCGGGAAGAGAGGAAAGCTCAATCCACGATTTATTGGTCCATTTCAAATTCTTGACCGAGTAGGAAATGTAGCCTATAGACTTGCGTTACCTCCAAGTATGTCTCGTGTTCATAATGTGTTTCACATATCTGTACTTCGTAAATATGTGAAAGACCCGAACCACGTTATTGAGTTAGAACCGGACGAGATAGCCAAAGACTTAACGTATGAGGAGGTATCTGTCAAGATTTTGGATAGGAAGGAGCATGTCCCACGCTGTAGAAAGGTCATACCACAAGTTAAAGTTTTGTGGAGGAATCATGCTTTATAGAGGAAATGACACGGGAATTGGAAATGAAATGAAAGCGAGGTATCCTCACCTTTTCAAACACCAGTATCGTCGCCAATTTCGAGGACGAAATTTCATAAGGAGGGGAGGTTGTAAGACCCCAACTTATTATTAATGAAATTTAATTTTCTATTTATTATTTTGAAATAGTAAGGGTTGATTTAATTAATGTGGATAGTTAGGGTTAAAATACGCAAATATTTCAAAATAAGCAGTGGTTATAAAATATTCATTGTTGTCGGGGAATATTCGTTTAGTCGTGGAATATTCGTCTCGCTTCGGGGAATATTAAATGCGGCAAGCAAATGACCGTGTGTGGCCCCATAACTGAAAAGCGATTGGATGAAGAAAACGCACAAATATAAGTTGGTTAAAAATAATGGCGTAGTTATTCTGCAATTAATCTTGTTAAAATACTAAATTGGTTAAAACACAAGAAGATACGCGGTATTGCACCAATTATTGATCCTTACGAAGGCACTACTCAATAATGGTTACGATAATTACCGCTCAAAGATTTTATTGAGTTAATAATTCACTGCGTTGATATTTTATATTCTTTGTTGTTTCAATAATTGTCATTACACAAGATTTTTTCATTATCGAAGCAATAATTCATATTATCTCAATAATATTATTAGATAACATTATTGGCAATGTCTAGAAAGTTCGCCTAAGGAGAGGTTTGGTCACCTAATTGCGTGCAAGAAGAAGAAATTCTTATTGGAAAGCCCCTCTATCCCTGAACCGCACTGTTTGTATCGATAATGTGATTCTCGTAATATTATTTGTGAATAATTAATTATTGATTCATATGATGAGGAAAATATTGATTTTATATGGATATAGATGGAGAAAAATTTTAATGTGACAATTGTTGAAAATTGAAATTTTATCTTTTTCTGATAAAATAATTCATTTAAATATATTATTATATTTTAATAATATAATAATGGTGATATTTTTACAACGAATGTGGGATATATGAGTATACGAGGAGGAAGAGTATTTTTTGTTGCAATAAATATTTAAAACATGTTAAACATGTCGGTGGACCCCATTTATTGATGAAATTTGATTATAAATGTAAAATCGCTTCCGCTTGTTGATTTCGGTCAATTTCTATTTGGAATTTGGAAAAACTTTCTTCTGCAAAGTTGTAGAGAATTGAATTTCCTATAAAAACACGCGAGATTCGAATTTTCTGATGAAAGGGCTATTTATTATGAATTATTGAAGTTCAAGCTCAGAAATAATTGATTTTGGAAGTTTAAAATATTTAAAATTAGAAAACGTTTTTTCTTACTTTTTCTAGAAGGTGGCATGTGTTTGATGGCTGAAATCAGATTCTAGGCATGTGTAAGAAATTTATATAATTATATTATTAATTTATTAAATTTTCTACTTGATTGTTCTAAAGAATTTCTATAAATAGGGTCTTAGGTTAGAATTGAAAATCACACCGCTGAAGTTTTCTCTCTATATTATCGAGCGTATTCTTGTGAGTATTTTGAGTATACTTTGAGTATTGCTAGATCAGTTGCAAGTTCCTTCAAAGACTTATACACGGTATTCCAAATTAGAAATCTTAATCTTTCGAGGTAAGGGATGTTATTTTCTTCTCAAATGATATTATTTCTTCAATATCATTATCTTTGAAATATTAGTTGGAACTTTTTATCAAATTTGAAACTTTTTCATGTCGGGTTACTACTATTCATGAGTTACTATTCACGAAGTTACTATTCATGAGTTACTATTCACGATTACTATTCACGAGTACTATTCATGAAGCGTGAAGATGTTTTTGTGGAATTTCTATCTTTTGGTGTCGAGAGTTACTATTCACGTGTACTATTCACTATTCACGATATCACACGAATCTCTTAAACACTATTAGTGAAAAATAAAAAAATTCTTTTTTTGTCAAAATATCTATTCGGATACTAGCTTTGATTGTATCCATGTTTTGATCATTCTTAAATTTTACACCACTATGATTATTTTTGAGGTATTTTTTTAACATGGATAAAACAAAGTACGAATCCTTAATCCTTAATCTTTGTCATTTTGTTTCACTGGATTCGTTTGTTTAAAAATATTTTTCATCATCCTCAGTCTTAAATGATGATATTATTGAATATCTTTGGCCCGTAGGTGCAAAGATGAATGATTTCTCAAAGAATATCTTTGGCCGTAGTGCAAAGATGAATGTGTGTTTAAATGAACATGACCAATCGATGAATATCTTTGGCTATAGTGCAAAGATGAATATTTGATTCCGGATGTATATTGATTGATGTTACAGGGGATAAAAGATAGACGATGAACTTTTAAATTCATACATAGAAGATAGTAGTTTGTATTCTCTACTTAACTCTTCTAATGAATTATTATTTCAACTGCGAATATTGATTTAAAATTTGTTGTCTATTGTATTCTATTAGATTTTTCCTGTTGAAGACTAACGATAATTTGTTGTATATTATCTTAGTCATAATATTCTTTTCTCGAGCTAGTTGAGCTCACCCTTTTCCTTTTTGTTCCATTTTTCTCGTGGAGGCGAGAATATAATGCGAGTACGCAGTCTGGGGTATGGAATGAAGGTTCTAGAGAGAGTTGTTTAGTAGTCCTCACCATTTTTGTAAAATAATGTATCAATAAATGTGATGAGGATTTATTTGAGTATAGATATTGTCTGTAAGATAATATTTGTATTTAAACTCACGATTTCTTTGTTGTAATAATAAAGTTGTAGTTGTTTCATACCATGTATTGACAACTCGAATGGGTGATGTATACCTATTTTGGGGCGCCACAAATGTTATTCTTTCTTAATTCATGAAGAGAACTGCTGTTATTCCATTGCTTATTATTCTGCTGAATAACTTTTGTATACGCCATTTCACCCTATACTTGGTGACATTCTTCTATTATTCATTTGGAACATCCCATCTCATGTGTTTTACACCGACCGGTTCCGCCTTATTATTATTCTCGTTGGAACATCCTCGTCATGTGTTTTACACCCACCGGGTTCCGCTCTTTATTATTATTCCGCTTTAACATCCCATGCATGTGTTTCTACGCCGGACTGGGTTCTATTCTTTATTATTTTGTTGAATATCCCGTCATGCATGCGTTTCGCCGGACCGGTTTTCGTATTTATTATTCTCATTGAATAACTCGCTCGTATGGCCTATCGCATTTATGGTGATTTCTTTTGTTATTCCATTCTTTATTATACCCAGTTGGTTAAAACTTTGACTTCTATACTCCATGAAATTAGTGGAATATCTTTGATATTTGGGCTTCATCCAGTATCCTTTCATGAAAATATTCTTCTCAGTATTCTTGAATTTTACTCTACAAAGCAGTATCATGTTGACAGTTTGGATGTTATTGGTTCCTAGATAAATTAATTCTTGAACTTGTTTTATTGAATATCATTGTCATCATCCTCATGTTTATATTATGTTGAAAGTCATCTGTGGCCTGTAGTGCATAGATGGACTTGGTATGATTATGACCAGAGACTATTCAGTGTAATCATGACCGTAATGTTACAAATGATGTGGTAAAAATCCTCGATTAGTAGTAGTGCATTGATGGACGCTTGTTGGCATGATCATGACCATTAATGAATACACAACTATTTTTGGCCGTAGTCATGAATAATTGTGGTCGTGATACTAAAGAATATCATTAGTAGTAGAAGTAAGCGTAAGGGTGATTCGATGATGTGGAATATTTATTAAAGTGAGTCTCAAATTATAACAAGGATGAAAAAACCTTTTAAATCATAAAAGATAGTAGATTTTATTTTCTACTTGACTCTTTTAATGGATTCTTTGGTTCACTGTAGTTAAACTTGATGTTCATTATATTTTATCGGTTTAACATCTTGTTGTGAAGCTAATGATAATTTATTCTGCATTATCTTAGTCATAATATTTCTTACTAAGCTAGTTGAAATTGTAAAACCCCAACTTATTATTAATGAAATTTAATTTTCTCTATTTATTATTTTAAAATAGTAAGGGTTGATTTTATTAATGTGGATAGTTAGGGGTAAAATCACGCAAATACTTGAAAATAAGCAGTGGTTATAAAATATTCATTGTTGTTGTGGGAATATTCGTTTGGTCGTGGAATGTTCAGATCTTGTCGGGAATATTAAATGCGGCGGTAGCGATGACCATGTGGGCCCCATAACTTGAAAGATTGGATGAAGAAAACGACAAATATAAGTGGTTTAAAAATAATCTGGCGAAGTATATATCAAGTTATCTTTAAAAATACCCGGTGGTTAAAACACAAGAAGATTACCAGTATTGCACCAATTATTGATTCTTACGTAAGAAGGCACTACTCGATAATGGTTACGATAAATTCTTATTCGATTATTTTATTGAGTTAATAATTCTTTGCGTTGATATTTTATATTCTTTGTTGTTTGAATAATTGTCATTACACAATATTTTTTCATTATCGAAGCAATAATTCATATTATCCGAATAATATTATTAGATAACATTATTGGCAATGTCTAGAAAGTTACATCTAAGGAGAGGTTTGGTCACCTAATTGCGCCAAAGTAAGAAGAAATTTTATTGGAAAGCCCCTCTTTCTGAAGGAGCTCACGTATGTCGATATTGTGATTTCGTAATATTATTTGTGAATAATTAATTATTGATTCATATGATGAGAAAAATATTGATTTTATGTGGATATAGATGGAGAAAAATTTTAATGTGACAATTGTTGAAAATTGAAATTTTATCTTTTTCGATAAAATAATTCATTTAAATATATTATTATATTTTAATAATATAATAATGGTGATATTTTTACAATGAATGTGGGATATATGAGTATCTGAGGAGGAAGAGTATTTTGTTGCAATAAATGTTTAAAACATGTTACACATGCTCGGTGGACCCCATTTATTGATGTAAATTTGATTATAAATGTAAAATCGCCCGTTTGTGGATTTCGGTCAATTTTAGTTTGGAATTCGGAAAACCTTTCTTCTGCAAAGTTGTAGAGAATTGAATTTCTTATAAAAACTCATGAGATTCAATTTTCTGATGAAAGGGCTATTTATTATGAATTATTGAAGTTCAAGTCTCAAAATAATTGATTTTTGGAAGTTTAAAATATTTTAAATAATAAAAACGTTTTTATTTGTTTTGTGGGCTACAACATGTGCATAATGAGCTGAGATCAGATCTAGGAAGGTGGGCGAGAAATCTTAATATATATATTAATATTTAATTAAATTTTACGCTTTGGTGTTACAAGCGTTTTCCTATAAATAGGGTCTTGGTTAGAATTGAAAATCACACCAAAAATCAAAGTTTTCTCTCTCTATATTATCGAGCGTATTCTTGTGAGTATTTTGAGTATACTTTAAGTATTGTTAGACGGTCTGAGTTCCTTCAAAGACTATACCCTAGTATTCCAAATTAAAGTCTTAATCTTTCGAGGTAAGAGATGTTATTTTCTTCTCAAATGATATTATTTCTTCAATATCATTATCTTTGAAATATTGGTTGAAGCTTTTATCAAATTTGGAACTTTTCCATGTCGGGGTTACTATTCATGAGTTACTTATTCACGAGTTACTATTCATGAGTTCTTATTCACGAAGTTCTTATTCACCAAAGATTATTCACGGCGTGAAGATGTTTTTTTTGTGGAATTTCTATCTTTTGTGTGTCGAGTTACTATTCACGATATGGCACTATTCACGATATCTGCACTATTCAATAGAAAAAATAAAATTTCTTCTTTTTGTCCAAAATATCTATTCTGGATACTAGCTTTGATTGTATCCATGTTTTGATCATTCTTGAATTTTACACCACTATGATTATTTTTGAGGTATTTTTGGACGTGGATAAAACAAAGTACGAATCCTTACTCCTTAATCTTTGTCATTTTGTTTCACTGGATTCGTTTCTTTAACAATATTTTTCATCATCTTCAGTCTTAAATGATGATATTATTGAATATCTTTGGCCTGTAGTGCAAAGATGAATGATTTCTGAAGAATATCTTTGGCCGTAGTGCAAAGATGAACAGGTGTTTAGATGAACATAACCAACTGATGAATATCTTTGGCCTGTAGTGCAAAGATGAATATATGATTCCAGATGTAAATTGATTGATGTTACAGGGATAAAAGATAGACGATGAACTTTTAAATTCATACATAGAAGATAGTAGTTTGCATTCTCTACTTAACTCTTCTAATGAATTATTATTTCATTGCGAATATTGATTTAAAATTTGTTGTCTATTGTATTCTATTAGATTTTTCCCTCGTTGAAGACTAACGGTAATTTGTTGTATATTATCTTAGTCATAATATTCTTTATTTAGGGCTAGTTGAGCTCACCCTTTTCCTTTTTGTTCCATTTTTCTTCTCGGGGAGGCGAGAATATAAGCGAAATGCAGTCTGGGTATGGAATAAAGGTTTTAGAAAGGATTGTTTAGTAGTCCTCACCATTTTGTAAAATAATGTATCAATAAATGTGATGAGGATTTATTTGAGTATAGATATTGTCTGAAGATAATATTTGTATTCAAACTCTCGGTTTCTTGTTGTAATAATAAAGTTGTAGTTGTTTCGTACCATGTATTGACAACTCGTAATGGGTGATGTATACCTATTTTGGGGGCGTCACAAATGGTATCGAGCTTAGGATATCATCTCTGGCGGAGATCGGGAATAGAACTAGGAGGGAGAGCGAATAAATCCTTCGCTAGTGTGTCCTACCTAAGCTTATTTTTTTTTTATAGTTGGTCAAGATATAAGGATATTATGTGATATATTGATTTCCTTAATTAACCCTTGTTTTATGATGAAGATTTGAAATGTCGATGAGAATATTAACAATGGAAATGAGGCCGTGGAGACGCTTTATGTACTCACCAACGAGGAGAAACGTCGTAACAGTCGGGCAATGTTCCTCCCGTGAAACAACACCATTGAAGCGATGATGAACGAGGGATGTTTAGAAGTTTTTGCGCTTCATACAAAATTAGACGAGGGAGACTCGTGTTCAAAATACTGAGGAGAAATGATAGCAATTCATGGGTTGTCACAACCAAGCGGCTTCAAAGAGTTGGGACCACCGAATTTAAGGGAAAGCCGATCCGATCATGCGGCGGAAACATGGGTCAAGCAAATTACCAAGATATTCGATGTCTTGGGATGCATGGAGAACAGAAGGTTCCATTCGCCACCTTTATGTTCCGTGGCGAAAGCGGACTCTTGGTGGGAGTCTCGTGAAGCGTACCCATCCAAATCCAGACTCAAAGCATGTCTTGGGAGACGTTTGAGAGCTATTTAATGACAAATACTTTCCGAAAGTGTTCGTCGTATATGAAGGAAGTGGAGTTCATCGATTGGAACAAAACAACACGTAGCGATTGTCTCGAAGACGAGGCAAAGTTTGCGAGTTATCGTGTTCAGACCTCATTTGGTGGAGAATGAGGAACGTATGACGCTGGATGTTTCGAGAGGTTTGAAACCCGATACGAAAATATCTCATTTCTCATAAATTTTCTCTCTATTCGGATGTTGTTAATGTGGCTCAATTGTTAGAAATGTAGATAACGAGTATATTCAACCAGGGACCACAACGAGGATCGTACTCGAGAGATAGCGATCAATGTAATAATGATAACTAGCGGAGAAAGAAACAGACGGACAAAAATGGTAACCACTCTGGTGGTAATCATAGCCATGAAAATAGAAGAAGCGAGTCAGGAAGAGATTTTAAAAAGAGGAGATTTAACAATGTCCATGTGAAGACGCAGCGTTGCGTGAAGAACTAGTTCTAAGGGAGGAGAACGACCACCCGTATATGTTACAAATACGGAAAAGAGGGACATATCGGTCAAACCGCCCACAACAGATTCAAGGTATGCTATAATTGTGGAAAGGAAGGACATATCGCTCGAGATTATGCAAGAGAAAACCTAGTTCGGGGGGACGGTGACTCAAAAGATCGTCCCCAGAAAGTCAAAGTCAACGATTCCGGAAGAAGCGTTTGTTGTGACCGGTCATAATGCGAGAACCCAAACGAGGTGATCACGGGTAAGCTATTTATAAATTCTTGCGAAGTTTATACCTTACTTGATACCTACGGTGCTACCCATTCATTTATCTCTCTGCATGTGCTCAACGTTTAAACTTGACTCGGAGAAATTAGACTTTGACCTATCTCGTGGAAACTCCGTTAGAGAAACTTTCATCACATCCATTGCTTATAAATCTTGTTTAATTCAAGTTGGCACCATTACCTTACCCGTTGACCTTATCTCTTTAAAGATACTTGCTTTTGATGTGATTTTAGGGATTGATTGGTTAACTACTCATCATGCCAAAATTGATTGTTTTCGTAAGGTTGTTAGTTTTCATATTCCTAACCAACTTTGTTATGCAATTCAAGCAACTAAACCATTAAAATCAATCACTATCATATCTAATCATAAAGCTATTCGTTTATTGAAAAAAATGGATGTCAAGCTTTCTTAGCCCATGTTATGGATTTGAATAAAGACACGTCAAATTTGAATAATATTCTGTTGTTATTGACTTTCCCGACGTATTTCAAGAACTTCCGCCTACCCCGTAACGTGAAGTTGAATTCTTTATTGATCTTGAACTTTGTACAAAGCCCATTTCTAAAACCCCATATCGAATGGCTCTATTGAACTTCGAGTTAAAGGTCCAACTACGAGGAATTGTTGGACATCGGTTTCATTCGTCCTAAGACATCTCCTTGGGGTGCTCTGTTTTATTTGTAAAGAAGAAAGAGCGGGAGTATGCGACTTTGTATTGACTATCGGGAATTGAACCATGTCACCATCAAGAATAGGTATCCTCACCTCGTATTGATGACTTGTTTGACCGATTCTGAGGGCACAATTCTTTTCAAAAATCGATCTTAGATTACGGATATCATCACCAAGATTAGAATCGAGGATACTCCAAAGATCGCGCCTTGAACTTCGGTATGGGCATTATGAATTCTTAGTCATGTCTTTTCTGACTAACTAATGCTCATCATGCGGTTTCATGGATATGATGAACCGAGTATTCAAGGAATATTTGGATCGGTTTGTTGTTGTCTTTATTGATGACATCCTTATATATTCCAAAAGTCGTGAAGATCATGAGCACCATTTGAAGGCGGTACTCCAAAGGCTTCGTGAAAACAAACTATATGCCAAATTGAAAAAATGCGAGTTCTAGCTTGAGGAAGTAGCATTCCTTGGGCGCGTGGTGTCGAAACATGGAGTATCTGTTGATCCAAATAAGATTGAAGCAATACAAAGTTAGAAGCAACCGAAATCGGTGGCTGAAGTACATAGCTTTTTGGGCTTAATTTGGTTATTATCGGAGATTCGTGGAAGGTTTTTCTAGAATCGCTACTCCATTAACTCAAATAACTTCGGAAGGATACAAAATTCGTTTGGAGCGAAGAATGCGAGAAGAGTTTCCAAGAGCTTAAGAGGAGACTTATTTCGGCACTGTTTCTAACAATACCATCCGGGTTCGGATGGATTTGTTATCTCTGATGATGCTTCGAGCAAAGGGTTAGGATGTGTTCTCATGCAACGTGGGAAAGTCATAGCTTTATGCCTCATGACAACTTATAGAGTATGAGAGGAATTATCCTACTCATGATCTAGAGTTAGCGTGATGCGTTTTTCGCTAAAGATATGGAGGCACTATCTATATGGGGAGAAAGTAGAGATATATATTCAGACCATAAAAGCCTTAAATATTTCTTCACTCAAAAAGAACTCAACATGCGGCAGCGACGTTGGCTCGAGCTATTGAAAGACTACGACCACACTATTCAATAACATCCTGGAAAAGCGAACGTGGTAGCTGACGCGTTGAGTAGAAGATCATATGAAGGAACGAGTGCGATGATGTCAAGTATCTGACAGAGCCAACTTTAATAGAAAAAGTTAAGGTTGCTTTCGAAGCCACCGAATCGGAAATGATGCGTATGAAGAAGAAAGTACAAGAAGGAGCTATTCCGAGCGAGAATTGATGAAGAAGGAATACTTGAGTCCACTCTGAGACTTTGTGTTCTAACGACTCGATTTGAAGTACAAGATTATGATGGAGGCACACAATACACCATTTGCAATCCATCCTGGAAGTACTAAAATGTATCATGATCTTCGACATACATTTTGGTGGAACAATATGAAGAGAGAGATTGTAAAGTTTATCTCAATGTGTTTAACTTGCCAACGTGTGAAGGCGGGGCATCTAGTACCTAAGGGTCTGTTGCAACCACTTGAGATTCTGAAATGGAAGTGGGAACACATTACCATGGATTTCGTTACGGGTCTTCCTACGGTTTCTCAAGGCATCAATGCTATTTGGGTTATTGTTGATAGATTAACCAAGTCTGCTAATTTCTTGCCGATCACGGAGACTTATTCCTTGAACGCTTCTTGCTAGTATATGCGTGAATGAGATTGTGAGGTTGCATGGCATGCCAAGATCCATAGTTTTGGATCATGACCCAAGATTCACTTCAAGATTTTGGGTTAGCTTGCAAAAAGCTATGGGCGCGGATTTGCGATTTAGTTCTAAGATACCATCCCCAAACGGACGGACAATCGAGAGAGGACTATTCAAACTGGAAGATCTATTAAGACTACGTGTCCTGAACTTCAAGGGCGGTTGGGATAAGTATTTACCATTGGTGGAATTCTCCTACAACAACAACAGCTTATCGAGCAAGTATAGGTGTAGCTCCATTTGAAGCATTATATGGACGAAAATGTCGCTTCTCCAAGATGTTGGGGACGAGGTGGGTGAAGCAACAACCGTTGTTGGGACCCGAGTTGAGTACGTATGACTACGGAAAAGATCCAAATGATTCGACAACGTATACTAACGGCACAAGATCGACAAAAAGAGTTATCACGGATCTTCATCGAAAGGACGTGGAATTTAGTGTGAGGGATCATGTATTGTTGCGAGTTGCTCCATGGAAGGGAGTTACAAGATTTGGGAAGAGAGAAAGCTCAATCCACGATTTATTGGTCCATTTCAAATTCTTGACGGAGTAGGAAATGTAGCTTATAGACTTGCGTTACCTCCAAGTATGTCTCGTGTTCATAATGTGTTTCACATATATCATATTAGTAAATATGTGAAAGACCCGAACCACGTTATAAATTAGAACCCGATGAAATAGCCAAGACTTAACGTATGAGAGGTACTGTCAAGATCTTGGATAGGAAGGGAGCATGTCCTACTACGCTAAGAAAGGTCATACCACAAGTTAAAGTTTTGTGGAGGAATCATCTTTATAGAGGAAATGACACAGGAATTGGAAAGCGGAAATGAAAGCGAGGTATCCTCACCTTTTGAAACACCAGTACGTACGTCGATTTCGAGGACGAAATTTCATAAGGAGGGGAGGTTGTAAGACCCCAACTTATTATTAATGAAATTTAATTTTCTCTATTTATTATTTTAAAATAGTAAGGGTTGATTTGATTAATGTGGATAGTTAGGGGTAAAATACGCAAATACTTAAAAAATAGCAGTGGTTATAAAATATTCATTGTTGTTTGGGAATATTAGTTTGGTGGTGGAATGTTAAATCTGTGTGGGAATATTAAATGCGGCCAGCGCAAATATGTGGGCCCCATAACAGAAAGCGATTGGATGAAGAAAACGACAAATATAAGTGGTTTAAAAATAACGGCGTAGTTGTTATCGTTAGTATCTTGTTAAAATACCCGGGTGGTTAAAAATAAGTAGTAGCACCGGTATTGCACCAATTATTGATTCTTACGTGAAGAAGGCACTACTCAATAATGGTTACGATAATTATTGCTCAATATTTTATTGAGTTAATAATTGTTGCGTTGATATTTTATATTCTTTGTTGTTTCATAATTGTCATTACACATATATTTTCATTATCGAAGCAATAATTCATATTATCTGAATAATATTATTAGATAACATTATTGGCAATGTCTAGAAAGTTACTGCTCTAAGGAGAGGTTTGGTCACCTAATTGCGGCGCCAAGAAGAAGAAATTCTTATTGAAAGCCCTCTGCTTCTTGAGCTGCACGGTTGTCGATATTGTGATTACATAATATTATTTGTGAATAATTAATTATTGATTCATATGATGAGGAAAATATTAATTTTATGTGGATATAGATGGAGAAAAATTTTAATGTGACAATTGTTGAAAATTGAAATTTTATCTTTTTACGATAAAATAATTCGTTTAAATATATTATTATATTTTAATAATATAATAATGGTGATATTTTTACAATGAATGTGGGATATATGAGTATCTGAGGAGGAAGAGTATTTTTGTTGCAATAAATGTTTAAAACATGTTACACATGTCGGTGGACCCCATTTATTGACGAAATTTGATTATAACGTAAAATCGCCTGCTTGTGGATTTCGGTCAATTTTGTTTGGAATTCGGAAAACTTTCTTCTGCAAAGTTGTAGAAATTGAATTTCTTATAAAAACTCATGAGATTCAATTTTTCTGATGAAAGGGCTATTTATTATGAATTATTGAAGTTAGAAGCTCAAAATAATTGATTTTTGGAAGTTTAAAATATTTTAAATAATAAAAACGTTTTTGTTTGTTTTGTGGGCTACAACATGTGCATAATGAGCTGAGATCAGATCTAGGAAGGTGGGCGTGAAATTTAATATATATATTAATATTTTATTAAATTTTACTTTTTTGGTGTTCTAGCGTTTTCCTATAAATAGGGTCTTGGGTTAGAATTGAAAATCACACCAAAAATCAAGTTTTCTCTCTCTATATTATCGGCGTATTCTTGTGAGTATTTTGAGTATACTTTGAGTATTGTTAGACGGTGCAAGTTCCTTCAAAGACTATACCCTTATTCCAAATTTAAAGTCTTAATCTTTCGAGGTAAGGGATTTATTTTCTTCTCAAATGATATTATTTCTTCAATATCATTATCTTTGAAATATTGGTTGAAACTTTTATCAAATTTGGAACTTTTCCATGTCGGGGTTCTTATTCATGAGTTCTTATTCACGAGTATTCATGAGTTCTTATTCACGAATTCTTATTCATGAGTTCTTATTCACGAGTTCTTATTCACGAGTACTATTCATGAAGCGTGAAGATGTTTTTTTTGTGGAATTTCTATCTTTTGGTGTCGGAGTTACTATTCACGTGTCTGGCCTTATTCACCTTAAAAAATAAAATTTCTTCTTTTGTCCAAAATATCTATTCGGATACTAGCTTTGATTGTATCCATTTTTTGATCATTCTTGAATTTTACACCACTATGATTATTTTTGAGGTATTTTTTGGACGTGGATAAAACAAAAGTATTTAATCCTTACTCCTTAATCCTTGTCATTTTGTTTCACTTTGGATTCGTTTCTTTAACAATATTTTCATCATCTTGATCTTAAATGATGATATTATTGAATATCTTTGGCTTTAGTAGACAAAGATGAATGATTTCTGAAGAATATCTTTGTAGTAGTCAAAGATGAATAGTGTTTAGATGAACATAACTAATGATGAATATCTTTGGCTGTAGTAGTGCAAGATGAATATATGATTTCGGATGTATATTGATTGATGTTACGAGGATAAAAGATAGAGCGATGAACTTTTAAATTCATACATAGAAGATAGTAGTTTGTATTCTCTACTTAACTCTTCAATGAATTATTATTTCATTGCGAATATTGATTTAAAATTTGTTGTCTATTGTATTCTATTAGATTTTTCCTGTTGAAGACTAACGGTAATTTGTTGTATATTATCTTAGTCATAATATTCTTTACCTTGGGCTAGTTGAGCTCACCCTTTTCCTTTTGTTCCATTTTTCTTCTCGGAGGCGAGAATATAAGCGAGTACGAAGTGGGGTATGGAATGAAGGTTTTAGAAAAGGATTGTTTAGTAGTCCTCACCATTTTTGTAAAATAATGTATCAATAAATGTGATGAGGATTTATTTGAGTATAGATATTTTCTAGAAGATAATATTTGTATTCAAACTCTCGGTTTATTGTTGTAATAATAAAGTTGTAGTTGTTTACATCACTATATTGACAACTCGAATGGGTGATGTATACCTATTTTGGGGCGTCACATGAAATTTCACCCTTTCTTTCAACATTATTCTCTTGAGAAATGAGAATATAAATTTGGGATGAGTCGAACAGCAAGTAATGGTCCAGAGAATAGCATTAGTAGTCCTCATTATTACGTGAAATAGTGTGATAATAATTGTAATGAAGACTCCTTTTGAGTTTGTATAATATCTAGTAGACAATATTTGTATTCAAATCACGATTTATAATCGTATTATCTGCGGCGATTATATTAGTAAATTGCATTTAAATTACATCTATGTATGTCATTACCAAGATGGGTGATGTATACCTAATTTTGGGGGCGTCACACTTTATCTGAAGTTTTATTCAATGACTGATTTGGTGGGAAGGGGATGCATCCATTGTGATGATAGATAGCGATTCTTTCTGATTCTTTCAGTTTTGCAATTCAACTGAACTTGAGAATGAGGAGGTTGAGAAAAAAAGAGAGATCAATTATACGATGAAGAAAAGAAAGACCAAGGGAGAATAAGGAACTGAGATGAACACATACAGATTCTAAGAATTTATGTAATTCCAAATTTTCCATTTCTGGATCAAAAAATTTTACCGAATGAAAATTGTTGCTTTAATAAATGTATTTTACATCTGTATGACTGCCTAAATTCATAAAAAGGGAACTTTTTTAAGTTAGATTGTGGGCCAAGTTCTACCATTCTGTATCATTTTGATGAATAAAGGATTATTAAGTTGGGCTTCTAGTTATGTCCACGTAGTTTGTATTTTTGTAATAGCCCTGGTTTATGAGCATACCCCACTACTGGCCATCTGTTTTAGATTTCATACATACACTCTCATTACTAGGCTATCCTTTATTCCATTCTTATCCCCTCAAAATCCTGGCTAGAGATGAGCTCATTACCATTTTCCCTTGGGTCTTCCACACCCACAAAGCTAAGTACCATTTCTGCAAATAAATTCCTGCTCATTAGAAATTCCTACAATACAGAAGCATCAGCACTCAAATTCGCAAACCTGCCGGGAATAAATGATGAAAAAACATCAAACAGTTTGTTCCGAAGAAGAGAAGCAATTGGGCTTGGCTTGTCTTTCAGTCTTCTTGATGTTCTTTGCCAACCAGAGCTAAATGCAGCAGCAGCTGAAGCCACTGCGCCGTGTGAGCTAACTTCAACTCCTTCAGGCCTCGCCTTCTGCGATAGAGTTGTGGGGTCTGGACCTGAGGCTTCCAAAGGGCAATTGATCAAGGTAGGTAATTTACCACATAAATCTTTACTTATATATGTTTTCATATGTATTTATGTATATTTTGGCCCTGCCTTCGCCATAATGGGTACTATCATACCTAATTGTGATAGAGAACTAAATGCCTTATGCGTGCTACCATACCTAGGTAACTTTAATCTTGGCAGGTTGAGATTACACTAAACTTGGCTCTGCTTCCAGTTGTGATTGTATAGAAACCACATAACAACATGAATGTAGTAGAGCCATCTGTGTAACATGAAAATTGCTCCTTATGCAGAAAGGTATCTTAAGTTTGCGATATTTTTGAAAATGGGCAGGCACATTATGTAGGGAAACTGGAGAATGGGAAGGTTTTTGACAGCAGCTATAACCGCGGAAAGCCTCTTACATTTCGTATAGGTGTTGGTGAGGTACACACAATTACAGATCTTTTCAAGTTCAGTACTATATTTAAATAAAAGATAATTCTATTTCAGTATTGTTAATACAAGCACATTGTTGTTGCTTAAATTCCCATTGGATCTTTGGGTGCCTCATAGGTTATTAAAGGATGGGATCAAGGAATTCTAGGTGGCGATGGAGTTCCACCCATGCTTGCTGGTAACAAGGATATATGCATACAGATGCTGCTATATTTCTTTTTTTCTAATTACTTATACATGATATAGAACATGAATAATACGGCTTTCTTAGGAGGAAAACGGACACTAAAGCTTCCTCCAAGTCTTGGATATGGCATGAGAGGAGCTGGTTGTAAAGGAGGTAAGCAATCCTTAAGGTCTTGGGACAAGATCATATTCATGGTCTATATGAAATTCTTGGTTTTTTGATCTCTTTACTATCTATCTAACCGCTGTGTCTAGGTTCATGCATTATCCCACCAGATGCAGTTCTTCTGTTTGATGTGGAGTTCATTGGCAAGGCATAAAATTTGAGAAGTTGGTCTAACATTCCAAGTAAAAGATTCGTAAAGTATTTTGAAGTGACCTCTGTTTTTCTGGGTAAAAGAGAACTAAAAATTATACTGGCTCTTCATTTTCATTTGGAGTGCAGACATTTGTACTAAATTCTATATAAGAGCATATACAAAATATGATCTTGGGCGGTTAGCTCCCAAAGCACTATTTTAACAGTTTTCTGAATTGTGGAATTGAACCAGCTCCTCTTTTCACCTTGCACTTGCTGATTTTCCTTTTTCATCTTTCTTTCAATGGCATCAGGCATGTAGTCATCTGAAATTCCAAAATCACAAATATGTTTTAGTTCTTGAACTTTTTAGCCAATGTGTGCATGAGCGCAAGTTATGTGTGTGTGTGTGCGTGTGTGTGTGTGTGAGAGAGAGAGAGAGAGAGAGAGAACGTAAACTGGTTAAAATGAAGTCCAGCCAGTTCTTACAAGTTACAAGTCCAGGTTTTCAAACTGAAATGAAACTGACCACAAGTTCTTGCACCGACGTTTCCAGTCCTGATTTGAAAAGATAAGGAAAGTAAAAGATTCAATGTGCCCATTGTAACTGCATATTTGGCTCTTGCAAAAGCAGGGATGATTATGAAACAGTTTAGCAGAGGTTTCCTAAAGTTGCATGTGGATTTGGTGCAACAGATATAGTGTAGTGTGTAAATAATTCTTGTAAAACCTTGGGGAAAATAATGGCATGTGTATATTTATGTCGCTATCTTTTATATCAACCAAATAAGATGAAGGGAAAAGCCTTTGGAACTTCAATATTCGTAGATCAAAGTAGACTGTTCCGATTAGCAGAAACATCCAACAAAATAAGACCAAACTCCGACTCTTCCATCCAACAGTACAAGTGGCTTCATACCAAAATTCCACGTCACAGTATCAACTAAACACAAGCCCTGCCATACAGCCAGAGAGTACCTTCAGGTCTCTACCCTTCCCTTAGCCAATCTTCATTGTTTTAAAGAAAGCTATTAGCAATTGTCAAACCTGTTTTGCCATTATAATAGCCTGCTGAGAGACTTGATAAGCAACTTCAAATTTTTTCTTGTAGCTTCATCACCAGTAAATCCCACAATATCTGAACTTATATTCTGCAATGGTGGCACAAAAGCTCAAAGTGAACAAATATAACAGAAGGCCAAAGTAAAACAACAATAAAAGACTTGTCCAATCAGCTCAGTACCTCAATATTCTTCAAAGTGAAGATGAGGGTATATATGGATTTCCGGATCAATTCAGTGTTTTCTGGGGTCATAATGGATGAATGCACCCTTCTGGAAAATAAGGAAATTAATCCACCATAAGCTTATAACCAAATACAAACACATAGGTTCGCATACACATCTAGCCACAGCATGTACACAATCAGACACAGCACTCAATACACACAGACACACAGACACACACACACAGATATCTGGGAACTTGGAAGGATGGACTTGTAAAATTAAGAGACACTATTTTGAATTTCACAGCATTGAAAGAGTCCAAATTGCTTGACAGACAAAGAGGGAGAGAGAGAAAATTAATTGCTGCAAACCTATAATCTCATATGAACCCAAACTAATAATAAGACACACTATCAGATAGACACACTACTTCATACATAGTTTTGGAGCCACACAGAGTTCAAAAGAATACAGAGTCCTTATACACATAACGTGTTTCATGGATATAAATATAAACATAAGAGCTCTACTACTGTGTTAGGTGTTGTTTGTTTACATCTGATTGTCTCTTAATGAACTGCCTCTTATTCGCTAAGAGGCATGATGCTATTTGTTTTGTTTTTTGTTACCTCTGAATGCCTCTTAATCGGTAAGACAGAAAATGAAATCTTAATAATTAAGAGGTACCTCTTAATGAATTTTGTTTGCTAAATTTTTTTTATATAAATATATTAAACAATATTATGCACTCATTTTTATTATTTTGAATATTTAAAATTATTAAATAAAATTTTACCCTTTAAAATAGTAAAATAGTGTCATTAAGAGAACTTACTTTTTAGTTATCAAACAATTTTTTAGATTCAGACCTCATAACCATTCAGATGATCTAATTTATTAAGACATCATAATCATTCAGATCTTAATTCCCAAATTTATCAAACACAACCTTAGTCATTTGAGACAAATATGGCAAATATATTGAAAATAAACAAGCATTAATTGAGTGTTCAGTGTTATATAGATAGAGACATATGATAACAAAGTCAAAAAGTCATTTGTGTACTAGTGATTCTGTGGTTGAAGCGCTTGTATGTGATGTTGGATCACAGATAAAGCACATTGATACCAAAAATAGACATTTTTGCAAGAAAAAGGCAAATAGCCGGGTGATGAAATCAGGTCCATGTAGCATTGGTTTTCTTATAATCCATCTTGGTGACCAGGATAAGCCGGGTAACATGAGTAAATATGTCTCAGAAATGATGACCACCTGGGTCAATGGGTTACTGGTTCAGCAGGTTGACCTACAGTGCTGGACAGGATCTAATTCCAATATAAGCCTTCAACATGTAAACTGAAAGCAGGACATGACAATTAGAGATGTGAGACATTTACCTCAAATCCTCAGATGCTTGTGTCAGGCTTTTGGTTAAACTCTCCACTTCTTTAAGCAAACCACTTTCACGAACCTCAGCCAACAAAGGTTGAACATCTTCAGACATGGCTTTGATCTGAAACATCGCTACATCAGACGTAGAAACTTTGTGCATGAGAATATATTAAATAATTTGTAGAAGCAAGCTTAAAACTCGGCAAGCACAATAAATGGCATGATTATGCTAGATCTTCGTCAATTATTGCATTTCCAACTTATCAACAATCACACTGCAGAACAGCAAGTAGGTAATGCAATCAAGCTCTGACAGTGTGGCAACCCCCCTTGGCTAGCTTTTAAATTTACAGTGAAAGTAATTTGTGGAAGCAAAGCAAGTGATTGCAACATTTACAAAGAATTAAGCTAAATGAGGGAGGTGAATGGGGCCTAAAAGTTATGCACACTTAAAAAAATAAAAAATATGCATGCTTAAATATGTTAAAAGTGATTCAACAATTCTTGTAACCATTTATCCTCGTCCCCTACGGTAAAAATAGCTATGTCTAGCTTCTTCTCTGAACAACTTATATTCTAGTTGTTTGTGAAGTCTAGCTTCTTCTCTAAACAACTTATATTCTATTTATGTGTAAGATATTAGTAGAGCACCCCATCTGTTAAATCTCATCTAATAAGTAAACAGATTAATAGGATTATCAAAAGCCAATTCACACCCTTTATGCATTAATGGACCCTCCCAGAACATGGTGCATTATCATATAGCATCTGACGCATAAATATGTGATAGTCATTTAACAATGGTTAGAGATATACTGATTTGACACAATTTTTTTACATTTATGATTATTCACACGGTTCCATCATTAGGTTGTGCTTTTTCGTAGTTTTGATGTAAACATGCTAGCACAACTCAAAACTACAATAAGCAACACATTGAGTAGTTTCAACTACATAAAAAATTTAAGATGCACACCACCCACCTTTGTAAGCAGTGGTCTTGCTTCTTCAATAACTGATGCAACTCGTAAAGCCAATGAATAGGTATTAACAACACCAATTTCTTCTACTTCACGTCCAAGGCGGGTGAATATTCCAACCAATTCATCCAAACTTACCCCTTGAATTCCTTTTATCCTTTGTCTGTCACATACAATTAGACCTTCTTTACCACAATCTGCGTGAAGAGGCCCTACTGCAGGTGTTGGAATTGGATCACGAGGTGTTATATCAATCATAGTTTCCATGAGAAGGCCGGACTGATTCACCTCAATCAGTGAATTACGAGGTATTATTACCTTTTCATCTTCAACCTGCAAAGCAAAACCAGGAGGTGATGCAAAGAACAACTTGGCAACGCCTCACGATGAAAAAAACCTTTCTTCGTAAACATTTGACATTTAACTTACCTCCACTACTGCTTCAATACTTCTCAATGAAGGATTAACCCGAATAACATTACCAACAGTGACCCCTCTAATCCTAACAGGCGTACCAGTGGAAATACCACAAGCCTGAGCAAACTCAAAAACAGCCAAATACTTACTGAATTTCGAACGCAGTTGAAACCCTCTCAACCAAACCAAACTAAGTGCAAATAGAACCGTGCTCGACACGAGAAATAGTCCAACCCCACCTTCCCAAATGCTCCTTCTACCAAACCCAAAATCACTTAAAGGCCGCAATGTTTGCCTCCAAATATTCTTAGGAATATCAAGAACAACATCCAGAGGGTTCTTCTTTTCAGGAGTAGATGATGGTTGTTGGGTATTTTCTGTATCAGAAGATGTAGCTCTTAGACTGAGGAGTCTCTTTCTGGGACTTAAAGACAGATTAGGTAAGCAATTTATAGAACCACTACGAGGAATGGGAGAAACCAAACGTGAAGATAACACAGAAGGATATGTTGTGCAAACATATACTAAAGAATTTCCAACCATTTTCCACTTAAAATTGCAATTCCAACTTCCACCAATAATGCACTGTGTTAATTCAATTAATTCAGGTTCAGATAATCTCGCTTGATAAAAACTTCATTATATGCTTTATTGAGCTGAATTCAGGTAGATGCAAGAGTACGCAAAGTAATGAAAACCTATAAATCAAAACAAAATTAAACAATTTAGAAGCTGGAAACAATCATTTGCAATCAAATTAGGCGAAGAAATAAAGAGAGTACCATTTGATTTCAATGCTTGGAGCTGGTAAAGTTGATGTTTGGAACCCTAATTCAGTGACTTTCTGCGTGTACTGAGGAGAGAGAAGGTAGAGAGATCACGCTTGGGGAAGGCCGGTAAGGCAAAGAAAGGGAAAAGGTTCAATAATAACCCTGACGTTTACCCAAAATCTCACTTCCATTCTGAATTTTTTTTTCTTCCAAAAATATCCTTAACATTACAAATTTAAGCTCAGTTATGCCCCTTCCATTAACGATATTGTCAACTAGATAAACGGATGTTAGTTTATATTTGAACAAGTAACACGTGGACAAAAGTGTGACATGGCAAAGAAAAAAATAGCTCTTCTAGATAGACATAAAAATTGGATATGAATATATTTGAATTTCACCTATTCGTATTTTTACCCACTGGGGGTCCAATTTCCATATCAACATAGAATTTTTGAGAAAAAAACATATAGGTAGAATATTTGTTTTCTCTCTCTCTCATCTTCTTCCTCTATTCTCTATCCTCTTTTTTCTTATACGCCCTTCACCGCCACCGGCCCCCAAACCGTCCGACAATGACAGTAAACCACCATTTCGGGAATGCCAATCAGCGAGGAGGAGGTAGCAGAAAACTAGATCGCCACAGAGCAACAACCAAATCACCATTGAACAAAGACTAAATTGCAAATCTAACCCTCTTATTTGTTATGTTTTTGTTAAACTGTTCTCTAAACTTTTATTTTAGCATAACTGTTCCTCATAAGTGCGTTAGTCATGCAAATGTGTTCCTTCAATGTTCCATAAACTTTTTTTTGCGCATAACTATTCCTCATATATGCATTAATCATGCAAATATGTTCCTCTAATTTTTTTAACCTATTAAATTTGATTTTCTCTCTCCTCTCTCCTCTCTCCTCTCTCCTCTCTTCTTCCTCCTCAATTTTTTTTTATTTTTTATTTTTAAAATATATGTAAAAAGTATACTCTTCTTCTTCTTTTTATTTATTTATTTTATATTGACATTTTGAATTCAATATAAAATATCTTTAAATTCAAAATTAGTATAAATTAATTAATTTTAAACAATATAATTACCAAAATTTTAAACTTTACTATTTTTTATTTTATCTAAATGACACTAATAAAAAATAGTAAGATTTATATAAACTAGTATTTTTTAATTTTTTTATTAATTATATTTTTCTCATACATTTATTAGTACCATTTAGATAAAATAAAAAAAGTAGTACGGTTTATAATTTTGAAAATTATATTGTCTAAAATTAATTAATTTATACTAATTTTAAATTTAGAGATATTTCATATTAAATTCAAAATGATAATATAAAAATAAACAATTAAAAAGAAGAATAAGAATATACTTTTACACAAATTTTAAAAATAAAAAATGAGGAGAGGAGAGAAAATCAATTTTAATAGGTGAAAAAAATTGAAGGAACACATTTGCATGACTAACGCATCTACGAGGAACAGTTGTGCTAAAAAAAAGTTTGGCGAACATGGGAGGAACATATTTGCGTGGCTAACGCATTTATGAGGAACAGTTATGCTAAAAAAAAAGTTTAAGGAACAGCTTAGCAAAAATATGATAAATAGGAGGGTCAGATTTGTAATTTAGTCATTGAACAAAACATCAACTGATTAAGAAAATAAAAAATATGCTAAAATGAACAATGAAAAACAGATCTGAATCCAAAAGCCCAAACCAATAGACTTCAAAATCAACACCAAATTGTCACGGAAGACGACCCAAAACCATTAAGAAAGAAGATTTTTTGGATATAATGGAGTACATACCAAAATGTAGCAACAAAGAACTACATTAGAAACACCAAATAAGCTAGATTAAGGGGTATATTCAATTAAAATTTTTAAAGACTTTTTTTAAGTGACAGACTTTTGTAAAATTTTTGGGATTTTAATGACTTTCACAGACTTTAAAGACTTTTTTAAAATAACTTTTATAGACTCCATGAAATAAGTAACAGACTTTTATAAACTTTTTATTAAGACTGTGATAGACTTTTGTATACTTCTAATATATCTTGCAACTTATATTAATTATTAATTAGCCCATGTGTACAACCTCTCCTTTTTTCATGAACTAGAGTAAATCTAATTATATTATTGTGGCATGAGATTTTATATATGTTAAAAGCGTTCACATTATTCTACTTATTTCATGATACATTTGGATACTCGGATACCAATAAAACTTTAGAAACTACAGACGCAATACAAAAATTAAACTCACTTTTCATTGAGTTATATATACTTTATGCATATGCGTACGCTTTTTACTAATAATTAATTACTTTTTATTATTGATTGTTTTACTAATATGTATATATATATATATATATATGTGTGTGTGTGTGTGTGTGTGTGTGTGTGTGTGTGTGTGTGTGTGTGTGTGTGTGATTCTGTCAACCCAATTGTCCATCTTAACTGCTGCTAATTTTGTTTGATTGTGTGGACCTTTTTATGCGCTTCTAACATATATCAAAGCAATGCGTTTTTTTCTTTTTTTATAAGGGAAAGATAACAATTCTGTCAATTTGTCATGCAGGAATACAAGTATACAACCACATGTTACATTATTTCACTATGATATACCAAAGACACTTTAAGACGAATATGGAGGATGTCTCAAAAATTAACAGTGATTTCCTTCGTTTAAAATATCAGAAAACTAAAAAAAAACATACACATACACATCATATATTTTCTATTTTCATATATTATAATACATAATTTTTATAATTGATGTGAGAGTTTTATGATTTTATCTCACCTTTGTTGAACAAATCTCTTTTCTCTTTCTATTGGAAGCTTTCGAATATCAATTTTTTTTCCTCACCAATTCGATTAGGTATAGTTATTTGTTTACTTATTAATATATCTTGTTAATTCTCTTATAATAAAATTATAATAAATTCAATTATTTTTATGGCCCAAATTTTACCAAATTATTTATTTTTATTTTTATTTTAATTTTTAATTTTTTTAGCACATATTAATATTTATTAGCTCATATAAAATAAATAACTAATTTGACCCAATAAAAGATAAAGTCCAATTAATAACTAGTTTTATCAACCTTTGTATTTATTTGGAAGTCTTTAGAAATCTTTAGAGATGAGGCAAGACTTTGAATATGGGTTGATAGTTATAATTTTTCTTCTAAAATCTGTCAAACTCTACCATTTGATAGAAATCTTTAAAATCTATGACTTTTTGAATACCAAAATACTTTTATAGACTTTGTAAAAATCTTAATTCAATACCACCTAACTTTTAAAGACATTAAAAAAGTTGTAATTGAATACCACTAAACTTTTATAAACTCTTTAAATGTTTTGATCGAATACAACCAAACTTTTAAAGTCTTTAAAAATCTTAATTGAATACACCCCCCTAAGAAGAAAAAATATTCCTAAATCAAACTAAAATGGAACCGGCATATCCAGAACCATCCCAACACGAGTTAAGATGAACAAAATCGGGAAAAAAAACACCAACCTAATTCCGTAAAAGATAAACCAACAACAAACATAAAGAATCGAATGGGAAAATAACAAATTGATTAGACCCATTGAAGAGAAACTTCAATTTAAATCAATTAAAAACTGGTTATGATAATGATTAACAGATATAAAATATGAACCCAGTTTGGGCAAGCACACGGATCGATAGGAGCAAATCCAAATAGGAGCCATTTCCAAATTAAGAGTGTAAACGGGTTGAATATCAGCGAACACCCTAATGTTCAAATTCGACTCGACTCGAAAAAATTCGGCTCGGGTTCGATAAGAAATTTCTAACTTTACGTCAGATTCAACTCGGATCATTACTCGAAACTACTCGGCTCGTTTACATATCGAGCCACTCATGAGTTTTCAAATCGAGTTTCGAATATGAACTATATCAATTAAAATTGAACCACTACATACTAAATTGATTACTGAACTAATGTTTATTTATAAAAGTTTTTCACTTTTATTCATGTAATGTAAAGAAATTACAAAGAATGTAATACAAAGGGAAAATCAATTCATTTATTTATTCAAGTACAAGCTTATACAATTTCATACTACGCTTTATAAATTATAAATGTTGGGTCGTGATATTTTATCTCTTTGGGCCGAGTATATTGGGCTTATTCTTTTTTATTCTATTGGGCCTTTATTATTGAATTATGAAAATCATTAAGCCCAATCATCATATTATTTTCATTTCAAACTTATAAGACCGGGTCGGGTCAATGGATCAATCCTTTAGACATTTTAAATATCTACAATCTTTGACCTGTAATGATGAAAAAGCATGTCGGTTGACTAAAGAACCTGCCATGCATTAATGTGGATGGGATTATAATCGGTCGGCGGTAGTAACAGTGATCAAAGGCAGAGAATAAACTACATGCAGTCGGCAGAACCCATCGGGTAAAGGGGAATGTGTCAGGTAGTAGTGGGTGGCACGCAATAATTGAGCGAGGAGGTATAACTTGGCAAGGAATTCTCCACCAAGAGGTGCGTTCATACACTTCTTCAATTAGAATCACAGATTCACGGAGAATTATCATTTTCTATATGCACTTTAAGCGATATAGCCTCCGTTTCGATAAACCTTGTGAATTCACATATCGACTCTCACTTTGAGCTATCCCCTCGACGGAACCGCCGTCAAGCTTGTGGTGTTTATTGTGTTTACGCTGCGAGGATCGGGGCGTTTTAGGTGATTGGGACGTGACGAAAAGATCTTGGCGTTAACATTGGCGCTAGAAGGAGGGGCTTTCTTTTCAATCACAATTGGTTAAATTTGCTTCGAAAGATGATGAGGAGTAGAGATGGAACACCGGAAGGGCAGGCAATGGCTGTTAGTTCATCACTGCCTCGTATTTCAGTAAAGGATCACTTGGGTCCTTCTAAAAGTGCTCGTGAGAGCACGGCTTCTAAGCACAATTCAGAAGAACTTCGTCCGAAGATCCATGGTGGAGCCAGAAGGAAATTAGTTTTCAACGCTGATAAAGGGCGTGATCCCAATCCGGAACGGGTAGGCGGTTCACCAACCAGGACTCATCGCCGAAGTGGTCAAGAAGACCAAGCTACCAAGTTGGCGAGGATGGCGGACGAAGCGGATAAAGCTTTGGAGGTTCTGTTAAGACAAAGGGAAGATATAGCCGAACAGATGCTTCGGGTGAATGAGTTGAGAGACGAAGCATCTAGCCATTTTCATTCCGAAGGACGAAGTAGGCATAAGGAGGTACCTCATCGGAAGGGTAAGGAGCCGGAACATTCTATGCATGTGTCCAGGGATCATTCTCACAGTAGGAGGAGATCAAGGAGCAGAACGCCTTCGGCCTCGAAGAAGGCACTGACAGTCGTTAGATCAATTCATCACAACGATGAAAGACGAAGAAGCAGGTCGAGAGAAATTATGTCAGAAACCCGAAGGGGAGAATACCGTCACAATCGTTCTCATCATGAGGATGAGATTTTACGACTTAGTAAATCAAGAAGTCCCGCAAGGGCAGTGAGATCGGCAGGGAAGGGTCGATCCATTCCGAAGCCTAATGTCGCCCAGGAGAAGGAGATCTCATCACAACCCGAAGGTGTTGATTTTCTGGTAAGAGAGTTGAAAGAACTCCGAAAACAATTGGCTGAGGTCCAACAGGTGAAAGATACTTCTGGAAAGAAGGCGTCCCCTTTTTCCTCTGATATTCTCCGGGAGAAAGCAGATGCTACCAAAAAGTTACCTCGCATGGAAAGCTATGATGGGTCAGGAGATCCTTATGACCATAGTCAGGCGTTTGACCGACTAATGGATTACTATGACTTTACTGATGCTGCTAAATGTCATACTTTTGTCACTACTTTGAGAAAAGACGCCAGACAGTGGATGGGGACTTTACCATCGGATTCTATCTCCTCGTGGACTGAACTTTGTGATAAGTTCCATGCCCGTTTTGGAAGCAACCGAAGAAGGGGTAAACCTACAGGCTCTTTAGCACAAGTCCGGCAGTTCACCAATGAATCTTTAGGCCAATATGTAAAGAGGTTTAGGGAAGCGGTTTACGGTGTCCGATCTTAATGATCTCCAAGCTGTTGGATTGTTCCAGAATGGGCTAGATCTAGTTAAATCGGAGAAATTGGTAAAGAAATTGATGTTTCACCATCCGAAAAGCCTAGCAGAAGCCTTCGACAAGGCAGAGGGCTATATTGTTGTGGAAGAGGCTATGAACAGTCTGAAGAATCCTTCTTTGAGCCAATTAAAGGAGGTAGAGGTTCCCAAGACTGATGTTGATCAGAGAAGAGGGGGAGGATACAACCAAAGGGCAGAAGGTAGTTCGAAGAAATACAAGAATCGTGGCTACAGCGAAAGAATCGACGATACACTGCTCCTACCCCAAGGTTAATAAGGTTTATACCCAAATTGAATACAGAGAGAGGTCGATAATTTTGGATCGGATCCAAAACCAAATTTCTTTGAACCACCTCGTGATAATTACAAAAGCGGGACATGGCAACCCTCGCAAATATTGTTGTTATTATCATCAAGTTCACTGGTCATGACACTTAATGAGTGTTGTAATTTAAAGGATTTTGTAGAAAGCAAGATTAAAAGTGGCTTGGCGATTCAATATGTGGTGAGAAAGACCGTCCAAGATCAAGAAGTTATTATTAATCGTCTGCTCAAAAGCGGTTCAAATCGCTTGCTCAAAATGCTCCACCACCGCCGAGGCAAGTCGTTGATGTAATAACCGGTGGGTCTGCTTGGGAAATTAGTAGGGAAGAAGAGGAGGTCTTATCTTGATTCGATTATGTCAATAACAGATCTTTACTCTGAAGGTTGATGAGCCTTTCCTGTGAACTATTATTTCATTTACGGATGCGGATTATCCTTCTGGAGCCCATTGAACTCACATGAAGAGGCACCGGTGATCACAGTATGAAGTGGGTTCGGTGGATGTGAAACGATCTTTGATAGATAACGGATCTTGGTGGACATTCTTTATGCCCATGCTTATCAAAGAATGCATCTCGATGAGCACAAAATGGAGGTCGGACGGAGGCTCCTCTATATGGTTTCTAAGAATCGATCCAAATAAAGTGGCGGGCACTATTGAACTCCTGTCATCTTGGCAGACGGCCCCTCGGCAAGTGGAGATAACTTGTAAATTTTACGTTGTACATGTGGATTCTACCTCTGGCGCCATTTTGGGAAGACCTCTCGTTGATCGCTTCTTCAAGTCAGAATTTCCATCCCACATTTCAAAATCAAATTCCCCACAAAGACACATGGAGTAGAGAGGTGATGGGTGACTTGGATCTGCCCGAGATGTTATCGGAATTCTGTCATTTCATCCGGAATGGGCGTCAGTAAACAAAGAAAGACGATGGCAATTGAAATTGAACCCTTCACCGAGAGTAGCTCAGAACCCTTGGTAATCCCCGCTGGGGGGACGGAGGAAATTGAATTGGTCGTCGGAAAGCCGGATAAGACAGTGAGGATTGATTCGGGTTTGCGAAACCTCTTGAGACGAATCTTATGGAACTCTTATGATGCTATGTTGATATTTTTGCATAGGGAGCCACAAGATATGCTCGAGTTAATGGAAGGTTCTTTGAGCATAAATGAAATAGATCCTTCAAAGAAGCCGGTTAAATCGAAAAGAGCGGATATTTGCTCCGAGCGTCGAAGGATCATCGATGAAGAGGTTGCAAAATTGTCGGTCACGACTTCATCTACGAGATTGATTACCCGGAGTGGATAGCAAATGTAGTATTGGTGCAGAAGCATAATGGAAAGTGGCGAGTTTGCATCGACTACACCGACCTTAACAAAGCCTGTCCGAAGGACTTTTATCCTTCCGCCCATATCGATCGACTCATCGATGCCACTTGGGTATGCATTATTAAGTTTTATGGATGCTTTTTCAGGTTATCATCAAATATCCATGTGCAAAGAAGACATTCCAAAAAACAATTTATTACACACCGCTTCGGTGTATGCGTACAAAAAAATGACTTTTGGCCTCATTAATCTTTGGAGCTACCTATCGAGGATGATGAACTTTATATTCGATGAGACAAATTTGGGGAGGAACATGGAGGTTTATGTAGATGACATGATCGTGAAAGAGTATGCAAATTCGTAAACATTTGGACGATCTAGAGGAATGCTTTCAAACTATTCGTCATCGACAATCATGACTCAACCCGACCAAATGTACTTTCGGTCTTGGTGCTGGAAAGTTTCTGGGTTATCTGGTCAGTCAAAGGGGCATCGAGGCCAATCCAGAAAAGATCCAGGCCATCCTCGACATGAAGACTCCTCAGTCATTCAAGGACGTTCAGCGTCTGACTGGTAGGATTGCGGCTTTAAGGAGGTTCGTCGCCCGATCTGCAGAGAGATGTCTTCCTTTCTTTGACACATTAAAGGGACCGAAGAATGCGAAGACGTTCCAGTGGACTTCCGAATGTGAAGACGCTTTCCAAAGTATAAAGACGTATCTGTCTTCGGCTCCTTTATTGGTCAAGCCTATCCCAGCAGAGACTTTATATTTGTACCTTGCGGCCAGTTCCTTAGCAGTTGGAGCAGTTTTGATTCGGAGATCGGTGGGAAGCGACATCCGGTCTATTACGTCCACCACGCCCCTACGAGATGCCAAAACCGTATCCTAACATTGAGAAATTTGCCTTTGCTTTAATAATTGCCAGTAGAAAGCTTCGGCAGTATTTTCAAGGTCGACTCCTGGTCGTCTACACGGATCAGCCATTGAAGAAGGTGATGGGCAAGCCGAGGTCTCGGGTAGACTAAGCGGCATGGACTATGGAGTTGTCCCGCTTTTTCATCGAGTATCATCCCGAATCGCCATTAAAGGCCAAGCCTGGCGACTTTATGGTAGAATGCTTTCGTTCACCGGGCAGCGGCGAGTTACTTGGGGTCAATCTTCGTTTCGAGCAAGGGCCGTTCTTTCAACGAGGTCGGAAGGCGTGATGTTGTATGCGAGATGGATCCTCTACGATGATCATTAGTGGAGCAGAATTATTTTAATAAGTCCGGAGGATTCAAGGTCCAAAGAGCCATCGATTCGGGTTTAAAGCAACGAACAATGAAATTTGAGTACGGCGGTGTTAGCGGTGTCCGATTAGCGAAGAGTCTCAAGTCCAACAATTGATTATCTATAGTGATTCTCGCTTGGTCATTAAACAAATTGTCGGGAGATTATGAAGCTCGTGGGACCCGAATGATCAAATATCCGGCGGAGTTAAGAAACCAACTTCAATTTTTACTTGATGCAGTTTCAAGTATAGAGCAAGAACGACAATTCTCTGCGATGCTTTGTCGAAATTGGCCACTACGGATGCGTATGTCTTTCATGGATCGGTGTATTTGGAAATTTTGCAGAAATGTAGAGTGTTCAAAGACGAAAAATGTTGATGTGCATCGAATCGAACAAACCGCTGGATGACCCCTACATTGAGTATTTGGCGGATGGCGTCCTTCCTTCCTGGGATCAAATCTTTGCAAAGAAGATCAAGTACAAGAGTACTAATTTCATCTTATTGATGGGGATCTTTATCGATTGGCATTTTCCTCACCATTATTGAAATGTTTGGTTCCGTCCGCCGAGTATGCTCTTCTTGGAAGTTCATGAAGGATTTATGGTGATCATATGGTCGCCAAGTCTTTGCACATAAAGTACTTGACAAGGTTACTATCATTGGTAGACAATTTTCAAAGAAGCTACAGAGATGTCAAGAAATGTGAAAATGCCAACTCAATAGTCCGGTTCCATTATCGCCCATAGGAAGAGTTATACTCGATTCTATCTCCTATACCCTTCACCGTCTGGGGGTGGATATATTGGGACCAATTACCTAAAGCTAAAGGTCGGGTTAGCTTACCGTCATAGTTCTTTATTGATTATATGACTAAGTGGGTAGAGGCGAAACCACTTGATCCAATAATGAACAGAGTGCTTAAAGTTTATGAAGGAGTCTGTGGTGTTTCGCCGGGATCCCTAAGGTATTGATATCGACAATGGACGCCTTGATTCGGGTTCAAAATTTGAAGAATTTTTGAACGATTTGGGGATTCAAAGACAAGAAGACTTCGTGGCTCATCCACAAATGAATGGGCAAGTTGAGGTGACCAACAGAATTTGACTGCTTGAATCTAATAAAGCGTAGATTGGATGAAGCTAAGGGAGATGGCGGAAGAATTGCGAGCGTCTTTGTGGGCATACCGAACTGTACCGAGGATTACTACGGGGATTCGCCCTTAGATTGCCTATGGTAATCGATGCCTTAGTCGGTCGAAATCGGATCTCCAAGTCTTCGTAAGTCAATTCAAAGAAATCTACAACGATGAAGGATGAAGGCTAACTTGGACCGCTTAGACGAAGTCGAGAGGAAGCTTTAATCAAATTGGTCGCTTATCAACGAAGGTGGCCAAACATTATAACAAGGGCGTCGAACTTCGTAGATTCAAGTGGGAGACTTACGTTCTCGGAGAAGCCAAGCTTCTACACCTCAAAACACGGAAAGCTAATGCAGAATTGGGAAGGGCCATATGAAGTGATCAAGTACCAAAGCCGTGTACTTATCGATTAAAGGCACTTGATGGTTCCGAGATCAAGAATACTTGGCGTCTTTGGCGGGGCTTGAAGTATTTTCAATAAAGTTTAAGTCAGATTATCGGAAGTCTGTACACAACTGTTTGATATCAATAAAAGATCACTTTTCCACAAATTATCACTGGTCTTATTGGTCCGATGGTCACTATGGTGTAAGGAGGTATGGTAGGACTCGCTGGCCATTCGATGGTAGCCCAAGGTCCTTTTGGTCCTATATTGATCTTATCGGTGGTAAGTCAATGGTCACTATTGGTCCGATGGTCACTATGGTGTAAGGAGGTATGGTAGGACTCGTTGGCCATTCGATGGTAGCCCCAGGTCCTTTTGGTCCTATATTGATCTTATCAGGGTGGTAAGTCAATGGTCACTATTGGTCCGATGGTCACTATGGTGTAAGGAGGTATGGTAGGACTCGCTGGCCATTCGATGGTAGCCCCAGGTCCTTTTGGTCCTATATTGATCTTATCAGGGTGGTAAGTCAATGGTCACTATTGGTCCGATGGTCACTATGGTGTAAGGAGGTATGGTAGGACTCGCTGGCCATTCGATGGTAGCCCCAAGTCCTTTTGGTCCTATATTGATCTTATCAGGGTGGTAAGTCAATGGTCATTATTAATCCTTATGTCTTGGTTCTTATCTGTTTGTTGTCCAAATTTACTTCACGTATGATTGATCTCACTCTTCGGTACCGATGAGTATAAGTTATTTATTTTGTTTAAGTGTTGAGTTCAGTTCATTAGTTCAGTTAACTTGAATCCTGTCCGTAAAATTCAATTCACTTCATTGCATAAGTTAACTGTTATATGCCATATCTAATTCATTAGTTCAACTTATTAACACTAAATTATTGACAAGATACTGATCGGAACCGAAGTCATAATCAAGACAGTTAAAGATTTATCAATAAACATAAAATGCTCATTTCATTTAAGTCAAATGTAAATTAATTACATAAACATAAAAAGTTTAAAGTAGTCAAATATTTACATAAAAACATGACATATATTCAGCACCGCCTTCATCATCGAATTAAGCGCGTCTTAGAGTCCAATTGAAGCGTTGATAGCTTCTCTTTCCTCGTTCCCGATAGTCCTCATATCCTCCGAATAAACCTTCATGATCTCTACATTAAGTTCATCCGAGTCCACATACTACTGCTTGAATCATTTTTGAAGCTCTTGATCGAGCAGGGGCCTCGTCCCTCAAGGTCCTTTATTTTATGGCGGAGCTTGTGACGCTGCCCTTATGCCTTCTGGACTTCATCTTTAATCTTCGTCTCGGCTTCACCAAGTTGTAAGACTAAGCTTCGATTAAATTTGAAGAAAACTCCTCGTTTTTAAGCCTTTCAAGAGTAGGTTCTCTTCAACCAAACCAGCATTCAGATTGGTTAAAGTTTGTTGGCTGGCTTCGGACGCAGCCAACCCATCCCTTGTGGCCCTTAGTTCGTCATCAGATGTCTTCAAATCCATCTTAGCCCGATCCAGTTCTATCTGAAGACCGTTGATGGTATGGAAAGCATCTTCACGACCAGCTATTTCTCGGTCCAAGGTCGATTTCAGCATATGTATTTCCTGTCGCATGAAATCTTCCTCGGCCTCTCCATTTATGTGTCTCTCTTGACGCAATGTCCAAGAAAAAGACGATTAGCTTTGCATATTTTCAAAATATTCAAGTTAAATGTATAAAATACTCGAAGGAAAATAGAGATGTAGAGGAAGAACTCATTATTGTTTACCTTGGCCAAATAACTCATCCCCTCGTCGAGAAGATTTCCGTCCAGATGATCATCGAACGGGGGTGGTCAAATCGCCGTCTTGAAAAGCTCTCAAAAAGGTCAAAGGAAAGTTGGCGTTAAACACCGGGCCATAGAGTCGGAGATCCCACAGCCTCGGCATGATAACTTTGACCTGAAGGACCGGGCCGTTCGGGAGAGGGTCTCGGCCTTTCAGGAGAAAGAGTGGGCTGTTCGAGAGGTGTAGGGTCTGCGTTAATAGTTTCGGTTATGGGAGATTTGTTTGGAGTGGATTCTTTGGGTGGTGAGGTAGAGCGAACTTGGATGGCTCTCGAGGGTACGCTTCTCTTCCCGGATAACGCCGGAATCCTTCGTCCCAGTCACCGTCCTCTTCGATCTGTATTTCTACAGGGGGCACGAAGGGTGGAATGACCGAAGACTGAGGAACCCTGAGCTCTTCGGCGGTTAAGGGGGTTATTTTTGTTTTTAATTTTTTGGTCCTAAGTATACTCCTTCGATCAGGACGATCAAGTAAGCCGCCTGATCGAGGAATGGTTTTGGAGGTTGGTTCTGTTTCTGGTGTGGGTTCGGGAGGATTTACGAGAGGGACTGACCTGGGTTTTCTGACAGCTCTTCTCTTTTGTCGAGGTTGAAGGATCTCTTCTGGTATGAGAACCTCTTCGGCCTCTGTTTCTTCTGTTTGAAATTCATCTGTATGAATTTCTGGTATTGGACCAACTTCGGGGGTAGCTTCGGGTGGTGTAACTTCAATTGTTTCCGAAGACTTCCCAGACAAAAAATCTTCGAGCTCCTTTATTTCTACAGAGCTCGGTCTGATCAAAGACACTGCACAAATCAAACAATTCCATGTTATAATTATATATTACGGAATATTTTCAAAAAATATATATATATATGAAATAAGCTGGTACTTACACTTATGGTCATACAACCATGCTTGCTTCGAGAGAGTCTCAGATTTCCACTCTTCCTTCGGGAAGTTGTCAAATAGCTCCATCATTTCCACTTCCCGCTCTTGAAACATCTCCAAAGTCAAGCGAGATATTTTTTTAAATCGATTTGCCCGATTCGGTAGAAGAGATCTCGTATTTTGGCGAAAAACCATTTCTCGTGCCATCCCCTATTGCTCGAAGGGTGTTCACTAAATGACGTCTGTCGAATTTCTCTCCAGACTTCGGAGAATGTTTGCTGAGGGCTTTGAACCCCTTCTCCCTGGATTGTACTATCTTGTAGACAGTGAAGAAGAAGTCCAGGAGGGCTCGACGCCCAATTCATGGCAGAAGGCCACGAAGGCCAGAATGTGGATGTAGGAGTTCGGCACCAGTTGTGAAAATCCTACACCCAAAAACCCCAGTAGGGTCACTATAAAGACGTGAAGGGGGAAACGAACCCCCTTCTCCAGTAAAGTCACCGGAACGGCCGTCCATCCTTCAGGCCGTTGATACATCTTCTCACCAGAACGGGGTACCCTAACAGCATGGGTATCTGGAATGTGGAACCGAGTTCGAACCTCTTTTAATTCAAATTTCGCCATGATAGAAGGGGTGTTGGCACGCGAGAATCGCTCCGCACTCTGTAGTATTCGGAGGGGTTTTTGGGTTTTCTACATTTGGGATTCGTGCACCAAGTCCCCTCATGAAGATTAGGGGTTTGGTGGAACCACGGTGATGGGTGTTACAAGTATGGGAGAACTCGTTCGTGGTTTTGGGAAGCCATTTGTGACGATTTGCGAGAGAGAGAGAGATCGAAAAGTTTAGAAGGCGCTCGAATTTCAAATGAATGCAGTAAAACTGCACAAATTTGGTAAAGTTATCCTTTTATCTTGATGATTACACGGTGTTCAAGAGATTGCATTAAATGCTAGTAATAATTTGGAATTTGAATGGGAAGCGTCCGGTTTGAATCCGGGTATTTAATGGATAAAGTCTTTCCGAATTGGGCCCTTAAATTCCTTTCATTTCATTTCATGAAGCGATAAATGGAGTACGTTTTAATTACATCTTGTCATTTATTAATTCTCAAGAAAATATCATGGATTGTTTATAGTTTTCATTAAACATTCATTTAACAAAAACTAGGGGCAATGTTGGGTCGTGATATTTTATCTCTTTAGGCCGAGTATATTGGGCTTATCCTTTTTTATTCTATTGGGCCTTTATTATTGAATTATGAAAATTATTAAGCCCAATCATCATATTATTTTCATTTCAAACTTATAAGGCATCGAATTGAATTCAATGGATCAATCCTTTAGACATTTTAAATATCTACATCTTTGACCAGAATGATGAAAAAGCATGTCGGTTGACTAAAGAACACCTGCCATGCATTAATGTGGATGGGATTATAATCGATTGGCGGTAATAATGATGATCAAAGGCGAGAATAAACTACATGCGATCAATGAGAACCCATCGGGTAAAGGGAATGTCGTAGTAGTAGTGGGTGGCCGGTAATTGAGCGAAGGAGGTATAACTTGCAAGGAATTCTCCACCAAGAGGTACGCTCATACACTTCTTCAATTAGAATCACGATTCACGAGAATTATCATTTTCTCTATATGCACTAAAGCGATATAGCCTCCGTTTTCGATAAACCTTGTGAATTCACATACCGACTCTCACGCTGAGCTATCCCCGACGGAACCGCCGTCAAGCTTGTGGTGTTTATTGTGTTTACGTTGCAGGATCAGGACGTTTTAGGTGATTGGGACGTGACGAAAAGATCTTGGCGTTAACAATAAATATTGATACAAATATCACATATTTACCTTGTTTGTATGGATCATATCAGTATTCGAATATAATTCATCAAGCAAATATGAGTATGGTTCGAAAAAATAAAATAAAATACTCAAATCCTAATATGAGCGAACACTGGTATGCTCGAATTTGACTCGTGTATCGTTAAACAGAAAACGAATATGGATCAGATTCGACTCGGATCAATTTTGAATTCGAGTTTTGGATCATATATATTCTCGAGTCGAGCACCGAACTATTCGGCTGACTTACACACCCCTGTTCCAAACCCCCAACACCAACATAAATATCAAGATCTGAAAATCCCATACCCAGGTCATTGGTAGATCCCCCTATCAGATCATAACTCCACAAACATCACTGCCATCGCCCTTCACCGCCACCGTTTGAAGCGGCGCTTAGCAAAAACGAGGCAGCTTGAAATATATTATACACGGCGATTTGGTTGTGGTGGTGGAGGAGGTGGGTTTGGTTGATGTGGCAGCGGTGGAGCAGCCTCTAATCATCGCGAGTAAACCCCGATCTTCATCCATTTTCTTCTTCTTGATGTTGCTCTGTTTTTAGAGGAGAGAGAAAAATAGATAAAAGAGGAAGGCACTAATTTTTGGAGGAGAGAGAAAAGTAGACAAAAGAGTAAAGTGTCACATGTCAACCACATCAAATATGTTTTACTCCGTTTGTCTAGTTGGCAGTATCGTTAATATGAGGGGCATAATTGAGCTTATATTTTTAACGTTAAGAGTACTTTTGAAAGAAAAAAAAGTTGAAGGTGAAAGTGAGATTTCGGAGTAAACATTAGGGACATTTTTAGACCTTTGCCCGGCAAAGAAATGGATTCAAGTTTGTGACCAGTCCCAACCGCCTTGTGAGTTGGTTGACAAGCGATTTTTACCTCTCCTCTGTCAATATATTTACAAAAACTCTGTTGACATGAAAACTGTACATAAAAATTAGACTCGAGTGTATTTGAATTTTACTATTTTTTCATATCTGTATAGAAAGGTCATATATTTTCATAATATTTTTGATATTTTCACAACATAAGTAGTTATAGATGTATAACTTTGGTAAAAACCATCGCTATAGGATCTATAACGACGGTTTAGATATGAAAATATCATTTTATGAAAATATCAATATCCAAAATGTTATAGAGAGAAGAGAGCAGTAAATCCTTCTCAAATAATTATGGATCACATTCCTCCATTATATTTATTTTTAAATTTTTCTTAATACACATTATTTGACATAAATATACATGCCCATTTCTGGACTCTTTAAATTAATGTTTAATGGTGCTTTCTGTGTTTTTCCAAGTGCATTTGCTGTGCATGGTCTTTATTGTTTATCAATTCGTTAGTCTTTACAAAATAATACTGTTTCCCATATGTGCCTCTTGTAGAACCAACTATATTTGTGGCAATGAAAAAGAGAGAAGCATTCGACTTGTCAATTTTAGCTAGCATAGTTAAATGAAAGCATAAAAGAATCAGGAGGAGGAGGAAGCGCAATGGTTGAACTTGATCAGTGTAATGATATTTTGATGTCCAATAGCGACACTCTTGTTGAGTTTAACACTATCTTATTCACGTTGGTGGCGGCAGTTGGTTTTAGTCTTCTTATTAAACCTTATTGTTTTGCATGGATGGGGTTGCAATTCTAATTGCATAAATCAGTCTATTGTTTATCAGTTCTGCCTCATAATTTAGTTAAATTTTAAGCTTTTGTTTTGAGCTGAACCCATTTTACTTCCTGACCTCGGCATCAAGAGACCTCTGATGGGTGTAAAGGCATTTTGCTTTGGAAATTTGTTAATGTATGGATGCAACTATTATAACTTTGTCAGATCATAAAGTTGATGCAGAACCTGTAAGATTCCTAACTTTGTTCTATGTTGAGATTTGAATGATGACTCTGTGAAACTTAACCAAATTATATGTAATCATGATATATACTTGAAGCTTTTAGTAGATATCTGATTACACAGAATGGTAGTTCACTTGACTCCTATATACACACTCCTCCACTCACAACGTGAATAATGCAGTTATGATGATTGTAAGAATTGAAAATAAGCAATTCTCCATGAATTTTTTCTCCATAAAGTGCAGCAAACACCACCTAGGCCAACAACAAATCCACATCCAAGAACCATATATTTTTATAATCGTTCTCATCGAGATCTTCATCAATAGGTAGGGATATCAGCATCCTCTGGCACTTGGATGGAATAGGCACCCCCACACAATGAAGGATTACCTTCATAAATAGACAAATCATCGCGTGTTTGTAGCTGATTTCCTGATGGAATCCTCCAACCAAATTGTTATGCGATAGGTTCAAGTGACTCAGAGTTTGTGGAATGGGTTGTTCGGTAGATCAAGTGTTCTAACCATCTCAAGTTCCCAATCTCATCCGGGATGCTTCCTGTGAGATAATTCATGGAAAAATTTAAGGTACCCAATGCCATGAGGTTTGTTATCCCTTCTGGTATTTTATCTGTTAGATGATTCCTGGAAAGATCAATGCTATCGACATATTGCAGGTTTCTGCTATATTCCATTTCTCTTCCTTTAGCCGCATTTGCTCTTCATAGACATAGTTCTGTGAGCTGGAGGGCTAAGTGTAACCAGTACCATTAGTACAAATCAGCGAACTTAGACTGCCAAAACAGCTTGGAATGACCCTTGAAATTGTTCTCGGCCAGATTTAGGAAATGAAGAGTTAAAAGATTGAACCCTTGTCTAGGATGGCTCCGCTGAATGCATTAGATCTTAGGCGTAGGATCCAGAATGCCTGCCATGGCATTCTTTCCTATCCACAAGGGTAGGTAGGACCCAGAATGCCTGCCATGTCATTCTTTCCTATACACAAGGGTAGGTTTCTGGATAATCTGTTTCCTCCTAGATCAAGGCTCTCCATATCTGAGCAGTTGTTGCTTGCTACGTCAAGAGCTCATAATTGTTGCGTTTCATCCCAACACTGAGGTAGATTCCCCAATAATTGGTTGATCCTAGGGGATAGTCCTTCCAAACTTCTCAGCGCACAAATGGATGATGGGATCATACCATTGAGACTGTTATTCGAAAGATCTAGAATTCTCAACTGTGGCATTAGTTCACTGATATCGCGTGGAATAGGCCCTGAGAACAAATTGTTCTGAAGAAAAAGGTCAGACCCATTAGTGGACCAAATTGGGAGTGAACCCTTAAAGTGATTATTCCTCAAGTCGATATAAACAAGTTCAGGATAATTCAGCTTTTGTGGCAGCTTCCCCCTTAATTTGGTTATTAGACAGATCCAAGAAGGTGATTTGAGATGATATCTTGGAGAACCATTCCTCTGGTATGGTGTCTTCAATTCCAGCATTTTGAAGGTTCACATAGTTGAGTTCACTTTAAACACGAATCCACACAGGAAATGTAGGTCCTACTAGACAGTTTTGTAGTTCAAGAGACATGAGCTTGAAAGGGGGATCCCATTCAGATTTAACATTGAAAAACAATAACTTGACTGTGTCTGTGCTCACAGTTAAATGCTGCAATCTTGTGAGATTGATCGGCTGGGCTTCTGATAAAACACCTTGCCAACTATTGGCTTTAAGGTTCAGGTTAGTGAGCTTGGATAGTTGTCCTAAAGTTGCAGGAATTGTTCCATTCATCTTTGTTAGACTATAGGATCACACACAGACACACAAACGATAGAGAATTAAGAAAAACACAAGAGATTTACGATGGTTTCCCAATTTGGGTACTCCACAGACGGCTTGTTGTTTATTGATGATTCCTTGGTTACATAAGGCTTTACAATAGATAGTATATATACCCTACTTCATATATACTAATCATATTCCAAAACCCTACTTCATATTATGATCAATTACCCATAATACCCTTTCTAATTAACAAACCACAAAACTGTGTCGCCGAACCGGCCCACTCCGCTCCGTTTCGCTACGCTCCGTTTCGCTACGCTCCACTACGCTCCGCACTAGTCCTTTTCCAGTGACTTCTATATTATGAGTCGCAAGTTCTCAACAATCTTATTGAAAGAGAGATCCAATTCTTGCAATGATAATAAGTTTCCTATAGTTTCTGGAATTGATCCCCAGAAATAGTTGCGAGTGAGACGAAGCTCTTTCAGATTCTTAAATGATCCTATCGAGTTTGGTAAGTCCCCTATTAGTCGGTTACCACTTAAGTCTAGTGATACTAAGCTGTTGTTGGGACAAATTGTGGTGAAACTATCTAAAAGTTCATCAATCTCACCAGTAAATAGTTTTTGGAGAGATGTTCTAGCCTGCAAAGACTTCCTAAGAATCCTGGTATTTGAGCTTCTATTCGGAGAGTTTTAGAAAATTCATGGTATTCTCTGGGAATGTTACCCTTGGGGAATTCAGGCTGAGATCTAGTTTTGTAAGACTTGTAAGGTTAAAAAGCCAGTTTGGTATTGAAGACTTTAAAATATTTTGAGAAAGATCAAGGACAGAAAGTAAGGTAAAGTGAAAGTGGGAGTGGAAGGGTATAAAGATTACACCTATGGAAGTGTAACTCCTCAAGAGAAGCAAGCATACTGAAAACTTGCAGTTATTCTGATCCCTTGTAGAATAGTTCAGCCTGTCCCATGTTAAGATCTTTCTGGGAAGTGAGACCCGAGAGCCATCGTATGTTTGTAGAGCGTAATTTGTACATTCAGGAATGATCAATGAGTCTGAATAAAGATCAAGATAAGTCAGGCTAGAAAAATTTCCAAGATGAGGTGGAATATCACCCACGATTGATGTGGAAGAGAGATTTAGATATCTCAAATTCTTGAACATTCCGAAGAATTTAGGAATTCGAATTGCTTCAAAATATTTCAAGCTTAGATCCAAATATCTTAAAAATCTTAACTCAAGCAGAAGAATTTATCTCACCGTCTAAACACGAGCTTCTGTAAGCTGTGCTGTTATCTTCTGCCATTGAAGCTATACCATAGGTGTTTGATGGAAATGGATTTCGGAGATCGAGATTGATGACATTTCCTGATATGTTGTTGCATCCGATGCCACTCCACTGGCAGTAATCGAGGCCTACCCGGGAAGAAAGCCTGCCTGAAGGATCAGTGAGACCTTTTGTAAAGGTTAGAAGTGCTTCCCTTTCTGTATCTATGCGTGTGATAATGCAACTTTCTTTGGCCAAGCCTAGTCTAATAATGTCCATATTTGGAGGTCCAAAAACAGTCGCTACCAATAGGAAATGATGAGACATGATCTATATCTGAATGTTGAAGTGCTATGCATATTTCTATTGCAATGTATGAGATAGCTGGTTTGATTCAGTAAGATAAAAGTTAACTCATCCAGCAGGTCTAAGATTCTTCGTTTTCCAAATGAAAAAAAAATTCTACTGTCATGTTGTGTTCACTGTTTTGCATCAAGGATGGAGCATCTTGTACTAACAATGGAGATTGATGGAGGTTTTTTAGTTTGTTTTTGCTTATGGTCCTGTCTTTCTGTTCTTTTCCCTATCATGGTTATTTCTTAAAACAGAAATTTTGATGTTAGTTGTTGTCTTGTTTTCTCAATTCTAGCCTCTGTCTATTTTTGTTTTTTCTTATATTTTTGTGCCATTATAGTATTAACAATGTTAAAGCCTGGCATTGAACTCCTCTCCTATGACAACCGGCCAAAAAGAAAAGAACAATTTCATCAAATTCCATCTTACAAGAAAACGAATCGTTGTTGGCAATATGTAAGTATGTATACAAGGATCTCTGCCCTAACTAACCAAAAGCTATGGGTGGAAATCTCCGTAAATAGTTAAATTTAAATTTCCAAGAATTTACCATTTTCTTGTAGATTTTCTATTATTGTCTCCATTTCATTTGAAACACCTTTTTGTGTTGGTATACATTTTATTTTGACAAGTCCTTTTCATATACATTCTAGATAAGTTCTGAGAAGCATTTTGGTAAAACCGGAAATGCTATGAACGAATCTATATTGTCTCCTTTTCTTTTCTAGCTTATATTTATTTTTATCTATCTGAAAGTGGAGGAAAGGAAAAGCAACAGGTTGAAATACAAGAGAGATGGCAGAGGCTGCTGTGAGTTTTCTACTAAATAAACTTGACTATCTGATAAGGAGATAATGGGGCTTGAATGAAACAATCAGAACCGGAATCTTCAGCTTAGGAAGCGAACTGCATAACGTGAATGCACTCCTGCAAGATGCTGATAGTTCCACGGGAGATCATAACAACAACCAAGTCAGGATTTGGGTTCAACAAGTTCAGGATGTTGCTTATGACATCGAAGATGTTCTTGATGTTTTTGCATTCCACGTGGCTGAAAATGAAAAGAATGTACACTGGTATACCAAACTCTGGGATAAGCAGCTTGTTTGTGCTAACTGTAATATCCGTTCAATTGCTAAGCTTATAGATGACATTAAATCAAAGCCCAAATTGATCGGTGAGACGAAGGAAAGGTATGGCCACATAGTTTCTTCTCAGGCCTCCGGTTCCAGTTCAAGTACTACTGCTAGAAACTACTCGACCCTTCATCCGAGGATTGCACCTTTGTTTATGGATGGCACTGATGTTGTGGGATTCGAAGAAAGTATAAATTGGCTTACTTCCTGGGCACTGCAAGGAAGAGACAGGTGTGCAACCATGTTTGTGGTTGGGATGGTCGGATCTGGAAAGACAACACTTGTTAATAAGGCTTACCAGAGGGTGAAAGGAGACTTTGATTGTTACGCCTGGATTACTGCTTCCAAGTCCAAAAAGAAAGCCAACCTCTTACTGTCCATGTTTAATCAATTTGACAATACAATGGCTGAACCAGCTCTAACCAATGAAGTTGAATTGATGCACCAGCTGCGGGATTATCTACATGGAAAAAGGTACATTATTGTTCTTGATGACTTGTGGATTAAAGATGTTTGGGAATCCATTCGTTATGCATTACCTCGGATGGAAAACCGAGGTAGAGTAATTATTACTACGCGAAGGGGGGATATAGCTATCTTATTCTTGTAGAGATAACTTTACTTGCATCCATCACTTCCAGCCTCTACCTCTGGAATGCGCTCAGGAACTATTCTATAATAAGGTTTTCTCCAAACATGGTGGCATATGCCCTCCGTGGTTGGTGGGGAGGTCCGAAAGTATCTTAGGAAAATGTGAAGGACTGCCACTGGGAATCATTGAAGTAGGCCAATTTTTTTCCAATAGAGAGAAGAGTGAATCAGAGTGGAAAATGTTACATGATAGCCTTGAATCAGAATTAAAACTAAATGGCCGTCTCTCAAATACTATGGAAGTGTTGTTTATAAGTTATTCTGACTTGCCATTTCATCTCAAGTACTGTTTCTTATATTTGAGTATGAAAATGGTACCTCAAGAGAAGTAGTTCCACAGATTCCCCAGTGAGATTGTGGAACTACTTTTCTTGAGGTACTTGTGTTTGAGTAATACGCGAATCAGCAGCATTCCAAAGTCTCTGGGGATGCTTAGGCACCTCAAAACCTTGGACCTTAAACAGACTTTCATAAGAAAGCTACCAAAAGCAGTTACCAAACTTGATAAACTTCGTCACTTGCTTGTTTGCCAGTACTCCAACAAAGGAATTGGCATGAGTTTTGACTGCGTTAAAGGATTTGATATATCAGCTAAGATTGGGACGTTAAAGAACTTGCAGAAGCTATCATTTCTCAAAGCAAAGAGACATCGCGGTCATGAATTAATACTGGCACTGGGAAATTTGACCCAACTGAGAAAGCTTGGCATTATTGATCTAAGAAGATATGATGGGCCAAACTTGTGCCAAACTATTCAAAGGCTGGGAAATCTGCAGTCCTTGAATGTGACTTAATTCATTGCATAAGGGAGAGTGTCTGGATCTACAAGAAATTACTCATCCACCAATTCTTCATCGTTTGTGTCTTAAAGGGAGCTTAGAAAGACTACCACTTTGGGTTTCTAGACTACACAACCTGACGCATACGTTTGAAATGGTCCAAGTTGGGACATAACAGAAGCCCAATTGAAATCCTTGAAGATCTTCCCAATCTATTGGAACTCCATTTGTTTGATGCCTACACTGGATTACAGTTGGATTTCTTTGCAGGAAAATTTCAGAAGCTTAAGATATTGCAGTTGGAGAAAATGGAACAGCTGAGAGTGGTCTTAATGGAAAGAACAACATTGCCTTGCCTCCAAAAGCTAATCATAAAGAGCTGCAGACACTTGGAGCAGGTTCCAATTGGCATTGGCAAGCTCACTCACCTCAAAGAGTTGATTTTGGGCGATATGCCACAGAATTTTGTGAACCAGCTGAAGAGAAGAGGAGAATTACGTCATCTGGTTGATCACATCCCTTACATCCAGGCTTACTATAATAACTCGAATGGGGAACCTACAACGGAGAATCTTTCTTAAAGTTTTCCCAGCTAATCACTTTATAAGGTCAGCATGAACACAAAGTTTTTCATCTTTTGCATGTGATCAAATTAGTACATCAAAGCCTCTTTTCATCATTATTTTTTGCTTGGAAAAATTTCACTGTCTTAACTTGTGAATTAGACAATTTGGAAACTTAATATTTCCCTTTACTGATATTGGTTTTTGGCAGTGAAAGAAACTCTTGGAGCATTACTGTCATAAAGGCCTCACCTTATGGCTTTAGATTTGTTTGATATCAGTCTTTCTCGCAGCATATTAACACCGGTGTAGCTCACTTGATGTTTAAAGAGGCTGCTTGTGTGATGTGAAGCCTTGTGGCTGGTTTGGATCACTGCTTGCTATGTGAGGCTAATAGTTAATGCAGTCTATGATGTTGTTTGGGGTGGTTGTGAAGTTGTGCTGGTATGTATGTTCTTAGGCTCATGCTTATGGTATTGTTGATAGGACAGGGCAGGACTGGACAGATTTGTGTATATGTTTTTTTTTCCTTTTGTTTTCATGTTTAATTCTGTACTTGTGGTGTGGTAGGTATCTTAATTTTATGTGTGGAAAAAGAATATTAAAGTTCCATAAACTTTATTTCCTTGCTGATATACAGGAAAATTTATCTCGGTTTATTGTAATATCGGAACACCATAAACCTTATATCAGTCCTTTTTAGTGGGAAAATCAAGTCTTTAAGTCTTGCAAATGAATGAAGAGACATTGCCCATAATTTCATAATCTTGGTGAAAATTTTCCTTCTCCAGTCACCTTCAAGTTCATCCAACAGTTGAGATTTATGCCATTTTTTGAGAATTGTCAAATTCACTATGCTTTGAGAAACACCACCATAAATTTTTATTATTATTACTATTTTTTTTCATGACCATGGAACCGTGTTAGTCAATTAGCCAATTGTCGGTGTAAGTTCATAATAAGTTATGTTTTAACTACAATAGAAATGCTCATTTGCAAATCTGATTACGTAAGTTGGCCAATTAACCAATACAGTGTTGGCATGCAGAGAGATATGACCTCCCGTCTGTGTCAAACACTGTATTGGTCAATTAACTTCATAATAATCACTCCCGAGTATTGCATATTTTTTGTACTTATAAAAGTTTTCCAGCTTTTGCATGTTGTAATTCATTACCTGAATAAATCCATTAACTTTGAATATTGTTAATCACTGATTTATTTTTATACCTTTTTTTGGCCCAAATGGCAACTAATATTCAATATAAAGTAAATCAAATGTTTATTTTATTTTTCCATCACGTAATGAAAAAAGATGGACACATTGTTACATACAAAAATGTTGAGACCATTACAACAAAAATTAAGTCCAATTGACACCCCCACTAAGTCAACTTGCCCTCGACAAAACTCTGAATATTGTATTTGTTATGCCTAACAGGGAATCTTGTTAAGTTCAACGACCTGCAGTAAGAATTACAATATTATACTAGAGTCAACTTTGATGAAATCCCTGTATTAGTAATCATAGAGTAATGCTACGCGGACAGGCGAATGACAAGAAAATTGGACAGGTTTTCCAAATTTTTTTTTTATTGTGATTTTAAAAAAATGTATAGTATTTATTTTAACAGAAATTTTTATAAAATATAGTATTTTAGGTGTAATTTGGATATATATACAAATACAGGGTTATACAGACTGTATAACCCTGTATTTGTATATGTATCCAAATTACACCTAAAACATTATATTTTGTAAAAATTCCTGTTGGAATAAATACTATACATTTTTTAAAGTCAATAAAAATAAATAAAAAAAAAATTTGGACCGGTCCAATTTTTTCATCCCAATTTCTGTCCTATTAGACTTTTTCGTAATCAAATGTCCACTACATAGCAAAATACTATAAATATATATATATATATATATATATATATATATATATAAAGGTAAATGATATGTAACAAGCACTTTCTATGAATTAAAAATGGGCAAATATCATTATTTGCCCAATACAAGAATTAAAGACCGAGATTAGAACTGAAAAATTCACGTCCGCTACTGTTAGTAGGGGACGTAACGTGTCGTCTGAAACTAAATAGTAGCGTACGTGTCGATCTGGTTCCTATATAAAACAATAGAAATGTTGTTTGCTCATTTTTGCATTCCCTTATATATATAGGATTATATGTATATACACACATGTGTATATTACATGTCGGTCGACTATAATGACGAATTTTTTTTTGGTATGACGACCGGCCGCCCCCAAAATTAGGTATACATCACCCATCTTGGGTCACAAATACATGGTACAAAATTCAAATACAACTTACTAATCAACTGCTGCAGTATGCAATACGACAAAATATAACTGTGAGTTTGAATACAATTATTGTCTACTAGAGATTATACTGAAACTCAAAAGGAGTCCTCATTACAATTATTAACACACTATTTCTTAGAATAGTGAGGACTACTAATGCTATCCTCCGGACCGAGTCACTCCGCTCCTGACTAGTCCTGCTTTATGTTCTTATTTCACAGAAGAGAACGGTGAAAAGAAAGGGTGAGCTCAACTAGCCCAAGAAGAAATATTATGACTAAGATAATGCGAGAATAAATTATCGTTAGCCTTCAACAAAGTGTTAAACCGATAAAATATAACAACATCAAGTTTAAGCTGCGGTAGGATCAAGCAATCCATTAAAAAGAGTCAGTAGAGAATAGAATCTACTATTTTTTATGATTTAAAATTTTTTCATCACTTTTATCGTTGAGACTCATCTTAATAAATAATTCACATCATCCACCTTACTTCTGACGAGGATATTCATTAGGTCACGCCCACAAATTCCATGCACTACTGAGGCAAAGGATATTTGTGTATTCATCAATGGTCATGATTATGCCAACAATCATCCATCAATGCACTACGGGCCAATGAGAACTTTTACCACATCATTTGTAACATTACTATTAATGATTACAATCAATAATCCTCAGTCATAATCATACCAAGTCCATCTATGCACTACAAGTGCCACATATGACTTTCAACAAAATATAAACATGAGGATGATGACAATGATATAAGAATTCAATAAAACAAGTTCAAGAATTATTTTATCCGGAATTATTAACGTCCAAATTATCAACATGATAATCTTTGTTTTGTAGAGTAAAATTCAAGAATGATCGGAAGAATATTTCCATGAAAAGATCTTTGGATGAAGCCTTGAAATATCGAGGATATTCTACTAATTTCATGGAGTATAGAAGTCAAAACTTTAACCAACTGAGTATAATAAAGAATGGAATAACAAAAGAAATTACCATGCATGTGGTACTTGCAGCGATGAAAAAGTTATTCCAATGAATAATAATAACGGAACCGTCGGACAAAATTTGCACCGAAGCGGGATGTTCCAATGAATAATAATAAGATTTTAACCAGTCCGGTGTAAAACACACAGATGTGATGTTTTAACGAATAATAGAAGAATGTCACCAAGTATAGGGTAGAGGCTGGCATTATCTGAGTTATTCCAACATAATAATAAGAAATGGAATAACAACAGTTCTCTTCATGAATAAGAAAGAATAACACCCTCACTACCGTAAAAGAAAGCTGAATATAAAAGTAGCAAAATACTTTTCTTCTATCTCTATAGTCTCTCTATATAGTTTCTCTCTAGAGAGTTCGATGAATTAAATAAGAAAATAATGAAGGAATGAGCTTCTATTTATAGGAAAATAGAATGCATAGTAACTAATCCATGAACGGTCCAGTTGATTTACTTTAATCGACGATTTACATATTTAAAAGCAAAATATTTTAAATAAAATATAATATATTCTATTTATAATATAATAAAACGAATAACTTTATAAAAGATTTTACTATGTAAACACTATGCAGAACTATGCAAATACTATGCATAATAAAATATAATATATTCTAATTATTGTCAATAAAATGAGATAATTTTATAAAACTATTACATTTTATATAAAAAAAAAATACTATGCAAAAACACTATGCAGAATATTTATGCAACACTATGCATAATAGAATATAATATATTCTATTTATAGAATAACTTTATAAAAGTATTCTATTTTATATAAAAAGATTTTCTGTATTATTACATTAATAATACCAATAAAACAAAACTGAGTGACTTATCACATAAGCATCAATACCGTGTACTACTATGCAACCACGCGTATTACTGTACTTTTACTACCGAGTAGTTCAACAGTATTAATGGTAAAACTTTCGCCGTTATTTTCATAAAGTATTTTTGTCGTTTTCTCAATCCTACAATAATTCTGTTGTGGGATCCACCAATGATTGTGCCATCGTACGGATATTTCCTGTTTAAAACGAATATTCCCCGACCAATCGAAATTATATGACAACTTGCATACTTTGCAAAATTTATAAATATTACCCACAACTATAACATTATATTAAATTCATTCCATAATATTCAAAAATGATAATTATAGAAAATTCATTTTTATTCAAAAAGTTGGGGTTTTACAATCTCCCATTCTTATGAAATTTCGCCCTCGAAATTAGGGTACGTACCTGATATGTCGAAGATGTAAGGATACCTTGATTTCATTTCAGATTTTAACTCCCAAGTCATTTCCTCAACATCGTGGTTTCTCCACAAAACTTTGACTTGAGGTATAACCTTGGTGCGTAGAATATGTTCCTTCTTATCCAAGATTTGAACAGGAACCTCTTCATACGTTAAATCTTCCGCTATTTCGTCCGGTTCCAACTCAATAATGTGGTTCGGGTCTTCCACATATTTACGTAACATGGATATGTGAAAAACTTTATGAACACGAGATATACTTGGCGGTAAGCGAGTCTATAGGCCACGCCCTACTCGATCAAGGATTAAAATGGTAGATAAATCGAGGATTGAACTTTCCTCTCTTCTAAATCTCGTAACCCCTTTCCATGGAGCAACACGTAACAACACATGATCTCCTATATCGAATTCCACGTCCTTTCGATGAAGATCGGATAACTCTTTTTCGATCTTGTGAGGTTTTTATCGTTCTTGGGATCGTTTGAATCTTTTCTGTAGTCATACGTACCAACTCCGATCCCAACAACGTTCCTTCACCCACCTCATCCCAGCATACTGGAGAACGACACTTTCTTCCATACAACGCTTCAAATGGAGCCATGCCAATACTTGCTTGATAACTGTTGTTGTAGAAAAACTCCACCAATGGTAAGGACTTGTCCCAACTTCCCTTGAAATCAAGGACACAGAGTCTTAATAGATCTTCAAGAGTTTGAATAGTCCTCTCTGACTGTCCGTCCGTCTGAGGATGATATGCCGAGCTAAATCGTAAATCTGTGTCCATAGCTTTTTGCAAACTAACCCAAAATCGCGAAGTGAATCTTGGGTCTCGATCAGAAACTATAAATACTGGCATACCATGCAATCTTACAACCTCGTTTATGTACATACGAGCAAGACGTTCAAGTGTATAAGTTTCTCATATCGGTAAGAAATGATCAGACTTGGTCAATCTATCAACAATGACCCAAATCACATATATGCCTTGAGAAACTTTGAGAAGACCAGTAACGAAATCCATGGTAATGTGCTCCCACTTCCATTCTGGAATTTTAAGTGGTTGCAATGGACCTTTTGGTACTTGATGCTCCGCCTTGACTCGTTGACAAGTTAAACACCATGAGATAAATAGCGCTATCTCTCTCTTCATATTGCCCCACCAAAATGTATGTCGAAGATCATGATACATTTTGGTACTCCCAGGATGGATTGCAAACGGTGTGTTGTGCGCCTCCATCATGATTTTATACTTTAAATCAGGGTCGTTAGGAACACAAAATCTAGAGTTGACTCGAAGTATTCCTTCTTCATCGATTCTTGCTTCCGGCATCGCACCTTCTTGTACTTTCTTCCTCATACGCATCAGCTCCGGATCTGTAACTTGAGCAGCTTTAATTTTATCAATTAAAGTCGGTTCTACTCGTATATTCGCCATCATCACGTGGGTTCTTGGAGTCTTTATCTCTATCTCCATCCTTTGCAAGTCATACAAAATAGGCCTTTGCGTTGACAATATTGGACTCGCACTCGCATATAATCTTCTATTCAATGCGTCAGCTACCACGTTCACTTTTCCAGGATGGTATTGGATGGTATGATCATAATCTTTCATCAGTTCAAGCCAATTTCGTTGTCGCATGTTAAGTTCCTTTTGAGTGAAGAAATATTTGAGGCTTTTATGATCCGTAAAGATCTCCACTTTCTCCCCATACAAGTAATGCCTCCAAATTTTAAGTGCGAAGACAACAGCTGCTAACTCTAGGTCATGAGTAGGATAATTTCTCTCATATTCTTTGAGTTGTCATGAGGCATAGGCTATGACTTTCCCATGTTGCATGAGAATGCATCCTAACCCTTTGCCCGAAGCATCACTGTAGATGACAAATCCCTCCGAACCAGATGGTATTATCGAGCAGTCTTTGAAATGAGTCTCCTCTTGAGTTCTTGAAAACTCTTCTCACATTCCTCGCTCCAACCGAACTTTGTATATTTTCGAGTCAGCTGAGTTAGTGGAGTAGCGATTCGAGAAAACCTTTCTATAAATCTTCGATAATAACCAGCTAAGCCGAGAAAGCTACGTGCTTGATCATCGATTTAGGTTGCTCCCGCTTTGAATAGCTTGATCTTTCTTTGGGTCAATGATATTCCATGACTTGATACCACGTGCCCAAGGAATGCTACTTCCTCAAGCGAACTCGCATTTCTTCAACTTGGCATAAAGCTTGTATTCACGAAGCTTTTGGAGTATCAGCCTTAAGTGTTCCTCATGATCTTCACGGCTTTTGGAATAAATAAGGATGTCATCAATAAAGACGACCACAAAGTGATCCAAATATTCCTTGAATACTCGGGTTCATCATATCCATGAAGGCGGCGGGGCATTAGTCAATCCAAAGGACATGACTAGGAATTCATAATGCCCGTGTCGAGTTACGGCAAGCCGTCTTTGGAATGTCATCGGTTCTAATCTTCAATTGGTGATATCCTAACGAAGATCAATCTTTGAAAAGAATTTGGCTCCTTGCAATCGGGTCAAACAGTCATCAATACGTGGCAATGGATACCTATTTTGATGGTGACATGATTCAACTCCCGATAATCAATACAAAGTCGCATACTCCCATCTTTCTTCTTCACGAATAGAACAGGAGTACCCCAAGGAGAAGTACTAGGACGAATAAAGCCAATGTCTAACAATTCCTGCAGTTGGGTCTTTAACTCCTGAAGTTCAATAGGAGCCATTCGATATGGGGCTTTGGAAATAGGTTTTGTACCGGTTCAAGGTCGATACAAAATTCAATTTCACGCTCTGGGGGTAGGCCAGGAAGTTCTTCGGGAAATACGTCAGGAAATTTATTAACAATAGAAATATCGTTCAAAACTGACGTATTTTTGTTTAAATCTGTGACATGAGCTAAGAAAGCTTGACATCCATTTTTCAATAAACGACTAGCTTTATGGCTTGAGATGACCGTGATTGATTTTAATGGTTTGGTCGTTTGAATTCGCATAATAGGTTGATTAGGAATATGAAAGCTAACAACCTTACGAAAAACAATCAATTTTGCATGATAAGTAGTTAACCAATCAATCCCTAGAATCACGTCAAATGCAAGTATTTTTAATGCAATAAGATCGACCGAGTAATGTGTGGGTACCAACTTGAACCAAACAAGACTTATAAACCGTGGATGTAATGAAGGTTTCTCCCAACTGAGTTTCCACGAGATAAGTCAAAGTCTAATTTCTCCGAGTCAAATTTAATCGTTGAGCGCAAGTAGGAGAAATAAAAGAATGGGTAGAACCCAGGTATCAAATAAAGTGTAGACTTCATTAGAGTTTATGATAAGCTTACCCGTGATTACCTCATTCGGGTTCCTTGCTCTCTCGGGAGGTCACAACAAATGCTCTCCCTCACACTACACGGCTTTGACTTTTCTCGGGACAAATTTTGGTGCCTCCATCCTAGCTGAATTTGTCTTGATGAAACGACAAAAAATCGGGCTAAGTGACCTTCTCTTCCACAATTATAACATGCTTTGGATGGCATCGCTAATTTGACTGATGTGTCCTCCCTCCGCATTTGAAGCATATGATAGGTGGTCTTTCTCTTTCCTTAATAACGGGTGCTGGTTGTGACGTCCCCAAAATAGGTATACATCACCCATTCTGAGTTGTCAATACATGGTACAGAAACAACTACAACTTTATTATTACAACATATAAACTATGAGTTTAAATACAGATATTGCCATCTAGACAATATCCACATGCAAATAAATCCCCATCATAATTATTAATACATTATTTTACAAAAATGGTGAGGACTACTAAATAACTCTCTATAGAACCTTCATTCCATACCCCGACTAGTACTCGCTACATTCTCGCCTCCTGAGAAGAAAAATGGAACAACAAGGAAAAGGGTGAGCTCAACTAGCCCAGTAAAGAATATTATGACTAAGATAATATACAACAAATTATCGTTAGTCTTCAACAGGAAAAAATCTAATAGAATACAATAGACAACAAGTTTTAAATCAATATTCGCAGCGGAAATAATAATTCATTAGAAGAGTTAAGTAGAGAATGCAAACTACTATCTTTTATGTATGAATTTAAAAGTTCATCGTCTATCTTTTATCCTTGTAATATCAATCAATATATATCTGGAATCAAATATTCATCTTTGCACTACAGGCCAAAGATATTCATCAGTTGGTCATGTTCATCTAAACACCTGTTCATCTTTGCACTACGGGCCAAAGATATTTATAAAAAATCATTCATCTTTGCACTACAGGCCAAAGATATTCAATAATATCATCATTTAAGACTGAGGATGATGAAAAATATTTTTAAAGAAACGAATCTAGTGAAACAAAATGACAAGGATTAAGGATTAAGGATTCGTACTTTGTTTTATCCATGTCCAAAAATACCTCAAAAATAATCATAGTGGTGTAAAATTCAAGAATGATCAAAACATGGATACAATCAAAGCTAGTATCCACAATAGATATTTTCGGATGAAAAGGAAAATTTTTATTTTTCGATGGATAGTCTTGAGATTCGTGAATAATCTCAGTATCGTGAATAGTCTTATATCGTGAATAAGAACTCGACACCAAAAGTTCCAAATTTGATAAAAACTTCAGATCAATATTTCAAAGATAATGATATTGAAGAAATAATATCATTACGAAAAAAAATATCCTTACCTCACAAAAGACAAAGATTTAGTTGAAACACCTAATATAAAGGCTATGACTTGAACTTGCACCGTATAGCAATACTCAAAATATACTCAAAATACTCACAAGAATACGCTCGATAATATAGAGAGAAAAAACTTGATTTAAGGTGTGATTTTCAATTCTAACCTAAGCACCTATTTATAGGAAAATGCTTAGAACACCAAAAAGTAGAAAATTTAATATAATATTAATATATATAAAATTTTTCTCTACGCACACTCTTATAAACTGAAATCAGCTCATTTCAACAACCAACCAAGCCCACCAAACATATCAAAAACGTTTTTCTATTTTAAATTATTTTAAACTTCCAAAATCAATTATTTGAGCTTGAACTTTAATAATTCATAATAAATAGCCTTTTATCAGAAAAATTCGAATCTTGAGAGTTTTTATAGAAATCAATTCTCTACAACTTTGCGGAAGAAAGTTTTTCCAAATTCCAAATGAAATTGGATCAAATCCATAAATGGGCGATTTTACAAAAGCTATAATCAAATTTCGATCAATAAATGGGGTCCACCTACATGTTTAACATGTTTTAAACATTTATTACAACAAAAATACTCTTCCTCCTCGTATACTCATATATCCCACTTTCGTTGTAAAAATATCACCATTATTATATTATTAAAATAATATATTTAAATGAATTATTTTATCAGAAAAAGATAAAATATTAATTTTCAACAATTGTCACATTAAAATTTTCTCCATCTATATCCACATAAAATCAATATTTTCCTCATTATATAAATCAATAATTAATTATTCACAAATAATATTACAGAATCACAAGATCTTGTGACTGTGCCGCTTCTAGGAAAGAGAGGGCTTTCCAATAAGAATTTCTCCTTACTGGCGCACAATTAGGTGACTAAACCTCTTCTTAGACAGAACTTTCTAGACATTGCCAATAATGTTATCTAATAATATTATTCAGATAATATGAATTATTGCTTCGATAATGAAAAATACTGTGTAATGACAATTATTGAAACAACAACAATATAAAATATCAACGCAATAATTATTAAATCAATAAAATACTGAACAATAATTACTGTAACCATTATTGAGTAGTGCCTTCTTACGTAAGAATCAATAATTGGTGCAATACTGGTAATCTTCTTGTGTTTTAACCACCTAGTATTTTAACAAGATTAATTGGTGAATAACTACTGCCAGTTATTTTTAAACAACTTATATTTGTGCTTTTCTTCATCCAATCGCTTTTCCACATGGGGCCCACAAAAGAATGCGTCGTCGTGCATTTAATATTCCCAAACAAAGAAGAATATTCCACGACCAAACGAATATTCCCCGACAACAATGAATATTTTATAACCACTTGCTTATTTTGAAATATTTATGTATTTTACCCATAACTATCCACATTAATCAAATCAACCCTTACTATTTCAAAATAATAAATAGAAAAATTAAATTTCATTAATAATAAGTTGAGGGTCTTACAACCTCCCTCCTTATGAAATTTCGTCCTCGAAATTGACGTACGTACCTGGTGTTTCAAAAAGGTGAGGATACCTCACTTTCATTTCCGTTTCCAATTCCCAGGTCATTTCCTCTATAGCATGATTCCTCCACAAAACTTTAACTTGTGGTATGACCTTTGCGCGTAGGACATGCTCAAGATCTTGACAAGTACCTCCTCATACGTTAAGTCTTCGGCTATCTCGTCCGGTTCTAACTCTATAACGTGGTTCGGTCTTTCACATATTTACGAAATACGAGATATATGAAACACATTATGAACACGAGACATACTCGGAGGTAACGCGAGTCTATAGGCTACATTTCCTACTCATCAAGAATTTAAAATGGACCAATAAATCGTGGATTGAGCTTTCCTCTCTTCCCAAATCTTGTAACTCCCTTCCATGGAGCAACTCAACAATACATGATCCCCTATACTAAATTCCACGTCCTTTCGATGAAGATCCGCATAACTCTTTTGTCGATCTTGTGCCGCTTTTATATCGTTGTCGAATCATTTGGATCTTTTCGGTGAGTCATACGTCTTAACTTCGGGTCCCAACAATGTTGCTTCACCCACCTCATCCCAACATATTGGAGAGCGACACTTTCGTCCCATATAATGCTTCAAATGGAGCCACACCTATACTTGCACGATAATCTGTTGTTGTAGGAGAATTCCACCAATGGTAAATACTTATCCCAACCGCCCTTGAAGTCTAGGACACGAGTCTTAATAGATCTTCAAGAGTTTGAATAGTCCTCTCGATTGTCCGTCTGTTTGAGGATGGTATGCGAACTAAATCGCAAATCTGTACCCATAGCTTTTTGCAAGCTAACCCAAAATCTTGAAGTGAATCTTGGGTCACGATCCAAACTATGGATACGGGCATGCCATGCAACCTCACAATCTCATTCACGTCACATACTAGCAAGACGTTCAAGGAATAAGTCTCCGTGTCACGGCAAGAAATGAAGCGGACTTGGTTAATCTATCAACAATAACCCAAATAGCATTGATGCCTTGAGAAACCGTAGGAAGACCCGTAACGAAATTCATGGTAATGTGTTCCCACTTCCATTTCGGAATCTCAAGTTGTTGCAACGGACCCTTAGGTACTAGATGCTCCGCCTTTACACGTTGACAAGTTAAACACATTGAGATAAACTTTGCAATCTCTCTCTTCATATTGTTCCACCAAAATGTATGTCAAGATCACGATACATTTGGTACTTCCAGATGGATTGCAAATGGTGTATTGTGTGCCTCCATCATAATCTTGTGTTTCAAATCAGAGTCGTTAGGGACACAAAGTCTGGAGTGGACTCGAAGTATTCCTTCTTCATCAATTCTCGCTTCTGGAATAGCACCTTCTTGTACTTTCTTCTTCTTCATACGCATCAGTTCCGGGTCGGTGGCTTGAACAACCTTAACTTTTTCTATTAAAGTTAGCTCTATGCGTATACTTGACATCATCGCACTCATTCCTGCATATGATCTTCTACTCAACGCGCATCGACTACCACGTTCGCTTTTTCAGGATGGTATTGAATAGTGTGGTCGTAATCTTTCAACAACTCAAGCAAACGTCGTTCTTGCGTGTTGAGTTTCTTTTAAATGAAGAAATATTTGAGGGTTTTATGGTGCGAATATATCTCCACTTTCTCCCCATATAGATAGTGCCTCCATATCTTTAAGCGGCAAACGATCTGCTGCTAACTCTAGATCATGAGTAGGATAATTCCTCTCATACTCTTTTAAGTTGTCGCGAGGCATAGGCTATGACTTTCCCACGTTGCATGAGAACACATCCTAACCCTTTGCTCAAGCATCGTCAGAGATAACAAATACATCCGTATCGGATGGTATTGTTAGAAACAGTCTTAAAATGAGTCTCCTCTTGAGCTCTTGGAAACTCTTCTTGCATTCTTCGCTCCAAACGAATTTTGTATCCTTCCGATTTAAATTTGGGTTAATGGAGTAGCGATTCGAGAAAACCTTCCACGAATCTCCGATAATAACCATTAAGCCCAAAAGCTACGTGACTTGATCCACAAACTTACATTTGCTCCCAACTTTGTATTGCTTCAATCTTCACGGATTAACGAGATACTCCATGTTTCAACACCACGTGCCCAAGGAATGCTACTTCCTTAAGCGAACTCACATTTCTTCAATTTGGCATATAGTTTGTTTTTACGAAGCCTTTGAGTACCAAACTTCAAATGGTGCTCATGATCTTCACGACTTTTGGAATATATGAGGATGTCATCAATAAAAACAACAACGAATCGATCCAAATATTCCTTGAATACTTTGGTTTATCATATCCATGAAAGCCATGCGGAGCATTAGTTAATCCGAAAGACATGACTAAGAATTCATAATGCCCGTCTGCAGAGTTACGAAAGGCGCCTTTTGGAATATCCTCGATTCTAATCTTGGTTGATGATATCCGAATGAAGATCGATCTTTGAAAAAAATTGTGCCCTTACAATCGGTCAAACAAGTCATCAATACGAGGTAGAGGATACCTATTCTTGATGGTGACATGGTTCAATTCCCGATAGTCAATACAAAGTCGCATACTCCCGCTCTTTCTTCTTTACTGAATAAAGCGAAGCACCCTAAGGAGATGTACTAGACCAATGAAACCGATGTCCAACAATTCTCAGTAATGGGACCTTTAACTCCTCGAAGTTCAATAGAGCCATTCGATATGGGGTTTTAGAAATGGGCTTTGTACCGTGTTCAAGATCAATAAAGAATTCAACTTCACGTTTGGGGTAGGCCGGAAGTTCTTGAGAAATACGTCGGAAAAGTCAATAACAACAGAATATTATTCAAATTTGACGTGTCTTTATTCAAATCCATAACATGGGCTAAGAAAGCTTGACATCCATTTTTCAATAAACGAATAGCTTTATGATTAGATATGACAGTGATTGATTTTAATGGTTTTGTTGCTTGAATTTGTACAACAGGTTGGTTAGGAATATGAAAACTAACAACCTTACGAAAATAATCAATTTTGGCATGATGAGTAGTTAACCAATCAATCCCTAAAATCACATCAAAAGCAAGTATCTTTAAAGAGATAAGGTCAAAAGGTAAGGTGATGGTGCCAACTTGAATCAAACAAGATTTATAAACAGTGGATGTGATGAAAGTTTCTCCTAACGGAGTTTCTACAGATATGCCAAAGTCTAATTTCTCCGGAGTCAAGTTTAAACGTTGAGCACAAGCAGGAGAGATAAATGAATGGGTAGCACCGGTATCAAGTAAGGTATAAACTTCGCAAGAATTTATAAATAGTTTACCCGTGATCACCTCGTTTGGGTTCCTCGCATTTTGACCAGTCACAACAAATGCTCTTTTAGGAACCGTTGACTTTGACTTTTCTGGGATAGTCTTTTGAGTCACCGTCCCCGCTGAACTAGGTTTCGCTACCGTACAATCTCGAGCAATATGTCCTTCCTTTCCACAATTATAGCATACCTTGAATCTGTTGTGGGCGGTTTGGTGATATGTCCCTCTTTCCTCATTTATAGCATATGACCGGTGGTCGTTCTCCTCCTTAGAACCAGATTCTTCTTGCAGACTTTGTCGTCTTCACATAATCGTTGTTAAATCTCCTCTTTTAAAATCTCCTCCCGACTCGCTTCTTCTATTTTCACGGCCATAATTACCACCAGTGGTTTACCATTTTGTCCGTCTTTTTTCTTTCTCCATTTGGTTATCGTTGTTTTGTTGATCGCTATCTCCTAGGTATGATCCTCGATTGTGGTCCCTCGGTTGGCCGTACTTTCGTTATCTCGCTCTAATAATTGAGCCTGCTTTACAACATCTTAATAGAGAAAATTTATGAGAAATGAGATCTTGACGTATCTGGGTTTCAAACCTCTAAGAAACATCCGCGTCATATCGTTCCTCATTCTCCACCAAATGAGGTGCAAACACGGATAACTCTGCAAACTTTGCCTCGTCTTTGAGACACGCCATATTGTTTTGTTCTAATCGATGAACTCCACTTCCTTCAAATGACGAACACTTTTCGGGAAAGTATTTGTCATTAAATAGTTTCTGAAACGTCTCCCAAGACACATCTTTGAGTGCGGTTTGGATGGAGTGCGCTTCACGACTCCCACCAAGATGGTCCGCCTCGCCACGGAACATAAAGGTGGCGAATGGAACCTTATGTTCCTCCGTGCATCCCAAGACATCGAATATCTTGTCATTCCCTAAGCTCATTTCCATTGTTAATATTCTCAGTCGACATTCTCAAATATTGTCATAAAATAAGGGTTAATTAAGGAAATCAATATATCACATAATATCCCTATATACTTGACCAAACTAACAAATAAGCTTAGGTAGACACCACACTAGCGAAGGATTTACTCGTCTCTCCCTCCTAGTTCTATTCCCCGATCTCCGCCAGAGATCATATCCCTAAGCTCGATACCAACCGTGACGCCCCCAAAATAGGTATACATCACCCATTCGAGTTGTTAATACATGATGTAAAATAACTACAACTTTATTATTACAACATATAAACTGTGAGTTTAAATACGATATTGCTATCTGAATAAATATCCACACACAAATAAATCCCCATCATAATTATTGATACATTATTTTACAAAATGGTAAGGACTACTAAATAACTCTCTCTAGAACCTTCATTCCATATCCCTACTAAGATTGCTACATTCTCGCCTCCGAGAAGAAAATTGAACAACAAGGAAAAGGGTGAGCTCAACTAGCCCGGTAAAGAATATTATGACTAAGATAATATACAACAAATTATCGTTAGTCTTCAACAGGGAAAAAATCTAATAGAATCTGATAGACAACAAGTTTTAAATCAATATTCGCAATGAAATAATAATTCATTAGAAGAGTTAAGTAGAGAATGCAAACTACTATCTTTTATGTATGAATTTAAAAGTTCATCGCTCTATCTTTTATCCTTGTAATATCAATCAATATATATCTGAATCAAATATTCATCTTTGCACTACGCAGCCAAAGATATTCATCACTTAATTCATGTTCATCTAAACACTGCTCATCTTTGCACTACTGGGCAAAAGATATTTATAAAAATCATTCATCTTTGCACTACGTGCCAAAGATATTCAATAATATCATCATTTAAGGCGAGGATGATGAAAATATTTTTTAAAAAACGAATCTAGTGAAACAAAATGACAAGGATTAAGGATTAAGGATTCGTACTTTGTTTTATCCATGTCCAAAATACCTCAAAAATAATCATAGTGGTGTAAAATTCAAGAATGATCAAAATATGGATACAATCAAAGCTAGTATCCGTGATAGATATTTTGGGACGAAAAGAAAATTTTTCATTTTTCGATGAATAATGTAAATATTCGTGAATAAGATCAGAGTAATCGTGAATAAGAACTCAGACACCAAAAGTTCCAAATTTGATAAAAACTTCAAATCAATATTTCAAAGATAATGATATTGAAGAAATAATATCATTACGAAAAAAAAAATATCCCTTACCTCACAAAAGACATTTCTTAGTTGAAACAGGATATATAAAGCTATGACTTGAACTTGCACCGTATAGCAATACTCAAAATACTCACAAGAATACGCTCGATAATATAGAGAGAAAACTTGATTTCTGGTATGATTTTCAATTCTAACCTAAGCACCCTATTTATAGGAAAATCTTAGAATACACAAAAAGTAAAAATTTAATGTAATATTAATATATATAAAATTTTTCCTCGCACACTCTTATAAACTGAAATCAGCTCATTTCAACAACCAACCAAGCCCACCAAACATATCAAAAACGTTTTTCTAATTTAAATTATTTTAAACTTCCAAAAATCAATTATTTGAACTTGAACTTCTAATAATAATTCATAATAAATAGCCCTTTTATTAGAAAAAAAATTAGAATCATACGAGTTTTTATAGAAATCCAATTCTCTACAACTTTGTAGAAGAAAGTTTTCCAAATTCCAAATGCGAAATTGACCTAAATCCACAAACGGGCAATTTTACAGTGTCAGAATCAAATTTCCGTCGATAAATGGGGTCCACCGACATGTTTAACATGTTTTAAACATTTATTGCAACAAAAATACTCTTCCTCCTCGTATACTCATATATCCCACATTCGTTGTAAAAATATTACCATTATTATATTATTAAAATAATATATTTAAATAAATTATTTTATCAGAAAAAGATAAAATATTAATTTTCAACAATTGTCACATTAAAATTTTCTCCATCTATATCCACATAAAATCAATATTTTCCTCATTATATAAATCAATAATTAATTATTCACAAATAATATTACAGAATTACAAAGATCTTGTGTGCCGCTAGTTCCGGGAAAGAGAGGGCTTTCCAATAAGAATTTCTCCTTCTTTGGCGCAAGATTAGGTGACCAAACCTCTCCTGAATGAACTTTCTAGACATTGCCAATAATGTTATCTAATAATATTATTCGGATAATATGAATTATTGCTTCGATAATGAAAAATACGTGTAATGACAATTATTGAAACAACAACAATATAAAAATATCAACGCATAATTATTAAATCAATAAAATCTTTGAACAATAATTCATCAGTAACCATTATTGAGTAGTGCCTTCTTACGTAAGAATCAATAATTGGTGCAATACTGCGGTAATATTCTTGTGTTTTAACCACCGAGTATTTTAACAATGATTAATTGGTAACAACTACTGCCGTTATTTTTAAACAACTTATATTTGTGCGTTTTCTTTATCCAATCGCTTTCAGTTATGGGACCCACAAAAGATCGCTACAGTCTGCATGCGAATATTCCCAAACAAAGAAGAATATTCCACGACCAATTAAACGAATATTCCCCGAAATGACAATGAATATTTTATAACCACTTGCTTATTTTGAAATATTTACGTATTTTACCCATAACTATCCACATTAATCAAATCAACCTTTACTATTTCAAAATAATAAATAGAGAAAATTAAATTTCATTAATAATAAGTTGGGTTCTTACTTTGGTCTTTGCGTCTTTCCATCATTGTTGAATCTCCTCTTCTTGAAATGTTCATTCTTATTGTTTTATTTTTGATTACCACCGGTGGTTACCATTTCTCGGCTTTGTTGATTCCTCCACGCTTGTTGTCACCGCTTGATGATCGCTAGCTCCACCGGTATTATCATTTTGTCATTTACCGCTCTCTTTTGGTTGCGTTGACTCGTTATCGCGCTCCACCAACTGAGCCCTATTTACAACATCTGAATACAAACACAGTTTATGAGAAATAAGATGTTGACGTATTTCCGGCTTCAAACCTCTTAAAAACATTCGCGCCATTCTCTATTCATTATCCACCAAGTGGGACGCAAACCGGGATAACTCCATAAATTTTACCTCGTATTGCGACACGGTCATATTGTTTTGCTCCAATTTGATAAACTCCACCTCCTTCATGTGACGAATACTTTCTGGAAAGTATTTGTCGTTGAACAGCTCTTGGAACTTCTCCCAAGACATCTTTAAGACGCGGTTGAGTACGTTTTACCAATTCCACCAAGATGTCTGCCTCTCTCCGCAACAACATAAAGGCGGCGTGAAAGGAACCTTTTGCTCCTTGGAGCATCCCAAGACATCAAACATCTTGGTGATCTCTTTATCCATGCTTCTGCCATAAGTGGTTTTGGCTCTCCCCTTAAACTCCGGTGGTCCCACTCCTTGAATCATGTTTAGCGGTGACCTCGAGAGTTTCGAGTGTTTCCACCTACATTTTGGATGAGGAGCCGCTCTACTTTCTTTGTTTCATGAATTGCATAAAGCCTCTAAACAATCCATCATTCAGCATTTGGTCAGTGTTGTTGTTTGCATGAGGATTGTCGCCTTCATGATGCACATTCTCCTGATTATTGATATGTGGAGACTTAACGGTCTCTTGTGCTCCATTGATATTCTCAACATTTTCGGATGTCATTTTCAGATACTGCCACAAAGCAAAGGTTAATTGACATGTAACATAATATCTCTAAACTCGACCAACCAATTTAAATACAAAATAAATTTAAGTAGGTCATACTAGCGAGGAATTTCCGTCTCTCCCTCCTAGTTCTAGTCTCACATCTTAGCTGTGGATCATATCCCTAAGTTTTGATATCAACTGTGACGCCCCAAAACTAGGTATACATCACCCATCTTGGGTCGTCGATATCATGGTACAAAATTCAAATACAACTTACTAATACAATCGTCAGGTGTACAATACGACAAAAACATAACTGTGAGTTTGAATACAATTATTGTCTACTAGAGATTATACAAACTCAAAAGGAGTCCTCATTACAATTATTAACACACTATTTCACGTAATAATAGTGAGGACTACTAATGTTATCCTCTCGGACCGCCACTCGCTCCCGGACTAGTCCTCTTTATGTTCTCATTTCACGAAGAACAAATGAAAGAAAGGTGAGCTCAACTAGCCCGAGAAGAAATATTATGACTAAGATAATGCGAATAAATTATCTTTAGCCTTCAACGATGTTAAACGATAAAATATAACAACATCAAGTTTAATCTGCGGCGGATCAAGCAATCCATTAAAAGAGTCAGTAGAGAATAGAATCTACTATCTTTTATGATTTAAAAAGTTTTCATCACTTTTATCATTGAGACTCATCTTAATAAATAATCCACATCATCCCCCCAAGACTACTGACCAAAGATATTCATTAGGGTCACGACCACAAATTCCATGCACTACGGGCCAAGGATATTTGTGTATTCATCAATGGTCATGATCATGCCGACAACTGTCCATCAATGCACTACGAGCCAATGAGAACTTTTACCACATCATTTGTAACATTACGGTCCATGATTACAAGAATAATCCTCGGTCATAATCATACCAAGTCCATCTATGCACTACAGAACCACAGATGACTTTCAACAAAATATAAACATGAGGATGATGACAATGATATAAGAATTCAATAAAACAAGTTCAAGAATTATTTTATCCAGGAATTATTAACGTCCAAATTATCAACATGATCTTTGTTTTGTAGAGTAAAATTCAAGAATGATCAGAAGAATATTTCCATGAAAAGATACTAGATGAAGCGCAAATATCAAGGATATTCTACTAATTTCATGGAGTATAGAAGTCAAAACTTTAACCAACCGAGTATAATAAAGAATGGAATAACAAAAGAAATTACCATGCATGCGGTACTTGGCATGACAGTATAAAGTTATTCCAATGTAATAATAATAACGGAATCGGTCGACAAAATTTGCAAGCGGGATGTTCCAACAGAATAATAATAAGAGCGGAACCGGTCCTGTAAAACACACGACATGGATGTTCCAAATGAATAATAGAAGAATGTCACCAAGTATAGGGTGAGATAGCGTATCTGAGTTATTCCAACATAATAATAAGAAATGGAATAACAACAGTTCTCTTCATGAATAAGAAAGAATAACACCCCTTACCGTAAAAGAAACTGAATATAAAAGTAGCAAAATACTTTTCTTCTATCTCTCTATAGTCTCTCTCTATAGTTTCTCTCTCAGAGTTCAAAGAATTAATTGTAAGAAAATAATGAAGGAATGAGCTTATTTATAGGAAAATGGAATGCATAGTAACTAATCCATGAACGGTCCAGATTGATTTACTTTAATCTGACGGTCCATATTTAAAGCAAAATATTTTAAATAAAATATAATATATTCTATTTATAATCTAATAAAACGAATAACTTTATAAAAGATTTTACTATGCAAACACTATGCAAACACTACGCATAATAAAATATAATATATTTTAATTATTATCTAATAAAATGATAACTTTATAAAAATATTCTGCTTTATATAAAAAGATTTTACTATGCAAAATATTATGCGAGACACTATTTATGCACACTACGTATAATAGAATATAATATATTCTATTTATAGAATAACTTTATAAAAGTATTCATTTTATATAAAAGATTTTCTACGTATTATTACATTAATAATACCAATAAAACAAAACCGAGTGACTTATCACATAAGCATCAATCTGGTGTACTACTTATGCAACCACGCCAGACATTCTTTGTACTTTTTTTACTACCGAGTAGTTCAACAATATTAATGGTAAAACTTCCGTAGTTATTTTCATAAAAATATTTTGTCGCTTTTCTCGATCAAATGAATAGTTACATTAATGGGGGGTCCACCAATGATTGTGCCATCGTATTTAATATTTTACATTTAAAACGAATATTCCGAAATTAATCGAATATTATATGACAACTTGCATACTTTGCAAAATTTATAAATATTACCCACAACTATAACATTATATTAAATTCATTCCATAATATTCAAAAATGATAATTATAGAAAATTCATTTTTATTCAAAAAGTTGGGGTTTTACAACGACGGTCAGGGGCGGATCCAGCCTCGCAATTCAGTGGGGGCAAATTCAAAAAAAAAAATCTTCTTAAGAATAAAATTTTAATAAAATAATTACAAAACTAAATAATTATATAATTACATTCTCTCTTTGTGAGGTATTGGTTGAGTCGGGCTCCCGAGTAAATAACTTCTTCTAAAATTCTCTTTTTCACTAACGGGATAAGAACTCATTGATTGTCTTTTACCGAGATCCCTCTCAATATTAATTAAGGGAAAGAGATACCGGTGTATGAGTTTGGGTTTGGGGGTTAACCGTTAACATTTTGCGAGTGAGTTTCTTGGTAAATATTAGCAGTGACAGGTTCATCACTAGTCCCTTCAGCTTGAACATTTTCAGGAATAAATTCAAATTTTGTATGTTTAGAGCCTAACAATCAATAAATATTTAAAAAAAATTCAACTTCAAAACAAAATCAATAAATAATATGAATAGTCAAGTGTAATTAGCAACAACAATAAACAATCTCAATTAAACCACTAACAAGTAACAAGTAACATTACAAAATAAATTACAAAATTTAAAGAAAGTAAAAATAGAATTGAATACATACTCAAATAACTTTTATTTGATGGAGTTCTCTTCATAAATAATTACAAAAATTCCTAAAACAATTGTTAAATACTCTGCAGTTTTTGAAATTGGGATATTTCGTAATCCGCAGTTTTTGAATGGAAAATGAGAGACTGAATCAATTTTTGCTCCATTGAATTTAGACAAATATTAAATAAATTTGACCAAGGTAGTGGGAATGTGAGACTGGTAAAACTATATTAAATAAATAATAGTAGCAGGAATGTGAGATTAATAGAATTAGTTTTTTAAGCTCTTCAAATAAATATTTTCCAACTTCAATACTTGATTTCCTAGCATTTTTAACTTGAGTGCTTCCTTGCTCCATGAAAATCCAGTGTGAGGCGCGTGCCAGCTTCCGCCTCATGCCTGATCTCACACTCGACGACTTGCTTCACCCGTCAGCCGTATCCGAGAATAGTTATGATGACGGGTGAAACCGTCATCATAAATGATCATTGTGTCTTCTGTATGTTGATATCATATATTTTCTCATATATATATATATATATATATAATATACATAGTTTTAATTTCTTGTTTTGGCTTTGCAAAATATAAATTAATTGTTTTCACCAACCACATGGAGAGGAATTTATATATTTGACATGATTCAACTCACGAGCCCAACATGGATTTCAATTTACTTTTCTCCGTTGAGAGATTCAAAAGGAAATGATATATAATATAAGTATAAAGGGTGCATTCGTTCTAAAATATAAGGTCAATATAATATATTTTTAAATTTAAATTGATATATTTTATTTTTTTGAAAGTAATCTTGTAATTAGTAGTTTTTAATTTATATTTTTTATAATTATATTGTCTAGAATTAAAAGAGTTTATATTATATATAAAATATTTTAAAAAAATTCAATTTAAGAAGTCAATATTTACCGTATAATTTAGAAAAAATATATATAAATACTTTATCCCTAGTTTTCTATAAAGAAAATCCTCAACAAATTAAATAAAAGTCTACCCCATAGAAGCACTCTTTCTTGGGCTGGTCATTGCCTTGCAATTTGTGCTTGAAGAAAAAGTTCTTCCCTTTTTCTATTCTTGGCCGGCCACTAATTTTATGATATTAATGTGACAATAAAAGGTCATATTATCACTAGCCATAAAATTATATTAAATATAAATTTTATTAAATTATATTAAATTTTTTAGGCTAGTGACAATGGCAGAATAATAAATGTCACTGAAAGTTCACAGTATTATTTAAACAAATATAAAAAGAAGTAGTTATCACGAAATTAATTTTAATCAATTAAGCGAATCACGATTAATAATGCGCGGTAGGAAGTGATCTTTCTATTCGTAATCGTCAGCGTTGTATCAGACGTCGATTAATCGACCAACTTACCATTAAATTAATTTCATAATAACCAGATCTAATATAAAAGTATCGTTAAATGCATATTTACTCTGACAGCATAAATATTGTTACACGTTATCAATAGTCATTTTCTAACTGCATATTTTGGTAGGTTTCTGTAATAAAAATTTTGTTTAAAAAAAAATAATATTGAAAAAATAATAATGTTATTCATACTCAAAAATCACAATCGAAAAAGAGGGAGCAACACATTTAGTACTCTATTAAACTTGACCATACAGGAGTCAGTCAACCGTGACCACTGACCAAACCCCCTACAATTGTAATTAAATGTTCTCATCCCAATTAAACTTACAAATATAGCCAACTCTAGTATATTATTTAAGAGGTATATTTTAATCCGTCTTCTATATATATATATATATAAAAAATATATATAAAAGAATGATCCAGTTATGACTAAAAAATGAATAAATATCATCATTAACGTTCATCTGAGGCAATTAATCCAATTTGATTAAAATTAAAAAATTCACGTATAAATTCTTAATAATAGTAGGGATAATAATAGTGTCGTCCATTACTAAATAATAACGGATCTGTTGAAAAAATAATATAAATGTTTCTTTACTATTAGTAATTTGTAGCGGGCGTGAATTTTTTAGTTTTAATCTTGATCGTTGATTTTTATATTGAACGATAAAAATGGTGTATGCTCATTTTTGATTCATAACAAATACAAATACATGAATTAAATAATTAAGTATGAGTATTAAGTTAGTTTACAAATGTTTGTCCTTTTTAATCAAAGCAATCAAGGCCGGGATGAGTATGTATGATGGAAGATCTTAGTTATGTTTATTATATTTCCAGCATGCATGACTTGGCACGAAAATGATATTTGAACTGCTTTGATTAGTTTATTTTTTAGATGAGCAAATATTTCTTAAGCTATAATTTATTTAGATGATGAAATACCAGTAATAATCATACAATATTTTTCATTTTTCAGAGTGTGAACTTTTGGGAGAAAGCCCGAATAATTATATACCCTTTTTCATTCTTTTTCCCCTTAAAAAAAATTAAAAACAAAAAATAATGATTTTCTTCTCCAAATTTCCATTTTATTTTTATTTTTATTTTTATTTTTGAAACATGTAAGATAATGAAAAAGAAATTGGGGACCATGGAGATGGAGTTCTAACTTCCAACTTCCTAGGACTTTCCATGAACATGATGTCTTTCATTACTTTGCCATCAATATAGTATTCAATCCCAAAACTCATTGACTTGGAATTCCTTTTTCTTTTTATTTTTATATGTAGAATATAAATTACAATTAATGTAGAATTATAAGAGATAAAATAAAATAATAGTATCTGAATTCTTTTTTTTTTTACAAATTATATCTCGTGTATTTAGATACATCCTTTGATAATTAATATCAAACAGTACAATAAAATATAGATAAAATAACTTTCAACATATTATAATTTGGAAATTAATATATATTACAAATGTTTATGTTAATAATTATTAATGATTTTTTAAAAATATGTAATAAAAAGGGTTCTCTTATAATAATATCAAATTCCATATATTAATATGTTTACACACAAATTTATTACAATACATAACATTACTATTATAATTTTTATAGTACAACTTTTTGTATAGAATAAAACTTGAAAAAGTCTTCAATTTCATACCAACCTAATACCCGATTATACTCTCTCTCAACTATATAAGATGTTACTACTTACTACTACTACTACTCTCAACTCTATAAGATGCCAAGGGTCTCAAATTTATTTTCTCAAAAAATATCTTAAATATTATCTCATAAATTATTATTAAAATATTTGATGTCATGTTATTTGAGATTCATTTATGACAAAAAAAATAAAACTCCTACCATTACACTTCTTTTTAATTTTTATTTAAATACAAGACTATACTCATAGAATTCCAACAACTTATTTTTTTAATTTAATTAAAACAATCTCACATGTTATATATATATATATATATTGAATATTACAATTTCATATATAATAAATATACCTACTAAATATAAGAATAATATTTTAACTAAAAATAATTTTTTTTGAAAAAAAAATATCTCAACAATATCGGCATGAATTTGTATAGCAACACTGTTTTTTCTTTAAGCTATACTAACTTAATTTGTTTTATAGATAGATGTGTGGAAGTTGGTGGTGGTAGTTCCCCTCCCTCCGTCAACCACCTTCCCTCCCTCTCATCTGTCCGTTCCTTTACGTCATACCAATGCACAAAATGTAGAACAGAAGCAAAACCCCAAGTCCCCAACTAATAAAAGTCTTCTCTCTCCTATATTTCTCTCTCTAAGTCTACTCTTGACTTTTCTCTCTCTAAAAAGCTCTGCAACTAATTAAGTCACCACCCCTTTCTTTTTTCCACCAGGCAAACTCTTCTTTTATAAAACCCATATCCCCATTTTTCTCCTCTATACTTTCTTCTTCTTCTTTTTCACTTCATCATCTCCAATTTCTGTTTATGGGTTTAATGGCAACAGATTTATTTGTGGGTTTATGTGTTTTGATATTGGGTATTTGTGTTGTAAATGGCCGATTTGTGGTGGAAAAGAGTAGCATAAGTGTTATTTCTCCTTATGATCTTCGGTCACAGAAGCATGATTCTGCAATTGGGAACTTTGGAGTTCCTGATTATGGAGGATCCATGGTGGGCTCTGTTGTTTATCCACACAAGGGCTCTTATGGCTGCAACGCTTTTGATGGGGATAAACCCTTCAAGTCTAACACTTCTCGTCCTACCTTCCTTCTTCTTGATCGTGGAGGTAAAGACTATTACAGTGTTTTGTCATACAAATGGTTGAACGATCACTTGTCCCAAAATGATAGTCCTATTTCACTTTCGAATTTGAACCTTTTGTTCCCATTTTTATGGTTTGAAACTGGGAAAAAAATTATGGAAAAATTTGTGTTTTAAGTGGGTATTAGATAAACCTTAATATGCTCATATGCATACATGCATAGAGCAATAGTAGTTAAATGGGACTTTGATTTTGGGACGGAGAGTTGTGTATGTAAATTATTATTTCCTATTTCCATTTTAAGATGTGTTGATTGATAGGCATTATCAATCTTATGGAAGTTGCCTTTCAGTATTTTAAATTTTGCCTATTTGTATATACTCTGTTTTTTAACTCTGTTTTGTGCTTTTGGCCTATATCTCTGCATCGGTTGTCCCATGTTAAAGTTTAATTTAACAAATTTCTTGTCTTTTTTATGTTTTGAATAATTATATGAGCATAAAAGAGTACGTGGACCCTATAATTTAAATTACTAATGAGATTTCTGAATTGGACAAAGTTCTGTTATGTATTGCCATAAGTTTAGGCCGAATTATAATTGTGAAGCTTATCAATTATTGGCAAGAATTATAGGAGGGCCCAATTATAACACATCTCTCCAAAAATATTATCACTAATACTTATCCACGTAACTGAGAATCAAAATTCGACGTAAAACATTCGCAATATATCATTACCGTTCCCAGTACAATTTGATATATACCAGAAGTGCATTTGTTATGTAATTTTTGTTGTTCTTACTTCTTAGCTCCTCCATGCAATCATATGGAACAAATGCTCCCATAAACTTTTATTTACCAGCCATATACGTTTTTTTTATTTCTCATCAGTTTGTTTCTACTTTCATTTGGCAACTACTACTAGTACTATCTTCTTTGGCATAAATGGGGTTTCGTTATTTGAAATCAATGTTACTTGGTCCCTTCTATAGGTGACCATATAACGTTTACCAAGTTTGGCTGCCTGCACTAAGACCTTTTTATATAGGCAATACCAGAAATAAAATAAAAAGAGTAAATCCTGATTCCTAGGGTGTATTCTTTTTTCCAGAGTGCTACTTTGCTTTGAAGGTGTGGAATGGGCAACAGGCAGGTGCTGCAGCAGTTTTGGTGGCTGATAGCAGAGACGAGCCTCTCATAACTATGGAATCCCCCGAGGAGAGTTCTGATGCAGATGGCTATATAGACAAGATTGGAATCCCATCAGCTCTAATTAATCGAGCCTTTGGTGAGACCTTGAAAGCCGCCTTACAGAAAGGTGAGGAGGATGTGGTTATTAAATTGGACTGGAGAGAATCAATGCCCCACCCTGATCAGAGGGTTGAGTATGAATTTTGGACTAACAGCAATGATGAGTGTGGAATTCGCTGCGATGAGCAGATGAATTTCGTTAAGGACTTTAAAGGACACGCGCAGATTCTTGAGAAGGGCGGTTACACCTTGTTCACGCCACACTATATAACTTGGTATTGTCCTCCACCTTTCATTCTTAGCAATCAATGCAAGTCTCAATGCATAAACCATGGGAGATATTGCGCACCTGATCCAGAAAAAGATTTTGGAGAGGGGTATCAAGGAAAGGATGTGGTCTTTGAGAACTTGAGACAGCTTTGTGTGCATAGAGTTGCTAATGAGAGCAACCGATCATGGGTTTGGTGGGATTATGTGACAGATTTCCACATTAGGTGTTCGATGAAGGAAAAGAGATATAGCAAAGACTGTGCCGAAGAAGTCATGAAATCTCTAAGTAAGTACTTCAAGGGATCATTGTGCATACAATTGCATTTTCTTTATCTGTTCAAATATTTATTCTTTTAAATATCAACTGAATTCACCAGATCTGCCTATTGAGAAGATAAAAAGTTGCATGGGCGATCCACAAGCTGATGTGGAAAATGAAGTCCTAAAATTTGAGCAAGATCGTCAGGTTCATACCATTTTTCAAATATATATTTTCTTTTCAAATATACATTTTCCATTTCTGCTCTTTTCATAAAATCCATTACTTTGAAGAAGCAATGATTTTAGTAGTATTTTATCTACTAGTACTAAGCAGATGTAAGATAGATACTCTTGTGCATTCATAGTACTCTCCAGTTCAATAATTTCATATTCTGCTTAAATTAGGTTGGACGAGGTTCTCGTGGTGATGTTACCATCTTACCAACATTGGTCATAAACGACGTTCAATATAGAGGTTTGTTAAATAATTCACCCGCTAATGTATTCCTCTTGAATCATAGTCAAGTTTCCTATCTTACCTATTGACAATGCTGAAAAGTCCATGTTTTTATGACTAGGGATTGTAGATATCTTATTTATGTTTTAATTCTTTCAGTTAATGCCATTTTAAGCGGTTATAAAAATTCTTTCTTTTTTTCACTACCTCAGCCGGTTATAGGGCTACAGTTCAGTGTTTTTCACCAGGCCGGCATAAAAAGGATTATCCTTACTTTTCCTCTCCTTGTTGCTTTTTCATTTGTTTGATTTTTCTTTTCTTATTCCTCCAGACATGTTGTCGTCATATGATTACTAGGGATAGAGGGAAAAGGCATTAATCTATTGGAAAACTGAAGTACTTAACATAGTTTCTCACTTTCTTTTGTTTTTACCTAAAGGAAAATTGGACAGAACTGCTGTGCTGAAGGCCATATGCGCTGGATTTCAGGAGACTACCGAGCCTTCAATTTGTCTAAGTGGAGGTTCGATGTGACCTCATTTTTGTGCTTTTATTAGTAGATGTATATACAAATATGTACTGATACCTCTACTTACAATCAATGCGATATACAGATCTTGAGACCAATGAATGCCTTGAGATGAATGGTGGCTGTTGGCGGGACTCACAATCTAATATAACTGCTTGCAAGGTATGCCAAAGGGTGCACCAAACGTCGTTAGAACTGATCTTCATAAAATCTCAACATGTTCTTGTACAAGAATGTAAAGAGTAAATGTTTATGACTTATACCTTAATTGTCTTTTCTTTAGGACACATTTAGGGGAAGAGTTTGTGAGTGTCCTGTGGCAAATGGTGTACAATACAAGGGAGATGGATACAAATCTTGTGAAGGTATATGTTTTCCTTCAAGCATATATCATCTGGTTTTCAGTTTCATGTATTTTATGCAAATTATATAATATTCATTTGATTGGAAAGAGGCCTACATTAGAGTTTTGCAAGTCTACAGACTACACGCCAGAATAGCAACAGTTTTGTTGAAAATTAGAGAAGGAACAGCAACACATTTATACTGTCTATCAGTCTATATAGAATAGGTAGATGACTATTTCCCAGTAATATCTTGTTTCTTACCTTTTCCTCTTTAATTGACAGCTTTTGGACCTGGAAGGTGTGCAATAAACAGTGGAGGTTGCTGGTCAGAAAATAGATACGGACAAACAATCTCAGCTTGCTCAGTTTAGTGATGTTCCATTTTATTTTTTTCTCTTCGTTTTGTTTTTCATCTTGGCACCTCATTTCTAATACTACAATTTCTCATATCACTGAAGTTCTCTTTTCCTATGATATAGGACTCTGATATATCAGGCTGTCGCTGTCCGCATGGTTTTAAAGGGGACGGTAATAAATGTGAAGGTACTTTTATGCGTTCTTTTTTGTAACTTTTTCAAAGACCTTAGTGATAATTTTTCTGGGATTTGACCAATTTAAAATTAATGTATAATAAAATTTTCTGCTTTGGATCATGTACCAGATATTGATGAATGCAAGGAAGGCCTTGCTTGTCAGTGTGAAGGTTGCTCCTGTAAGAACACTTGGGGCGGATATGGCTGCAAGTGCAAGGGAAACAAATTATATATAATGGAGCAAGACACATGTATCGGTATGATAACTCATTTCAGTTTTAACTTCTCACAACACTATTTGCTACAATAGAAATTACATTGGCATCTATTTGACACATATGAGGGTAATGCTTTAATATTGGTAGATTTTGTCGTCTTAATTATATAAGGGTAGCATTCTTGGTTATGTGATTTGTGTTTGATGTTTTAGTTTTTTCCTATGTCGCCTAAAACATAGGAGTCAAATATTATTCAGTATGCAATGATATCACTGGTCACTTATTTGGCATTTTAGCATGAGCCATGAGGTATTCAAGCGTCCGTATTTGCGTTGAATATTCTTGGATGAGAAAATTACATTTGACATAATGATGCCGATTACTTTCTCTAATAATGTTACAAACAGAAACAATATAACTCATGGTTTTATTCTTCTGCATCTCTGGTACAGAAAGAAACACATCAAAATTCGGATGGTTCCTTACCCTCTTGGTCCTAGGAGCAGTCGCAGCTGCTGCTACTGCTGGTTACATATTCTACAAATATAGGCTTCGGGTATGTTAAATGAATATCCACCAACTAAATAGCGTATATACATGCTAATCTTTCTCCAGGGATACCAATAACTCACTAATGTAAGATATTTATTTTTTACTGCAGTCTTACATGGACTCGGAGATTATGGCTATTATGTCACAATACATGCCTCTTGACGGCCAGCATCATAATCAAGTTGTTCAACATGAAGGCGAACCCCTACGACAAGGCAGCTCAAGCGTATAATGAAGGTACTCATTCGCTGATCTCAGCCTTGCGGTATTCAATCTTTTTCTTTCGTTCTTGTTTTTTTTCCCGCCTAGTTTTTCTGTGTGATGAAAGAGTGAATCATTGACTTGCAGGAGATGACACCGAGGCATTATAATACTAGTTAAAGGGTTCCATGAAAAAGATTTATTATGCCGTTTTCGGACCCATCAATCAGTTGGTGATAAAGTTTGTGAATTTTACATCTTTAGGAAACTTGTTCACAGGACTGCACTTCTTTGTGAATAACTATTGAGATTTAGATGGAGGCTTTTAGTTGATATTTATATACTGATCAATGTATAAAATCACCAAAGAAATAATAGGGACTAAATTGTCTTTTATTTGTGTCTAAATTTTAGCAGACCAAATATTTGAATTTCAGATTTCCATTGCCTTGTTGAAAATAACATAAATTTTTAACATGGCTTTCTTTTGGTAGGATTGCCAAAGATTGTATTTTGTTAATTTGTAGTTCGACACATTCATTGAAATTTCAAGCATTTCAAAAAAAAAAAAACAGTAAAACAGTAATTATACTCTTAAGTTAAATTTCCAAAAAAAAGAAAAACTCTAAAACATCAAGAAAGAAAATAAATTTCTTTTTACTCCCTTTCTTTTCTTTTCTTTTTTCTTTTTATTTTTGTTAGAAATTATGAGGAAACACATATCTCAACTCAATATAGAGCTTGCTGTCTGCCAATTCACTTGGAATCCAAGCAACAACAAAAATATATGAACTTAGATCAAAAGAGTGAGATATTTTTCCACAAATTTGCCATGCATGGTAAAATTTGAAGTCAAACAAACACCCGGTGGCTAGTAGTTACCAAGTCACACATCCAACATTTATGCATCACTCATGCAATTTCATACTTGTTCATATATAAGCAAACACTGGTACAAGCACCTAACAAATCACACAATAACTTATATCATACATTGAACAACACCTGATCAAGCACTAGAACTAAATATTTCTCAGTATCAGAGACCAGCACACATGGACTAGACACACACACACGTATGTGTCTGTATACATATTCCCCTTTATTTTCACAATCTATATATATAACATAGTGTCAAGATAGATAGGGTTCATAAATGAACTCCAAGTGCAGCAAGACGGTCTCGTTTCTCATCCATGAAATCCAATTTTCTTGACCACTAGATGGCCTAAGAGATGCCCATTGCTGGATTTGATTTAAATTGGTTTTGAGTAGGCTCCAATAGAATCTAGGTGATAACCAAAACTCCCATGGAATCCTATGATCTTGTTACCGCTGGATGATGGAAACTCGAAATAATTTCCTCTTTGGATACCAAATGGTCCGTATGTTCTTCTGTTGCTTTTGAGTGTGAGGGAACAAATAACCGTCAGTCCATTGTGTACACCAATATGCCCCGAGACTGAAACCAGAAACTCATTAGGGTAGTCAAGCTTGATCTGCAAGTGTTAGATTACAAAGAAACGTCAACTTTGCAATTCAAGACATGAAAGATGCTGCATAAATCTATTAAAAACCAACCTTCCTTGTAACAACAGAATGTCATTCATTTAGCTATATATATATATGTAAAATAGGATTGTAAGATGATTTTCTTAAACAAGTTTACATCTGAGATGCGTCAAAAAACAAGAGAATGCTATATTTTCATATATTTAGCTTAAACTTTAAACAAAACAACCAGATAAGAAGTTACGACTCATTCTAACCAAGACTATAAAATGTTATTCTAACAATTTCATGCAAGCAAACAATATATATTGCCTATGGATCTTGAGATGTAACAAACTTACAGTGTTTCTTGTGCCCACTTCCCTACCAGGGGTATCTGACCATTTTGACTGTCCATTTTTGTCGTACTCGATTCGAACGGATTCAATCACGTCTGAGGAGTATATGATCAGTTGTCTTACTGTTGCGTTAACTCCATCATCCCATTTATCTCGACCTTTGCCACCATATGGCCCAACGGATACCCATTGTATGGCTTGCGTGCTTAAATAGGCTCCAATATGATCTAGGAAATCACCTGAACTTCCGAAGAATCCTACAATCTTGTCAACACTTGATGATGAAATCTCGAAAGTATAAGTTCCATTTGGGGTACCAAATGGTCCATATGTTCTCCTATTGCTTTTAAGTGTAAGGGAACGAATAACCGTCATTGAATATTGCAGACCAATATGCCCTGAAACTGAAACAAGATACTCATCGGGATAGTCAAACTTGACCTGCAAGAATTGGATGACAAAGAAAGTTAAGCATGGGTATTAAAAAGAACGTAGGAAAGTTGGATGTATCAATGCCAACACTAAATTTTTTAGCAACAATAGTGTCATTCGTTTATCTATACAGTAGATACAGTAAGGATTTGCAACCAAAAAAATTATGATGTGGTGTTATTGATCGTAGATACGAAATACTTGCTTTGTATTTAATGTACTCATTAGTTAATGAGAACAAATGAATGGATAGATTTTCTATTTCTTTAGATACTGAATTTTCTTTTTGTATTGTACATATATGAATCAAATGCCCATCATAGAGTAAATTATGTCCATTTTCTGGTTTGTCTATTCTTGTCTAGTTAAATTAACAGTTATGCTTCTGGAGCAGAATAATAAGATTCTGGAAAAGTTCTTGATTACTACTTCACTAGATATACATGTTGCGTCTAATGGCTGAGGCCTGTATGAAATAATGAATTTTAAACAAATTCCAAAACTCATTCAAGTTGTAAAAAGTACAAAATTTGAAATGGTAAAAGAAAACTACCATTGTAATATTTTCGTTCTTAATTATCTTGACAGTATGAACACACTCTTGCATTGAACTTTTTGCTGGCTTGCACTTTTGGTCATTTAAGTTTTACCGCAGTTTCACAATCATATCAATATGGCCCAATTGGTGAATTTAGATGAAAATTATTGTCAAAGTTTTACACTTGCTACTTATTGACAGTTAAAAAAAGAAGTTATATTAGGCATTTCAATCCAACTAAAAAATGATAATGAACCAAAATTGTTAACCTTGACAGTATCCAATGAAATTCACTAGCCCAAATTGATAAACTATAAAAGTTTGAGATGCAATGCGTTTTAACTGAAGAGACCAACTCAACGCTAGGGTGAAACTCAGAGGAAGGAAAGTGCTATGCGGACTAAACTTTAACTTAGCTAAATAAGAAGTTATGAGGTATGCTGACAAAGACTTTTAAAATTATTAGTCATATAATTTCATGCAAGATCAAAACTGAGAGACAGAAGTGTTATTTCAAACTTCAATGGAAACTTAACAAAATTTGGAAGACTATAGTACACTTACGGTGTTTCTTGTGCTCCTTCCTCCTCCATGGATTTCTGACCATTTTGACTGTCCATTTTTGTCATACTCAATTTGAAGGGATTCAATCACCTGTGAGGTGAAAATAGTTACTTGTCTTACTGCAGTGTGAACTCCATCATCCCATCTATTTCCACCTGTGCCACCATATGGCCCTACAGTTAACCACTGGCTTGGACTTGATGGTGGATCTACGCTTGAACTTGAAAACGGTCCTAAATAAGCTCCGATCAAATCAAGATAATCGCCAGACCTTCCATGGAATCCCACAATCTTACCACCACTTGATGATGGGAACTTGAATTGAGTACCACCTTCAGTACCAAATGGACCATAAGTTCTTTTATTGCTTTCAAATTTAATCGAGCGGACAACTGTAGTTGAATAATGGGAGTCAATGTATCCCGATATGGAAATGAGAAACTCATTGGGGTAATCAAGCTCAACCTAGAAGAGTAAAATTAATGAAGAAGGGTGGAAATCAGAGTTTAAGAATCAATTATAAGTATATCCATACTAGCATACCTAGAAGAGAAATATTTGCTACAAAGATTGCAAGATGCATAATTATTATGTCTCTTTTTCGTCACGTTGTGATAGTGATAGATACACTGGCATAGCTAAGGATATTTTAAGTGTTCGAAAAAATGTTTAGCAACAAAATGTGTGTATCCATTTGTTTGAATTTAGGAATAACTATTAAGTTTACTTAGAGGAGTTCCAACTTCAAAAAAAGATAATGATCTACCCAAACCAGATCATGAATGAATTCTTATAAAATCATAAACCAAAATAAGATACCATGTACAGAAAAATGCTTAATCTGATAAATTACAGATTCCCTTTTGCCCTGTTTTTTCCCATGTCTATTTGACCATTTCGATTGCCCGTTGTCATCATACTCAATTTCAATAGAATGAATAGCCTCCGAAGAGAATATGATAAACTTTCTAATTGTTGTATGGACTCCATCATTCCATAAATCTCCTCCTTAACCACCAAATGGCCCACCGGATGTCCAATTGTTTGCACCAACAACTAGTTCAACATAAGCACCAATTCCGTCTAGTTGATAATCACTCATTCCATGGAAACCTACAATCTTCTTTCCGTTAGATGCTTGAATCTTGAAATTGTCTCCTTTTTCAGTGCCAAATGGTCCATATGTTCTTCGATTACTTTCAAATGTAAGTGATTGAATAGGTAAGTTTGATCCCCCAAGGTGTCCAGAGACTGAAAGAGAAACTCATGGGGTAATCAAGCTCTACCTGCAAGAATTTTGATGACAAAAACAAAAATAAAAAATTGATAAGTTGGATGACAAGGAATTTATAGCACCCATACTAACAAGAAATCTGTTTTTTCTCTCTTTTTTCCTGAAAATAAGGTTAAAATATATTCTTATAATTGTTCTTAATATACACCAAGATGAATTTGGGAAAGATACAAATTAAATCTTGCAGTAATAATAAACCAAACTAAAAAAGCTATGTCTTGCTATGAGGCAATTGATGACCATTTTACTGTAGTAGTTCATTACTTTGGCCAAAGTACATTTCCACTAATCAGAGGAAATAATTCATCCAAAACTACACGTAACGAATACCTTATAATTGAATTTATACAAGAGTAGAAGAGAATGAGAGATTTCATTGACAAAGGGACAGTGACCGACACATGTAATTTTTTTTTCTATGCATATATACCATGAAAATTTTCTCAAAGCCAAGGTTGAGCTTGGAACTGGCAAGCTCATAGCGGATAAATATTCTCAACATATGTCGCTGTGTGGTCTTTAATTCACTAGGTTCAACCTCATGATAGCATTACTTTAAATTTTAAAATTGCACATTGAAGAAAAAGTATGACAAAAGATCAGGTATATCAAACAGTAAGTTTGAATTGGACTAACCGTGTTTTTGTTTCCATCTTCACTATAACCGTGTTTCTGGGCCCATACCGAGATGGGCCCAGAGCTCCCATTCTCGTCATACTCGATTTGGATGGATTCTATCACTGATGAGGCATATACAACTATTTCTCTTACAGTAGAGTAAGCTCCATCATCCCATAGCAGACTTCCCTCACCTCCAAATGGCTCAACAGTTTGAACTTTGTCAGTCATATTCAATATCCTTCCACAAATTTGCCTAGTTGTGATTCAAAGATCCTTCCCCCTGAAAGTTTAGGAATGGATAATCAAGATATAAAAAGGAAACAATTTATAATTTTTGGGAAATGATATACATGTCGACAACTATGCGACGAAGGTGGATTGCGACCAACGTAGAAGTCTAGGCGATAAGATAAAATAAATTAGTGTGGAGTCATTCTTAATTCCTACCTATTTCATGTATCCACATACGCCGCAATCATAATTCAACTGAAAACTTTCACAATACATATCAAGACTCATAATATGTTTTACATAAGTCTCAAAAGTTAATAAGGAAACAATTTATAATGTTTCTACTTTGTGTAATATTTAAAATACTCGCACTATCTCAACCCAACAACAAACTCTTTTGTCTCAAACTAGTTGGAATAAGTGTTATTGGTGAAACTTGGTCTAACTTTGATTTAGAGAAGATTGTAAAGGTATCCAAAAGATGATAAGTAGGTCCGGAGCGGAAGGAACATGTCCCCCAAGCATAATTTATTGTTGATCGACTCTACAAGCCAACAAATAACTAGGTGGGGTCCAGAAACAGATCCTGGCCTAAATTTTTGGAGATAGTTTTATACTTTCGGGAAGAATTAGGGTTCTTGTATTGCACAATATAAGTAGGGTGTCATCTACTTTTTTATGTACTCTTTTATGAGATGGTGAGTTTAATTTGTTGTTGAGCGTGGATGTAACCCAACTTTTGGGCAAACATATTTTTGTGTCTTGTGTATTTGTTTTTCTTTTGAATATTCAATGTTGTTATTTTCAAACGGATTCATAAAGTGAATCTCATATGTAAGAGCAAAAGTAGAAAGCAAGGAGAAAATTCCGCTAAAAAGATCATAAAGTCCATACAAAAGAAAATAAAAAAAAAGAAATACTAAAAAGAAAATAACAAAATAAATACTAAAAGAACATAAATTGATATAAATAAATAAATAAATAAACTAAGATTCAATCTATTACATAGATTTATTTAAGCAATAACTGCTGCTTAATTTCATAATTTGGAGGCGGCCAGGCTAATTGGAATGTTAAATTAATCAACAAAGGAACTGACATATATTATTTTAAGTTAAACTACTTTTTAACAGGATATTAAACAAACCCTTAAAATTTTCTACAACTCAAGAACTGGACCCTTATTGATTGCATGATATAACAAGAAATTTTTGTTCTTTTCTTCAAAAACAGTAGTAATAACTAGGGTTGTCAATGGCTCAGATCAAATCAAATCATGCTCTGATCCAATATGTTCCACCAAGTGTGATAATGGATCAATGATCTGATTCATTATATAATGGATCATTGATTTGTTCCATGATCCACTTGATCCCAATAACCATTTCAAATGGAAAAAAAATTATTTATAAAATTACATTAAAATAAATAAATTATATTTAATAATGAAATAAATTCAACATATCTCTATTATAACTTTTAAATTTCTCACTCTAACTTTTTTGAACTTTCTCTCACTTAATTTATTCACTTAAAATTATCCTTCTCCTAAAAATTTCATTTAAAATAAATACAACATATCTATATAAATCTCATAGAGACAATACGCTAGAGTAATAAAATCACTTTATTTCGATCATTCTTCTTAATTCCTATTATTTACTTACTTTCCTTAAATACTCTTAAAAGTTTTGTAATACTACAGGAAGTAATACATTACTTTTTTAGTAATATTGCGTGTTCATACATACTTTTGTTTCTTTACTTAAAAATTGTGTCTACTTCATAATATTATTGTTTTACTTTATATCTACTTATTAAACTGCTTTCAGTATTATATTGCTTCGTGTTGTTCCTGTTAATTTTTTGTTTTATTTTACACCACAAATGTACACATGAAATTAGTACAGGAGTGCATCATATATATTTAATCAATGTATTTCATCAATTATATAGTTTTTTTTATCAGTGGGCAAATCAAATCAGATCTACCATTTGGCCCATTTAAAATATTGATCCAATAAATCAATTTATCACAAATCAGCGAATAAATGAGGGTCAAATTAAGATTTGGGTCATTGACAGCCCTGACTAATGAAGAACAGTCATATGAACTCAAAAATGTTATCCTTTGAAAACAAAAAAATATATATTATTACCTGGATAAAAGCAGGTCCCTTATTTGCCTGGAAATGAAATTTTCAAGTGGAAGAGATTTCCGGAAGGAATTGCGAAGAGGGTATGTAATCTGTGCTGTAAGAAAAGCTACAGGAGAGTAAGTAAAGGGTAGTGTGCAAAAGAAAAGGAGCACGAGGATATATTTATAGGCATTATTCTGCCAACGATAAAGATTAGGGGAAAATGCACATGTTCAACGTTTTTTTGTTTTTTTTTTATAGAGAAATGATTTATATGGGACGAAATTGAATTGTAATTAATTTAAAATTATAAATAATAAAATTGAATAAATTAGTGTGAGTTTTTTCTTAATTATATATTTATCAACAATAATTTATTATCGTATATAGTAAGACTTGATTTAAAAAATTATATTTATACTAATTTTTCAAAAAAGTTATTTATAAAAGGGGGGAGGGAATAGGTGGCTTGGCAAGCCACACGTAGTTGTAGATACATTCATTCACTAATACTAGTATTTGTGACATTTTATTATCTTTTAACATTTATTTTTCGCAAATTAGGGTGAGGAAGCTCACAAACTATTTGTTCTTTGTGTAAATTTAAATTATTTGATTCTTTATTTATTTAAAATATTATTTAGAAACGAATAAAAATAAAAATAGAATAAAAACATTATCATATGTAAGATAAGTTCATGATTTATTTTTCATCTTCTTTTCTATTATCTTTCTTTTTTTATTTAACATTTCTTTTGTCACAAAATTTGTCACTTTGTAATTAAATCCGTTTATAATTGTACTAAATTATGTTAGTTGGTTATATTAATGGATGAAAAACCTTATGAAACAAGTTACGTATTCAAATATAACAGAGTATACGATAATTAAGGATTTATTACAAAAAATTTTGGTAACTTTACGTTACAAAATGTACTTGTAATCTACATAATATAATGTTTAATGTTGATACTGTTTTGATTTTTATATTTGTTGTTTTCATTTGGCTATACATTAGTTATTAATAATATATATTGTTTTAGTTTTTAAGCAAAACTCAGCAGCCCCAATGAAACCTATATAACGGTACATTAGTAGCTTTACATTGAACGTGATATTTCTACAACTATTAAAAATGAGACTATCATACAACAATTTCAAATAGTGAAATCTCAAAAAATATTATTGTAAATAATATTTGAGAATTATTTAATTTTGTGATTTATTTTATTAATTTTTTATTTTTAAATTTTTTTTTTTAAAATTTGACCCACTAAAATCTGCGGCCGGATCCGTACCTGCTTTTGAACTTAATTTATAAGCAAGTCTGACAATAACAAGCCACGAATATTTTTACCCTTTATTAAATAATTTAAATTAATATGCATACATATATATATATATATATATATATATATTCAACATTTTTTAAGATTATTATTTAACAAAAACAATTTTTTTTCCCTACAAAAAACGTTGTGTCCACACTACAGTCAGTTTGCAGAGTCCCTCTCATACAACACGTTGAACTTGTGCAATTATATCCTTCCTCCATTATTCAAAGGTAGTTGGTAGGTCCATTTATGTTCATTTTTTATTTTTTATTGCGAATTAGAAGAATCTTGAAATGAATTTATACATTATTGTGTAGAATATATACTTTTATGCTACGTTTGGATTGAAGGAATGAAATAGAGTATGGAATGGAATAGATGAGGGAATGGAATAAGAAAGGGAATAGAATGATTTTTTAATATTCCATGTACATATTTGGTTGATATTATGAATACATCTAAGAATGAAATAAATAATTAGAAAGTGACCTAAATACCCTCAAATGTTCAAATTTAACTTAAATTCAATTTATATTAAAAAAATTAACACATATTTCTCTAGATTTTTTTTATAATTATATTCTTCTTCTTTTTTTTCATATACTTTTTCATATAATTTTTCATACACTTTTTCATATAATTTTTTTTTGGGTGGAGGTGGGGTGGGTGGTGGGGTGTATCATAATCACATATTATTTTTTTTTTGTGGGGTGTGGGGGGTGGGGGGTGGGGGGGTGGAGGGTATACATAATCACATAATATTATTATTTTTGCGTGGGGGGTGGGTGTAAAACCCCAACTTTTTGAATAAAGATGAATTTTCTATAAATATTATTTTTGAATATTATGGAGTGAAATTAATATAAGGTTATAGTTGTGGGTAATATTTATAAATTTTGCATAGTATGCAAGTTGTTATATTATATTCGATTGGTTGGGGAATATTCGTTTTAGCAGGGAATATTAGTAGACAACTGGTAAGAATCATTAGTGGACCCCACAAATTATTATCGAATTGAAAAAAATGACAAAAATATTTTTATGAAAATAACGGAAGTTTTCTGGTTGATCTTTGTTAATGAACTACTTAGGTAGTAAAGAAATGCGATGTCTGGCGTAGTTGCGTAAAGAATACCGGTATTGATTATTGATGCTTAAGTGAGAAGTCATTCGGTTTTGTTCAATTATTGCTATAGTAATTGTTGCATTGTATCTCACGTTATTTGATTCAATTATTGTCGATATTTATTATATTGTTAAAATCAATAATTGAGACGAAAAAATTATTAATATTATTATTTATAATATTAACGATGTCTGTAAGTTCTACATCGAGGAGGTTTGGTCACCTAATTGCTAAGTCGATAGGGAGAAATCCTTATTAGGAAAGCCCCCTTTTCTTAGGAGCGACGCAATTCGATTAATATTGTGAATTGTAATAAAGATGATGAATGTTGTTAAAATTATTAAGGTGATTTTTATGAAGTTTGTTTATTTTATGGATTCCTATTTACCCATTTTTTAAAATAATCGATAGAAAATTATTTAAAGGTGGGGCCCACATGTGGGGGCCACATGTGGGGCCCATATGTGTTGGAAAAATGATTTTTGAAAATGGAAGAGTATAAGTATGGAAGTATATGTATGTATTGAGTATATGGTGGGAGAAAATGATATGTGAAAGTGATAGGTGTGTGATGTGTGTGTGAGTGGAAAATGGTGAAAAAGTGGTAGTATGATAGTGATGTGTAAGAGTGTAGTAAAATTGATTTTTGGGTGGGTGGGGGATTAATGTTGGTTATGGGGGAGAAAAATTAAGTGGTGTATATATAATATTGATATATATATATATATATATATATATATATATATATATATATATATAGTTGAAAACATGTGTTTATATATATGTATTATGTAAGACCTCGAAATTTTTAAATAAAAAGGAATTTCCTTTATTTATTATTTTGAAATAGTAAGGGTTGATTTGATTAATGTGGATAGTTAAGGGTTAAATACATGAAATATTTCAAAATAAGCAAGTGGTTATAAAATATTCATTATCGTCGGGAATATTCGTTTGGTGCGTGGAATATTAAATGCTTTTGAATAATATTAAATGCTCGGCAGCAGACCATGTGTGGAGCCCCATAACTGGAAAGCGATTGGATGAAGAAAACGACAAATATAAGTTATTTTTAAATAACAGGCGTAGTTATTCTGGATTAATCTTGTTGGAATACCCTTGGTTAAAAAACACTAATACGCGTTGTTGAATAAGTAGCACTCGGTATTGCACCAATTATTGATTCTTACGTAAGTGAAGGCACTACTCAATAATGGTTACGATAATTACTGCTCGATATTTTATTGAGTTAATAATTCTTTGCGTTGATATTTTATATTCTTTGTTGTTTGATAATTGTCATTACACGATTATTTTTTATTATCGAAGCAATAATTCATATTATCTCAATAATATTATTAGATAACATTATTGGCAATGTCTAGAAAGTTACATCTTCAAGAGAGGTTTGGTCACCTAATTGCGGCCATGATAAGAAGAAATTCTTATTGGAAAGCCCCTCTTTCTTTAGGAGCTGCGGTTGTCAATATTGTGATTACATAATATTATTTGTGAATAATTAATTATTGATTTATATGATGAGGAAAATATATGATTTTATGTGGATATAGATGGAGAAAATTTTAAAATGACAATTGTTGAAAATTAATATTTTATCTTTTTCTCGATAAAATAATTCATTTAAATATATTATTTTAATAATATATTAACGGTGATATTTTTACAACGAATGTGGGATATATGAGTATCTGAGGAGGAAGAGTATTTTTTGTTGCAATAAATGTTTAAAACATGTTAAACATGTCGGTGGGACCCCATTTATTATTTGAAATTTGATTATAAACAGTAAAATCGTCCGTTTGTGGATTTCGGTCAATTTCTATTTGGAATTTGGAAAAACTTTCTTTTGCAAAGTTGTAGAGAATTGAAATTCCTATAAAAACTCATGAGATTTGAATTTTCTGATGAAAGGGCTATTTATTATGAATTATTGAAGTTCCAAAAACAAAAATAATTGATTTTTGGGAGTTTAAAATATTTTTTGTAAGAAAAACGTTTTTTGTTGTAATTGAGTGGCTCACATGTGTTATAAATGATCTGAAATCAGATTTCTAAGGTGGGCTTGAATATTTTAAGAAATATTATTATTTTATTAAATTTTACTGCTGGTGTTAAAGCGTTTTCCTATAAATAGGGTGCTTATGTTAGAATTGAAAATCACACCGAAACTCAAGTTTTCTCTCTATATTATCGAATTATCTTTGTATTCTTGTGAGTATTTTGAGTATATTTTGAGTATTGCTAGACGGTCTCTGCAAGTTCCTTCAAAGACTATACCCTTAGATTCTAGTAATTTGAAGATCGATCTTTCGAGGTAAGGTGTAAGACCTCAAATTTTTAAATAAAAAAAAATTTCCTTTATTTATTATTTTGAAATAGTAAGGGTTGATTTGATTAATGTGGATAGTTAAGGGTTAAATATGCAAATATTTCAAAATAAGCAGTGGTTATAAAATATTCATTGTTGTTAGGGAGAATATTAGTTTGGTCGTGGAATATTAAATGCGAATTTGAGAATATTAAATGCGACAGTAGCGACCATGTGTGGGCCCTATAACGAAAGCGATTGGATGAAGAAAACGACAAATATAAGTTGTTTTTAAATAACTACGTAGTTATTCACAGATTATCTTTGTTAAAATACCCGGTGGTTAAAACACACTAATACGCCGTTGTTGAACAAAGAAGCACCAGTATTGCACCAATTATTGATTCTTACGTAAGAAGGCACTTTACTCAATAATGGTTACGATGATAATTCTTTATTCGATATTTTATTGAGTTAATAATTGTTTGCGTTGATATTTTATATTCTTTGTTGTTTCAATAATTGTCATTACACGAAAGATCTTTCATTATCGAAGCAATAATTCATATTATCTGAATAATATTATTAGATAACATTATTGGCAATGTCTAGAAAGTTACGCTCTAAGGAGAGGTTTGGTCACCTAATTGCGGCGCTTGAAGAAGAAAAATTCTTATTGGAAAGCCCCTCTTTCTGGAACCGTGCGGTTGTCAATATTGTGATTCTCGTAATATTATTTGTGAATAATTAATTATTGATTTATATGATGAGAAAAATATTGATTTTATGTGGATATAGATGGAGAAAATTTTTAAAATGACAATTGTTGAAAATTAATATTTTATCTTTTTCTGATAAAATAATTCATTTAAATATATTATTTTAATAATATATTAACGGTGATATTTTTACAATGAATGTGGGATATATGAGTATATGAGGAGAAAGAGTATTTTTGTGGCATTAAATGTTTAACACATGTTTTGTGTGTTGGTGGACACAATTATTGACCGAAATTTGATTATAGCTTGTAAAATCACCCGTTTGTGGATTTCGGTCAATTTCTATTTGGAATTTGGAAAAACTTTCTTCTCCGCAAAGTTGTAGAGAATTGAATTTCCTATAAAAATCGCATGAGATTCAATTTTTCTGATGAAAGGGCTATTTATTATGAATTATTGAAGTTCGAAGTTCAAATAATTGATTTTGGAAGTTTAAAATATTTTTAATTACAAAAACGTTTTTTTTCATTTTTGAAACTCATTTAACATGTGGTTAGGAGGCTGAATTCAGATTGTTAGTGTGCGTGATGAAGTTGTGGAAAAATTATAATATATTATATTAAATTTTCGCTTTGGTGTTCTAAGCAATTTCACATAAATAGGGTCTTTAGGTTAGAATTGAAAATCACACCGAAACTGAAGTTTTCTCTCTCGATATTTTGAGCGTATTCTTGTGAGTATTTTGAGTATACTTTGAGTATTGCTATACTGATTGTGCAAGTCCAAGTCATAGCCTTATATCCTGTGTTTAAATGAAGATCTTGATCTTTCGAGGTAAGGGATATTATTTTTTGTAATGATATTATTTCTTCAATATCATTATCTTTGAAATGTTGATCCGAAGTTTTTATCAAATTTGGAACTTTTTCATGCTCGGGTTTACTATTCATGGGTTACTATTCATGAGTTACTATTCACGATTACTTATTCATGAGTTATTATTCACGAGTTACTATTCACGAGTACTATTCATGAAGCGTGAAGATGTTTTTGTGGAATTTCTATCTTTTGGTGTCGGAGTTACTATTCACGATACTAAGCACTATTTCACGATATCTGACCTTATTCAATAGAAAAATAAAATTTCTTTTTTTTATCCAAAATATCTATTCGGATACTAACTCGATTGTATCCATGTTTTGATCATTCTTGAATTTTACACCACTATGATTATTTTTGAGGTATTTTTTTGGCGTGAATAAAACCAAGTACGAATCCTTAATCCTTAATCCTTGTCATTTTGTTTCACCGGATTCGTTTTTTTAAAATATTTTTCATCATCCTCGGTCTTAAATGATGATATTATTGAATATCTTTGGCTTTAGTGCAAAAGATGAATGATTTCTGAAGAATATCTTTGGCTTTAGTGTGCAAAGATGAGCAGTGTTGAGATGAACATGACCGATTGATTAATATCTTTGGCACAGTAGTGCAAAGATGAACAGTGTTTTAAATGAACATGACCAATGATGAATATCTTTGGCACTGTAGTGCAAAGATGAATATTTGATTCGGATGTATATTGATTGATGTTACGAGGATAAAATATTGATGATGAATTGTTAAATTCATAGATTATAGTAGATTTCATTCTCTACGTAACTCTTCTATGAATTATTATTTCAATGCGAATATTGATCTGAAACTTGTTGTACATTGTATTCTATCGAGTTTTTCCCTGTTGAAGACTAACGATAATTTGTTGTATATTATCTTAGTCATAATATTCTTTCTTTGGGCTAGTTGAGCTCACCCTTTTCCTTGTTATTCCATTTTCTTCTCGGGAGGCGAGAATGTAGCGAGTACTTAGTCGGAATATGGAATGAAGGTTCTAGAGAGAGTTGTTTAGTAGTCCTCACCATTTTTGTAAAATAATGAATCAATAATTATGATGGGGATTTATTTGCATGTGGATATTGTCTGAAGACAATATTATATTTAAACTCATTATATATATGTCGTATTTCACACGACATTTGTATTATTGAAGTTGTAGTTTGCTTTTTTTTGTACCATGTATTTGGCGACTCGTGAATGGGTGTTGTGTATACCTATTTTGGGGCGTCCACATAAAGGATATTATTTTTTTTAGTAATGATATTATTTCTTCAATATCATTATCTTTGAAATGTTGATCTGAAGTTTTATCAAATTTAGAACTTTTTCATGTCGGGTTACTATTCATGGGTTACTATTTATGAGTTACTATTCACGAGTTACTATTAAGCGAGTTACTATTCACGAGTTACTATTCACGAGTACTATTCAGTGAAGCGTGAAGATGTTTTTGTGGAATTTCTATCTTTTGGTGTCTGAGTTACTATTCACGTATATGATACTTATTCATTCACGATATCTGACCTTTATTCACGTATCTGGGTCTTATTCATAGAAAAATAAAATTTCTTCTTTTATTCCAAAACATCTATTACGGATATAACTTTGATTGTATCCATGTTTTGATCATTCTTGAATTTTACACCACTATGATTATTTTTGAGGTATTTTTTTGGGCGTGGATAAAACCAAAATACGAATCCTTAATCCTTAATCCTTGTCATTTTGTTTCAATTTGGATTCGTTTCTTTAAAAAAAATATTTTCATCATCCTCGGTCTTAAATGATGATATTATGGAATATCTTTGGCTGTGTAGTGCAAAAGATGAATGATTTCTTAAGAATATCTTTGGCTTTGTAGTGCAAAGATGAATGATTTCTGAAGAATATCTTTGGCCCGTAGTGCAAAGATGAGCAGTGTTTAAATGAACATGACCAATGATGAATATCTTTGGCACAGAGTGCAAAGATGAATATTTGATTCGGATGTATATTGATTGATGTTACAGGGATAAAAGATGAGCGATGAACTTTTAAATTCATACATAGAAGATAGTAGTTTGCATTCTCTACTTAACTCTTCTAATGAATTATTATATTCATTGCGAATATTGATTTAAAATTTGTTGTCTATTGTATTCTATTAGATTTTTCCTGTTGAAGACTAACGATAATTTGTTATATATTATCTTAGTCATAATATTCTTTACCGAGCTAGTTGAGCTCACCCTTTTCCTTTTTGTTCCATTTTTCTCGGGGAGGCGAGAATATAAGCGATGCAGAATCGGGGTATGGAATGAAGGTTTTAGAAAGGATTGTTTAGTAGTCCTCACCATTTTTGTAAATAAATGTGATGAGGATTTATTTGAGTATAGATATTGTCTAGAAGATAATATTTGTATTCAAACTCACAGTTTTACTGTTGTAAT